>CM062649.1:37411500-38011500 GCA_031772095.1 Zeugodacus tau
ATCGCGTAGTGCCTTTGGCTTCTACCAAATTTGTAATTTACGCAGAAATAGCATGTATTTGATTTATGATTTTCAGGTTCAATCCATATAATAGGCCCAGAAAATGGCAGCGCCTTAGTACCGCCTTTGTACCAGGTCAAAAGACCACTTTCGCAAGTAGTACATACAGTTTTTGGTATCCAAGTTTCATATAAAAATCGTATTCCAAAGAAAAGAAAATATGGTTCTTCAATTGTAGGGAATATCTTTGTTCTGCTTTGAAGGTGCGTAAAATGTCCACAAATAAAACAAAACCAATCTCTTAATTTGCAAACAGAATCCGCCATGCTTATTTAAGCTTTAATTGTTCTTTTTTATATTAATTTTAGTAAAAATCACACCCGATATGTACTGCTTAGTAAGTCAATTATGCTTAATTGTATCACACCCGATTTGTAAGTCACAGCTGACTAGACTCAGTGTTTGGCCCGGCCGAACTTGACGACGTTTTCACCTACTTTGTATATGTTGGCGTGTAATTTTGCCAATTAATCGTAAAGAGCTTTATTTACAACAATGGTGTCTTTGGTGACCCCCACTGAAATTTTCCGCCAAACATTTTCGTAGAATATTTTAATCCTTAAATGTCCTTTTTTAAAGGATATTTTTTGATTTTCTCGAAAAAAGGGTAAAATTGACCCATAAAGAAACCAGTTAGAGGGTTAAGATCTTCCACAAAAATAATCCTCATACAATTCCACAATACAACTTTGACCATAAGAATTCTCTCAGACATTAACTTACAACATTTTTTTCATATAGTATAATGCTCCCTTCGACCAAAAAATGAAAACTTTGACCCACTGTAAAAAAACTCAGACGTGCTGGACGATAAGTTTGTTCTACAAAAATGATCTACTCAACATGCCCTTTCAGAATTATAGGGTCGCTATTCTGTTCCATTCAAAAAGTCTTAATTTGTTGGACAGTGTAATTATATCATTGAGTTCCCTTATAGTTTCGTCAATATCTCCTTCTTTATTTATTTTGTATTCAATATTAATGTGGCTACTCACGTATTTTTTGTATTTTAGCCAGTTCGTTTTGTGAGATGTTAGGCTCACTTTCTTTTCAACAAATATGGGTTGTTCACATAACTTTATTAGTATAGGAGAGTGATCAGAAGATAGGTCAGTACATGTATCTATTGTTATGTGCGATTTATCTATATTTTTGATTACTGCAAAATCAATTAAGTCTGGTATTTTTTTACGATCAGTAGGCCAATATGTCGGCTTACCCGGGGATATTATATCAAGGTTATTGCGCCTATTTATAATAGTATGATACAGCTGTCGTCCTTTCGGATTAATAAGTCGTGAGCCATATATGTTTTGCATTGTAATCTCCACCTGCTAGAAATCTATGACCTAGCGTTTCAAAAAAGTCTTTAAATTCACTCTATGTAATTTTAAAACGAGGTGGACAGTATATAGCCGTCAGGTTTAAGTCTCCGCAACGATTTTTTATAGATATTGTTGTAGCTTGTAACTGCGTTGTAGCATGAGATTCTAATGCGTGGTGGCTTAATCGTTTTCTAACTAACACTGCTGTTCCACCATGTGCCTTTCCATCTGGGTGATTTGTAACATAGAGTCTATACTCCGGTATAAAGAAATTATTTTTATTCGTAAGATGGGTTTCTGACAACAGCATTACATCTATATTATTTTCATTCAGAAATCTAATAAGCTCCAATTTATGTTGGTTAACACCATTAGCATTCCATATACAAATGTTAAGTACGCTCATTTTTTACTTAAAAAAGTTTGCAACATTTGGTTTTGGGCTTTGATTACCTCTTGAATCATATTTTGCATTGTTGACATAAATTGTGTCATACATTGGGTAAGGTTTAAAATCATTGTTTCAATGCTTCCATTTTGTTGGTTTTGGGGCAATTGCATTTGTGTTGTGTTGCCTTTTACCACGTTTGCATAGCTCCCTTGTGCAGCATTATTTTTAAGAATACATTGTTTTGAAATATGGACAGGGTTTTCAATAATTTCGTTGGAAGGAATATTTATCATTTGATTACGGCGTGATTGAATTCCAACAGTCAATTTAGTTTTTAAGTCTTTGTATACCGGACAACCCCTATAGTTTGCAGTGTGATTTCCAGCACAATTACTACATTTTTTATTTAAATCCTCTTTTTTTAGAGTACATTTTGATGTAGGATGCAGATCACCACACACCACACAGACACTGCGTAGAGTGCAATATGCTTTCGTGTGCCCATACTCTTGGCAGTTGGTGCATTGGACCGGACCATTTCTTTTATGTGGTTCCTCGACGGTGATTCTGCGATGGAGCAAATATTTTAACTTGTAAATTGGATGTGTTTCATTTTTCTTTAGTTGTTCATTATTTGGCATCAATTCTATTTTGAACATTGGCAGAGGTACTTTGTTTCTGTTAAATATATTTACTACTGATTTAATACTAAAACCACCTTCTTCAAGAGCTTCTCTAACGTCGTTAGAGTCTACCGACGACTCTATACCTTTTATGACTACCACTAGACCTTTAGAGCTCTTCAATTGGTACGAGTAGTAATTCTTGTTATTATTTGATAAGAATTTCACTACATCCATGAAACTTTTTTCAGTGTACGTTTGTATTTTCGTTTCATCTATGTTACCTTTTTTTAAAGGCACTATATGAAAATTATTCGTGCCTATTAAATTGCTCAATTTGGAGACAAGCGCATTTGAGCTACGCTCACGCAATAAATTGGAGGAGGTTTGGCATTCACTGCTGCAGTAGTACCCTTCGCATCGTCGTTAGGTTCTTTGCTCAGTAAGGCAAATCTATTGCCAATTAAAATGTCTGGCTTTTTACCATTTGGCGTGCCGGCTTGAAATTTTTTGTTATTGACCGCTGATTTAATTGGACTAGATTTCCTTTTTGTGTTTATGTAGCGGTCAATACCAGTCTGAATAGATGGTCCTTTCTTGCATTGTACATTCTCACCTTCTTTTTTGTTTTCCTTCGTTAACCGAGTGCTTGTTGGTACCTGCGTACTTGTCGCTATCAGCGCATTTGTTGTTGCGCGATTGCTGTTTACTTCTGCTTCTGCCGACTGCGTCCTTTGCTTCGATTCCAATTCAGCTGATCGCTGCGATGACTCATCACCGCCGTTGCTTTTTTTGTTGGCAGGAGTTGTTTTTGTTGGCTCCACAAAACTGAAGTAGGCATTTAAGGAATGCCTACGGCTTTGCTGGTGAGGCTGCGCAGCACTCATTATTGTTAGTTTGATTTTATTGTTTTTATATTTTTGTTTTGTGCACTATTTGTTTATGTTTTTATACTCTCGCAACAAATGTTGCTAAAGAGAGTATTATAGTTTTGTTCACATAACGGTTGTTTGTAACACCCAAAACTAAACGAGTTAGATATAGGGTTATATATACCAAAGTGATCAGGGTGAAGAGTGGAGTTCAAATCCGAATGTCTGTCTGTCCGTCCGTCCGTCCGTCTGTGCAAGCTGTAACTTGAGTAAAAATTAAGATATCTTGATGAAACTTGGAACACTTATTTCTTGGCACCATAGGAAGGTTGCTTTCGTAAATGAGCAAAATCGGACCACTGCCACGCCCACAAAATGGCGAAAACCGAAAACACATAAAGGGCCATAACTAAGCCATAAATAAAGCTATGGAAATAAAATTTGGTATGAAGGATCGTACTATGAAGGGACATATTTGGATGTAATTTTTTTGCGGAAGTGGGCGTGGCCCCGCCCCCTACTAAGTTTTTTGTACATATCTCGCAATCCAATAGAGCTATATAAACCAAACTTTCTGGAGTCGTTTTTTTTAGCCACTTCCTAATACAGTCCAAAAATGAAATCGGATCATAACCACGCCCACCTCCCATACAAAAGTTAGGTTGAAAATTACTAAAAGTGGATTAACTCACTAAGGAAAAACGTCAGAAACACTAAATTTCACATAAGAAATGGCAGATAGAAGCTGCACTCAGATTTTTTTACAAAATGGAAAATGGGCGTGGCGTCGCCCACTTATGGGTCAAAAACCATATCTCAGGAACTACTCGACCGATTTCAATGAAACTTGGTTTGTAATAGTTTCCTTACCTCCCAATAATATGTTGTGAAAATTGGCCAAATCGCTTCACAACCACGCCTACTTCCTATATACCAGAACTTTGAAGACGATCTGAATCGTTAACTTTACACTATATATAGTAAGCACTAGTGAAGATATCGGTGCAAAACTTTGCACAAATACTGTATTTATAGTGTGGCAGCCCATTTCTAAAAATCGCCGAAATCGGACCATGGGTTTTCAAGGCCCCATGTATCGAACATGAGGACCTCGGTGCTTCTAACCTAATATTAGGGTTTCCAACTTTCAATGGACTTTATACAATATATATGACGAATATGTGGGTCAAATTGTGTATTATATAATATAAATAAAGTTAAGTAAATAAATTGCGAGAGTATAAAATGTTCGGTTACACCCGAACTTAGCCCTTCCTTACTTGTTTATGTTAATTTTTGTGCACTGTATTTTGATTCGATTGTTTGTTGACAATTTAATCGATGTTATTTACGTTGATGTTTGTTTACTTTTGTAACAAGAAAAAAAAAAACAACAGATTTCACGGAGCAACTTGAAATTAAGTATTAAGTATTTAACCCGCTCATGCCCGAATTAAAAGGAGCGGAGATAACATTTTTTTTAGTACAGATATAGATTAGTCTTAACTCAAATTTAAAGTGATAAAAATGTCAAAGTCGTTTGTATCTTGGATCATTAGTTACAGGATGTTATTTATAGGCAAGAACTAAATTATTATAAATAAACTAAACACATTTCTCATGACTGATTTTTTTAAATAACTGTCTTATCTTTATTTGTTTATATAGTACACTTTTTTTTAAATAAAACAATTATTTTTATGTTTTTGAACACTTTCTGAATAACCACTTCAGTATAACTTTTTTCGCGAAACCGATTTTGACATTTCCACTCTGCCGAAAACGCCTACTGAGTGAACATGTGCACAGCTCATAACAAAAAAAAACACATAAGTTTACATAATTAGGCGTGGCCCCGTCCACAAATAGGTTTTTTATATGTATCTCGCAAACCAATAAAGCTATATAAACCTAACTTTCTGCAGTCGGTTCCCTTACGTACCCCACCATACACCATGAAAATAATTAAAATCGGATAATAACCACGACCACCTCCCATACAAAGGTTAGGTTGAAAATTACTAAAAGTGTGTTAACTCATTAACGAAAAACGAAGCTGCACACAGATTTTTTTACAAAATGGAAAATGGGCGTGCATCGCCCACTTATAAAACTTCCATATAACTCAATTTTGAATTCCATATTATTCCTTTAATATATAGGTACATAAGGAACCAATTAAGATAGCGGAAAAAACTTTGCACAAATACTGTGTATCATCTGTGGCATCACTTGTGAAAAATTTTCGAAATCGGACTACAAATTTTCAATGCCGCGGTTATCGAATATGAAGAACTCAGTGCCTTATGGTAATTTTTCACCGAAAACATCCTGATCATTTGGATATATATAACCCTATATCTAACTCGTTTAGTTTTATGACTTACAAATAACCGTTATGTGAACAAAACTATAATACTCTATTAGCAACTTTTGTTGCGAGAGTATAAATATAAAATCAATCAGAATAATATTCTAAGAGATATACCCTTCGGAAGTTCCGCCCATCAGGCCACGTCAGTATGAATATAAAACTTTAAACGCGTTTACCTCAAAAATAAATTTTTTAAGTCGGATGTCCTGTCCATCTCGAAAAGTTATGAAGCGATTTGGTTCAATTTTTGCACACATCTTTGAACTAACATTATCTAGTTAATGAAGGATTTTTATACTCTCGCAAAAAAGTTGATAAAGAGAGTATTATAGTTTTGTTATACATATATAGTTTGGGGTTATACATATATAGATAATCGGTATGCGGAGTGGAGTTAAAATCCGGATGTCTGTCCGTCCGTCTGTGCGTCTGTGCGTGCAAGCGATAATTTGAGTAAAAAATTAGATATCTTAATGAAACTTGGAACACATATTCCTTGGCACTCTGAGGAGGTTGGTATTTAAAATGGGCGAAATCGGACAATTGCCACGCCACAAAATGGCGAAAACCGGAAACATATAAAGTGCCATTCCTAAGACATACATGAAGTTATAAAAGTAAAATTTGGTACAAAGGATCGCACTAGGAAGGGGCATATATGGATGTAATTTTTTTTAGGAAAGTAGGCGTGACCCCGCCCCCTACTAAGGTTTTTGTACATATCTCGTAAACTACTAAAGCTATATCAAACAAAATTTCTAGAGGCGTTTCCTTTAGACTCTTCCTTATACAGTCCAAAAATGGATTATAACCACGCCCACCTCCCATACAAAGGATATGTTTAGAACTACTAAAAACGCTTTAATTTACTAAGGAAAACCACCGGAAACCTTAAATTTCATTACAAAGATGCTACAGAAGGCCTGCACTCAAATTGGTATACAAAAATTTAAATGGGAGTGGCTCCGCCCACTTATGGGTCAAAAACCATATTACTAACCGAAACCGAAACTACTCGACCAATTTCAATGAAATCGCTTAATAATATTTTCCTGGCTTCCTAATGATATGTTGTGAAAAGAGGGCAAATCGGTTCACAACAACTTCCAATATACCAGAACTGTGAAGTCAATCTGAATCGTTTACTTTACAATATATAAGGTAAGCGCTAGTGAAGATATGGGAACAGAACTTTGCACAAATACTGCATTTATAGTGTGGGATCGCCTTTCTAAAACTCGTCGAAATCAGATAATAAGATTTCAAGGGCCTATATATCGAATATGAGGACCTCAGTGCTTCTAATAATTTTTTTACCGAAAATATACGTAAGTCTCTCATATATTTTTAAGAAAGTCAAAGGGCATATTTTTCTTCCAATAATATGTCTCCGTACTAAAAATTTGTGAAATCGAGTCATAACTTCTCCTAGCTCCCACATACCTAATATTATGATTTCCAACTTTCAATGGACTTTATACCATATATGGGGCATTCTCTGGAAAAAAAGCCACTTGAAAAAAAAAGTTCTTTATTTTCTTTGGCAATTATATATCTTATAGTACATGTAAAACCTAAAATAAAACATATGATTTTAGGTCTGTGTAACGCGGGGTTGCCATATTATAAGGGCCCAAAGTTTTTTGAAAAAAAATTTTCGAGCCGCCATAACTTTAAAACTAATGAACAGATTTTAAAACACCATGTGACTTTTTTGTACAGAATTTCTCAAACTTTGAAACTGTATATCGTAAAAATTTTTAAAATTAATATTTCATAGCAAAAAATGGAAAAAAAAATTTTTTTGGAATTTTTAACAACTTATTCGATTTTTTTCGAAAATATCTTGAAGTGTTCCTTATTTCATCACCTTTTTATTTCAAAGGGAATTTTGGGACAGCAATATTTGTATGAGCTACAAATAAAAAACCAACTCAGAACATGATGAAAAATCATTGATTTATGCACTATTATTATCAGAATTTAGCGTAACCCAGGATTAACGACGTGGACGTAGCAGACATTTAATCCCTTTTTTTTTTATTATTTAATATTTTTTTTTGTATTTTTCAAATTTTTATTTTTTTTTTGTTTGTTTTTTTGGTTTTTGCTTTTTTTTTTTTAATTATTACGTAGATTAGATTCAACTACGTAATAATTTTAAATAAAAAAAAAAAACAAAAAAAAAAATTAAAAATTTTAAAAATACAAAAAAATTTAAAAAAATATTAAAAAATAAAAAAAAACAAAAAGGGATTAAATGTCTGCTACGTCCACGTCGTTAATCCTGGGTTACGCTAAATTTTGATAATAATAGTGCATAAATCAATGAATTTTTATCATGTTCTGGGTTGGTTTTTTATTTGTAGCTCATACAAATATTGCTGTCCCAAAATTCCCTTTGGGGGGTAAAAAGGTGATGAAATAAGGAACATTTTAAGATATTTTCGAAAAAAATCGAATAAGTTGTTAAAAATTCCAAAAAAAATTTTTTTTCCATTTTTTGCTATGAAATATTAATTTTAAAAATTTTTACGATATACAGTTTCAAAGTTTGAGAAATTCTGTACAAAAAAGTCACATGGTGTTTTAAAATCTGTTCATTAGTTTTAAAGTTATGGCGGCTCGAAAATTTTTTTTCAAAAAACTTTGGCCCCTTATAATATGGCAACCCCGCGTTACACAGACCTAAAATCATATGTTTTATTTTAGGTTTTACATGTACTATAAGATATATAATTGCCAAAGAAAATAAAGAACTTTTTTTTTCAAGTGGCTTTTTTTCCAGAGAATGCCCCATATATGCCGTTAAATTGTGTGTAATATTAATAAAATTAAATAATTAAATTGCGAGAGTATAAAATGTTCGGTTACACCCGAACTTAGCACTTCCTTACTTGTTTTTTGTATCTTCATTGCAACAATTTTTTCGACCCAATATGCAGTCCTATTTTAAATAATTGAATCCGTTGGGTGCATCCGTACAACCAGAAGCGCGATTCGGAAAATATTATTAAAAAATAAATTTATGAACTGAGGATGCATCCGAAAAAATTTCGAAATTTCACAAAGATGCAGGTGTCAACATTCGAATATTTGCTGTCCTTAATAAAACATTTAATCTTTAAGTAAAATACAAACTAAAACAAGTAAGGAAGGGCTAAGTTCGGATGTAACCGAAAATTGTATACTCTCACAATTTATTGGAGATATTTTATTTACATAACACACAAATTTACCGATAAATTCGGCATAAAGTTTAATAGAATAACGGAAATCGTCATATATGGTATATGAGGGCTGAGGTAATTCCTGAACCGATTTCATTCATTTTTACCAGCACGGTGCACTATATCCAAGACTATACGTTCACTTAATTTTGCTAATTAGGTGTATGAGAGCTAGGAGAAGTTATGACCTGATTTTAATAATTTTTGGAGCAGAAAACTATTAGAAACAAGTAAGGAAGGGCTAAGTTCGGATGTAACCGAACATTTTATACTCTCGCAATTTATTTATTTAACTTTGTTTTTTATATTATATAATACACAATTTGACCCACATATTCGTCATATATATTGTATAAAGTCCATTGAAAGTTGGAAACCATAATATTAGGTTAGAAACACCGAGGTCCTCATGTTCGATATATGGGACCTTGAAAACCTATTGTCCGATTTCGGTGATTTTTAGAATGGGGCTGCCACACTATTAACATAGTATTTGTGCAAAGTTCTGCACCGATATCTTCACTAGTACTTACTTTATATATTGTAAAGTAAACGATTCAGATCGTCTTCAAAGTTCTGGTATATAGGAAGTTGGCGTGGTTGTGAAGCGATTTGGCCTATTTTCACAACATATCATTGGGATTTAAGGAAACTATTACAAACCAAGTTTCATTGAAATCGGTCGAGTAGTTCCTGAGATATGGTTTTTGACCCATAAGTGGGCGACGCCACGCCCATTTTCCATTTTGTAAAAAGATCTGAGTGCAGCTTCCATCTGCCATTTCTTATGTGAAATTTAGTGTTTCTGACGTTTTTCGTTAATGAGTTAATCCACTTTTAGTAATTTTCAACCTAACTTTTGTATGGGAGGTGGGCGTGGTTATGATCCGATTTCATTCAATTTTGGACTGCATTAGGAAGTGGCTAAAACAAAACGACTGCAGAAAGTTTGGTTTATATAGCTCTATTGGTTTGCGAGATATGTACAAACTTCCTCACTTCCCCAAAAAAATTACATCCAAATATGCCCCTTCATAGTGCGATCCTTCATACCAAATTTTATTTCCATAGCTTTAGTTATAGCACTTTATGTGTTTTCGGTTTTCGCCATTTTGTGGGCGTGGCAGTGGTCCGATTTTGCTCAACCTTCCTATGGTGCCAAGAAATAAGTGTGCCAAGTTTCATCAAGATATCTTAATTTTTACTCAAGTTACAGCTTGCATAGACGGACGGACGGGCAGACAGACATTCGAATTTGAACTCCATTCTTCACCCTGATCACTTTGGTATATATAACCTTATATCTAACTCGTTTAGTTTTGGGTGTTACAAACAACCGTTATGTGAACAAAACTATAATACTCTCTTTAGCAACATTTGTTGCGAGAGTATAAAAACAATTTCCTCTGAATTACATTAAATTATCTAAGAGATTTACCTATATTTTCGGTTAAAAATTACCCTTAGGCGCTGAGTTCAACATGTTCGATATCTGGGGCATTGAAAAGTTATAGTCCGTTTTCGACAATTTTTTCACAAATGAAGCCAGAGATGATATACACTATTTGTGTAAAGTTTTATTCCGCTATCTTCATTGGTTCCTTATGTATATACTATAACGTGAAAGAATCAGATGGAATTCAAAATTGAGTTATAAGGAAAGTCGTGTTTGTGAACCGATTTCGCCCATTATTTGTCCGTGTTATCAGGGTGTCAAGAAAATATTATATACCGAATTTCACTTAAATCTGTCGAGCAGTTCCTGAGATATGGTTTTTGACCCATAAGTGGGCGATGCCACGGTGGGCGTGGTTATGATCCGATTTTAACTAGTTTCATGGTGTGTGGTGGGGTACGTAAGAGAATCGACTGCAGAAAGTTTGGTTTATATAGCTTTATTGGTTTGCGAGATATATACAAATAACCGATTTGGGGGCGGGGCCACGCCCACTTCCCCAAAAAAATTGCATCCAAAGTTATCTGCCCCTTCCTAGTGTGATCCTTTATTCCAAATTTTACTGTTATAACTTTATATATGGCTTAGTTATAACACTTTATGTGTTTTTGGTATTCGCTATTTTGTGGGCGTGGCAATGGTCCGATTTTGCCCATTTTCGAAAGCAACCCTCTCACGGTCCCAAGGAACATGTGTTTCAAGATTCAATAAGATATCTTAATTTTTACTCAAGTTATCGCTTGCACGGACAGATGGACGGACAGACATCCGGATTTCAAATCTACTCGTCACCCTGATCACTTTGGTATAAATGACTGTATATCTAACTCTTTTAGTTTTAGGTGTTACAAACAATCGTTATGTGAACAAAACTAAAATACTCTCTTTAGCAACTTTTGTTGCGAGAGTATAAAAAGCATAACTCCTGCCGAAAGATTAATTATAACACAATTTAAAATTAATTTAAATTATGGGTATCTTATAATTATATATGAAGCCCAATTCTTGCATCAATTAAAAATACTAGTTTTTTTCGCGTCAATATCTATTTTAAATTATATGCAATGAAAGTACAAATAAAATGCATGATTGAAAAAAAATCATTCGTTCATTAACTAGATAATGTTATTCCAAAGATGTGTGCAAAATTTGAACAAAACCGCTTCATAACTTTTTGAAATGTCCTGTCCACCGATTTGAAAAATTGAGTTTCGAGATAAATGTGTTTAAAGTTCTGCATTCGTACTGAAGTGGCCTGATGGGTGGAACTTCCAAAGGGTATATCATTTAGAATATTATTCGGATCGATTTGATATTTTTGAATAATATTCTAAACATAGTGTACTATTTAATAAGACAATATAATTTTTATACTCTCGCAACCTGTTGCACAGAGTATAATAGTTTTGTTCACATAACGGTTGTTTGTGTCACCAAGAAATATAAGAGTTAGATATCTATACTAATTATAAAGAGGAAATGTTTGTTTTTTTGTTTGTTTGTGTCGAATAGGCTCCGAAACTACTGAACCGATTTGAAAAATTCTTTCACCGTTGGAAAGCTATACTATCCCTGAGTGACATAGGCTATATTTAGTTAAAAAAAAAATAGGGTTCCATACCAAAACTCCGATAATGTAAAAAAAATACCAAAAAACTTTCTTTAATCGCGAATGCTGTGAAAACGATTGAAGATATAACAAAGTGATGTACTACAATTTTGTAGAACTTATCATTATCTACAAAAAACGTCGCGATATCATACCTCTAACTATTATAGTTTTGTCACAATAAGCGATTTTATATAAACAAATTAATTAAAATACCACTACTTGAAAAGGCTCTTTATTTATACCTTAGTATTAATCCATATCGAAATAAATGATTTATTATTTAAGATCGCTTCAAAACCTTTATATAACTTTTTGAATTATTAGATTCTGACATACCATTCAAAAGATATCACGAGTTAAAAATTTTGAAATTTTTGAATGGTCCTGTGCGGCCAAACCGATCTGGCTAATTTTAGTCTTGAAATATTCGTGGAAGGCCAGAAAAAGACTAGAAAGTGAGTAAATATGAAAAAAATTCGAGGAAGATAATAATAAGAGAATTTTATTCGAGTTGACAAGAAAAATATAAAAGAGAAAACAAAAAATAATAATTTGAAAGTTGTCATTGTTGCTTTGTTAAAATATTTTTGTTATTGTTCAATTGTATAAGGTTGTGTCGATAGCCCAAAACAATTTGTAACAAATAAGGAAAGGCTAAGTTCGGGTCCAACCGAACATTTTATACTCTCACAATTTATTGATGTAATTTTATTAAGATAACACACAATTTTACCTATATATTCGACATAAAGTCCAATAGAAAATCATCATATATAGTATATGAGGGCTGATGTAATTCCAGAACCAATTTCACTCATTTTCACCACCAAGGTTAACGGGAATAGGGGCGACTTGGCACCTGTTAGTAGGCAAACATACGGCACATTCGGCCTTGAAATTACTCCTAAATTGCAAATGAACGAAACACCAGTCAGCAAAATCGTCAAAAATAGCGCTTTAACGAAAATTTTCCAAATATTCAAGAAGTCGCTGGAGGTACTGCACAGGACTTTAAAAGATCTTGATTGTCGATGAACGTTTTTGGAGGAGCCAGGATTCTGTTAGTAGGTGATTTACGCCAGACTCTTCCAATTATTCCTGGATCAACTGTTACTGACGGGCTAATCGCATGCCTAAAATCATTTAATTTGTGGCGACACATAAAGAATCGCCAATTAACAACTAATATATGAGTGTTTTTGCAACAATACCAAATTGCGATTGTAGAAATAGTTGGCAGTTGACACCTCGATGGATTATTAGCATTTCCAACAGATTTCTTTCACTTCATTGACTCGAAAGAGAAGTTTTCCTGACATGAAACCTCAATATGATAACCATAAATGACTGATTGAATGACCTATATTGGTGGTAAAAAAAAAAATCGATGCGACAATTTAGAATTTCGGTCCAAGAGAGTTGACATAGCTACTAACCAGGATGACGTAGTCAATTATCCCAAACTATTTAAAATTGCCTGTACTTTGCAATTAAAAGTAGTGTGAGTTGTAATCATGCTGCGTAACATAAATCAACCTCGAGTAATCAATATCGTCGCCGAAGCCAAGATTGGACCAACTTAATTTAATGTATACCTTAGCTACAAAAACGTGTGGCCGGGTCTGCTAGTGGGGTTATATATACATAAATGATCAGGATGACGAGTGGATTTGAAATCCGGATGTCTGTCCGTCCGTCTGTCCGTGCAAGCGATCACTTAAGTAAAAATTAAGATATCTTAATGAAACTTGGAATACATGTTCCTTGGCACCCTGAGGAGGTTGCTTTCGAAAATGAGCAAAATCGGTCCACTGCCACGCCCACAAAATGGCGGAAACCGAAAACCTATACAGTGTCATAACTAAGCCACAAATAAAGTTATGAAAACGAAATTTGGAACATAGGATCCCATTAGGGAGGGGCATATTTAATATTTTTGGAAAAGTGGGAGTGACCCCACCCCCAAATTGGTATTTTGTATATAACTCGCAAACCAATAAAGCTATATAAACCAAACTTTCTGCAGTTGTTTATTTTAGCCATTTCCTTATACAGTCCAAAAATCGGATAATAACCACGCCCACCTCCCATACAAAGGTTAGGTTGAAAATTACTAAAAGTGCGTTAACTCACTAACGAAAAACGTCAGAAACACAAAATTTTACATAAGAAATGGCAGAAGGAAGCTGCACTGAGATTTTTTTACAAAATGGAAAATGGGCGTGGCGTCGCCCACTTATGGGTCAAAAACCATATCTCAAGAACTACTCGACCGATTTCAATGAAATTCGGTATATAACACTTTCTTGACACCCTGATGACATGGGCGAAATCGGTTCACAACTACGTCTACTTCCCATATAACTCTACTTTAATTCTTTTGATTCGTTCACTTGGCGAGTCGAAATTCGAATGTCTGTCTGTCCGTCCGTCCGTCCGTCTGTGCAAACTGTAACTTGAGTAAAAATTAAGATATCTTGATGAAACTTGGCACACTTGTTTCTTGGCACCATAGGAAGGTTGCTTTCGAAGATGGGAAAATTCGGACCACTGCCACGCCCACAAAATGGCGAAAACCGAAAACACATAAAGTGCCATAACTAAGCAATAAATAAAGCTATGGAAATTTGGTACAAAGGATCGCACTATCAAGGGCATATTTGGATGTATTTTTTTTGGTGAAGTGGGCGTGGCCCCACCCCCAAATTAGTTTTTTGTATATATCTCGCAATATAAACCAAACTCTCTGCAGTCGTTTCTTTTAGCCGTTTCCTTATGCAGTCCAAAAATCATAGTAATCGGATAATAACCACGCCCACCTCCCATACAAAGGTTAGGTTGAAAATTACTAAAAGTGCGTTATCTCACTAACGAAACACGTCAGAAACACTAAATTTTACATAACTATAAAATGTCGAAATGGGACTATAACTTTTCAATGCCCCAGATATCGAATATGAAGAACTCAGTGCCTTATGGTAATTTTTCGCCGAAAATATCAGTAAATCTCTCAGATATCTCAATTTAATTCAGAGGAAATCTTTTTTTTCTAATAGTGTGTCTCTGTATCAGAAATGGTTAAAATCAGGTCATAACTTCCCCTAGCTCTCATATAGCTAATTGTAGGATTTTCAAAAATACGATGGGCTTAATAGCTTATAAATCGGGTTATATATACCATATATGATGTTTTTCGTTTTTCTATTGGACTTTATACCGATTATATGGGTCAAATTGTGTGTTATCTTAATAAAAATATAGCATAAATTGCGAGAGTATAAAATGTTCGGTTTTATTTATACTTTGGAAATAATCCTTATCACTACAAATGATTTCATGTACAAGTGTGCTTCAATACAATTATATAACTTTTTGAATTAATCAATTGGGAAATTTTATTCGAAAGATTTTACAAGTTTAAAATTGTAAGATATTTAAAAAATGTCGCATGGTCGCCACTCAAGCTGCTAGGTTATGCCGAAAATACATGTGCAGAATTCTGCATGCAGAAAAAAAATGTTTACTGATGTGACAGTTCGGATTCTGAACCTCAATGCAGATCTGTATTGCATGTGAAATTCTCGGCGCAGAGGCAGGGCTGCCAACATTTATATGTTCAATTTTTGAGCAATGTCTGGCAGCATTGTGAATTGCGCTCAGCTGTTCATTGAAAATAAACAAATGTTCTGTTTATCTACTGCTAGCTAGTGACAATTAGGCAAGTTCTGCTCTTTTAAACAAATATTTTATTTATTAATTTTTAAGATGCAATATGATTTAGCAAAATAAGCACTCAGATACTTCCTTGCAAATTGCTACTATTTTTCCGTTTCTTTACTCTTCTTCTTTGTAAAAGTAACTCGTCAATGGCCCTTTTCCTCTTTCTGATAACCAGCAGATATTAGCAGTAAAGAAACAATCTCAAACAAACCAAAAATCTGCTTGTCAAAATTTACTGCACATGTAGTATTTTGTCTCGAAAAAATTCACTAAGATCTGCATGCAGAATATCTGCACATGTATTTTCGGCATTCGGCGGCATCATAACGCGGCAACTCGACAAGCAAAAGTATATAGCATACTAACTGTCAAATCGATTGCTTATTATATTTATTTGAACTACTGAATTTTTAATACAAAAATATTTTATCAGTTTATACATATGATTACAGATTTCAATATTTCTTGGCAAAAATATTCCTTGGCACGATAAGAAGATCAAGTTCGAAAATGGGCAGAATCGGACCATTGCCACGCCCACAAAATGGCGAAAACCAAAAACACATTAAGTGTCATAACTAAGCCATAAATGAAGATATAAAAGTAAAATTTGAAAAAAGGATCGCACTAGGAGGGGGCATATTTGGATGTAATTTTTTTGGGGTAGTGGGCGTGGCCCCGCCTAAGTTTTTTGTACATATCTCGCAAACCAATAAAGCTATATAAACCAAACTTTCTGCAGTCGTTTTTTTTAGCCACTTCCTAATACAGTCCAAAAATGCAAGAAATCGGATCATAACCACGCCCACCTCTCTTAGGTTGAAAATTACTAAAAGTGGGTTAACTCACTAACGAAAAACGTCAGAAACACTAAATTTCACATAAGAAATGGCAGATGGAAGCTGCACTCAGATTTTTTTTACAAAATGGAAAATGGGCGTGGCGTCGCCCACTTATGGGTCAAAACCCATATCTCAGGAGCTACTCGACCGATTTCAATGAAACTTGGTTTGTAATAGTTTCCTTACATCCCAACGGTATGTTGTGAAAATAGGCCAAATCTCTTCACAACCACGCCTACTTCCTATATACCAGAACTTTGAAGACGATCTGAATCGTTTACTTAACAATATATAAAGTAAGCACTAGTGAAGATATCGATGCAGAATTTTGCACAAGTACTACGTTTGTAGTGTGGCAGCCCCATTCTAAATATTCAAATATATAAATTGCGAGAGTATAAAATGTTCGGTTACACCCGAACTTAGCTCTTCCTTACTTGTTTTTAAATTACATTTTTCTAGCTATTAAGCAAATAATTTAGTACTTTGTAACAAGACAGTTGAATTTCTTTTCATTTTAAAAAGCTCAAATGATCTACATAGATCTAAGCTTTCTGGAAATATCAAAAAGGTGCCGTGATGGAGAATATTCCCCAGAAACATAAAATTGTGTTGCAAGTCGAAGAGAATACGCATCGCAATGGCGCTAGAGAGTCCAGTAAAGAGCGCTAGCTTTAAGGACTTCTCAAGCACATGCGCGAGAACCGATTATCGAGCGATCGCAGCTGCTTGTTGAACAAAATTTCGGAGCCTCCAAATACCCGCTCGAGAACCGAGTACGAAACATGTGCAGCGGCTTGAAGAGCAAAATATTAGCTCGCCTTAGGGTGTCGAACTCTGAGCGTTCACAACGCCTTCGTGATCAAAGAGAAAGACAACAGACATCAAAGACTAGAAGTCGTAATCAAGTTGTAGCTCATAACATATAAATATATTTTCGTGTTCGAAGATTCTTCATTCTACTCTTTTTTAATGACCCCACGCAAAAAGGTAGAGGTACATACATCCATATGTGTGGGAGAGTTTGTATGTGTTTGTAAAAAAATTTAAATGTTTCTTTAAACGTGAGCGAAGCCGGTGCGGGCTACTAGTATAGTTATAATAATAATCGCAATTTAAATAAATACAGTACTTTTCGCTTAATTGACCCTATGATTAATTGGTTTCCCCGTTTAATTGAACTGTGTGATCGGGCAAAAAAATATAGCCTATGAAAGCACCCCTAAATTTTCTCGAATAATTGGACTCGATTAATTGATTTTCCCGCTTGTATGTAATTGGCGTTGAACCGTTTAGCCGGTTATAGCCGAATCGATGAGACCGCGCCACTCCTCTCTTTCCTTCGCAGTTCGGCGCCAGTTGGAGATTCCAAGTGTAACCAGGTCGCTCTCCACCTGGTCCCTCCAACGGAGTGGAGGCATTCCCCTTCCTCGGCTTCGTCCAGCAGGTACTGCATCGAACACTTTCAGAGCTGGACTGTTTTCGTCCATTCGGACAACATGACCTAGCCAGCGTAGCCGCTGTCTTTTTATTCGCTGAATTATGTCAATCGTTCCATCGTCTGCGGTATTCGCCGTTGCCAATGTTCTGAGGACTATAAAGCTTCCGCAAAATTTTCCTCTCGAAAACTCCTAGTGTCTTCTCATCTGATGTTAACATCGTCCAAGCTTCTGCACCATAAAGCAGGGCGGGAATGATAAGCGACTTGTAGAGTTTGATTTTGGTTCGCTGAGAGAGGACTTTACTTTTCAATTGTCTACTCAGTCCAAAGTAGCACCTGTTGGCAAGAGTGATTCTGCGTTGAATTTCGAGGCTGACATTGTTGAAACTGGTTCCCAGGTATATGAAATTATCTACGACTTCGAAGTTATGACTGTCAACATTGACGTGGGAGCCAAGACGCGAATGCGCCGACTGTTTGCTTGATTACAGGAGATATTTCGTCTTATTCTCATTCACCGCCAGAGCCATTCGCTTCGCCTCCTTATCCATGCGGGAAAAAGCTGAACAAACGGCGCGGTTGTTGCTTCCGATGATATCAATATCATCGGCGTACGCCAGGAGCTGTACACTTTTGTAGAAGATTGTACCTTCTCTATTTAGCTCTGCAGCTCTTATAATTTTTTCCAGCATCAAGTTAAAGAAGTCGCACGATAGTGAGTCACCTTGTCTGAAACCACGTTTGGTATCGAATACCATGTTTATTTCATCACTGTTAATTCGACTAAGAAAATCTGCTATTTTGTTTTCTTTACCGGTTATATAATCGATTTTTGCATCGTACTCTCCTAATTGTATTAGCCAGAGTTGTAGTCTTGGATTTATATCCTTACCAGAATTTTTCTTCTGTAGCCATTTAAGTGGTTGGTGATCTGTTTTTAGGTCGAATTCTCTTCCGTATATGTAGGGTCTATAATATTTTACTGCCCATACTATCGCTAATAGTTCCTTTTCGATGGTTGAGTAATTTTTTTCGTGAGTATTTAATGCACGTGAAGCATATGAAATTGGATGATCGTCTTGTGTGAGAACTGCGCCAATGGCAAAGTTGCTGGCGTCTGTAGTTAATTTAAATCTTTTTGTAAAAATAGGATATCTTAAAATTGGAGGGTTTGTAATAATATTTTTTAACTTTTCGAAAGCGGTTATATAACTTGGGTTATTAACGTTAATTTTTGTATCTTTTTTCAGATATGCGACCATTGGATAGGCTATTTTAGAATAGTCTTTTATAAATTTCCTATAGAAGCCGGTAATACCTAAGAAAGATTTTATTTGTTTTTGAGAAATTGGTAATTTTAATTTTTGAATGACTTCAACTTTATTTGGGTTTGGTTTTATTCCTTCGGGAGTTAGTACATGACCTAGGAAGTCTGTTTCTTTCTTTAAAAAACTGCATTTTTCTAAACGTATTTTCAACTTTGCTTGTTTTAATTTTGTAAAAATTTTCCGCATATTATCTATATGTTCTGACAAAGAAGTACTAAAAATCAAAATGTCGTCTAAGTATATGCGTTGTATATCTTGTTTATGAAATCTCGAAGTACTGAGTTCATAAGATGGAATGTCGATGGAGCATTTTTAAGACCAAATGGCATTATTAGGAATTCATAATGTCCTAACGGAGTAGAGAACGCTGTTTTCTTTCTATCGTTTTCGTCCACCTGTATTTGATGAAAACCTTTCGTGAGGTCGATAGAGGAGAAGTATTGTGCTCTTCCTAATTTATCCATGATACCATCGATATTAGGTATCGGGAATTTATCGCTAATAGTAATTTCATTTAGTTTCCTGTAATCGACAACGATACGCCATTTTTAATTTCCGGATGCATCTGCTTTTTTGGGGACTATCCATAAAGGACTATTGTAAGCAGAGTTGCTTTCTCCAATTATATTGTGTTCTAACATTTCTTTTATTTGTTTTTGAATTTCTAATTCATGAATTTGTGGATACATGTAAATTTTCGAATGAATAATGAAATAATTCTTGTAATAAATCTTTTATCGATTGGCTTTCCTCGATATTTAAATCGTTCAAGTTTAAGTTTTTCATATCGCTGAATTCGAGTGCGCAAATTTCCGTTTTTTCGTAAGGAATTCGTTGATCGAAATTAATTATGTTTCCTAATATATTAATAAATGTGTTTTCTACATCGATTTTGGCTTTAAAAGGAATTAGAAAATTTTGTCCTATAATAGCTTCGTATTTGTTGCTATTAAAATCTATTACTTTCCATGATAAAGTACCTAAGACGTTAAATTCTTTCGGAAAAGGTGTTACAATTTTATATTTGATTTCGTTAGTTCCGTTTATTGTTCCATAGCCTAATAGTTTGGGAAGTTTTTCTTTTTGAAAATTTTTGAAAAGAGCGTTTGGTTTTATGATGCTAGTTGTTGAACCTGTATCTATTA
Source organism: Zeugodacus tau (assembly GCA_031772095.1). Lineage (NCBI taxonomy): Eukaryota > Metazoa > Arthropoda > Insecta > Diptera > Tephritidae > Zeugodacus > Zeugodacus tau. The sequence goes on from CM062649.1 coordinate 37,431,920, forward strand.
GGCATTTAATTCTGTGATTTCCTATCGTTACTGTTATTATGGGGAGTTGAGAGTATGAGGCGGTGTTAACAAATTTACTTCTTTTTCTTCACCATTGCCAATTTCCATCAAGTTTGAATTATTGGATAAACGACTTGTGCTTGGGTTGTAATCGACGCTCATGTGGGAACTTTTAGTTTGTCTCGGTAAATTTGGTTGTATTTTATTTGTAGAATTGTTGTACCCGTAATCGTAATTATTCCGATTCTTGTAATTGTTTCGATTAAAATTTGTATTGCGTATGTAATTGTTGTTGTTCCCGCTTTGTTGTATATTTGGTTGTTTGTTATCGATGTTGGTTTGAAATTTTATTATGTTCGTAAAATCTATAATTTTTCTTGTAGCCTTCGTAATTTGTTTTGTTTTTATCGACATATTTTCGATGTCTATAATCTATTGCTCTTTTGTCCTGAATCAATTTTAATTTTGAGTATTTTATAATTATGTTTCCGTTTCGGTTATATGTGCCCTTATAGGCCCATCGATTTTCTCTAACAATATATCGACATTTTCGGGTTTGTAAATGCCCGGTTTTAAAGGTCAAATATGTATATTTCATTTATGTCTGCTTTACATTTTTCAAAAATTACAAATAGTTCATTGAGATTACTTACTTTGACCGTCCTACAATAATTAAATACCTCTGCGTAAGTTTTCCTTGGACGAGATCCTTGTAGAATTATGGTTTTGATGGTTTCCCACGATAGGTTGTCCTCTAGCTCTCTCGTTCTTTTTCCAGCGGTGCCCAGTATTTTTTCATTGTTTATAATATTGATGCAGTGTTGGATTAATTCCTGGTCTGTGCCGCAGAGAGAAATGTTGGTTTCGACTGCTTTTATAAACGCTATTGGGTTGTGGTGGTCATCTAGTGGCTTCATTCTTCGGAATTGGTCCATGATGTCTCTTGGTGACATGTTGAATTTGTAGAACTGTTGTTGCATTTGGTGTTGGTTCATTTGTAGTTGTAGTAGATGTTGAGCTTGTTGTTGTTGTATTTCTTGTTGTTGGGTTTGTAGTAACTCTTTTTGCCTCCCGATTTCCCTTTCCAGCTCGGCGATGGTTTGATTTAAATTTTCCATTATTGTGTAATAGTAGTTATAGGCAAGTTGCATAAACGTAGAGATGTGGTCTCCTTTCTTGTTTTGATGACGTTCTGGGAACTTTGTTTTTGTATTTGGTTTATATTTGGTTTATATTAAAAAAAATATTAAGTTAGTAGGCCGCTGTCCTTAATATTTTCTTCAATATTCTGATGGTTCTATTTGATTGTCTGTAGCTGTATATATTTTGTGTTTTATTTTTTTGTAGTAAATTGTGTTTTCACAAAAATATTTTAGCTTTTCTTAGTTTATTTTATTTTTTCAATATATTATATACATATATATATTTATATTATTATTGCTGTTTTTTTTGTTTTTTTTTTTTTGATAAAAGGGTACGTAGATTAGATTCAAGTACGTGATAATTTTAAATAAAAAACTAAAACAAAAAAAAATAAAAAATTTGAAAACTACAAAAAAAAATTTAAAAAAATATTAAAAAAATAAAAAAAAAAACAAAAAGGGATTAAATGTCTGCTACGTCCACGTCGTTTATCCTGGGTTACGCTAAATTCTGATAATAATAGTGCATAAATCAATGATTTTTCATTATGTTCTGAGTTGTTTTTTTATTTGTAGCTCATACAAATATTGATGCCCCAAAATTCCCTTTGGGGGGTAAAAAGGTGATGAAATAAGGAACATTTTAAGATATTTTCGAAAAAAATCGAAGGGGGCATAAATTGTTAAAAATAAAAAAAAAACAAGTAAGGAAAGGCTAAGTTCGGGTGTAACCGAACTTTTTATACTCTCGCAATTTATTTATTTAACTTTATTTATATTAATAATACACAATTTGACCCACATATTCATCATATATATTGTATAAAGTCCATTGAAAGATGGAAACCCTAATATCAGGTTAGAAGCACCGAGGTCCTCATGTTCGATACATGGGGCCTTGAAAACCTAGGGTCCGATTTCGACGATTTTTAGAATGGGGCTTCCACACTATAAAGGTAGTATTTGTGCAAAGTTCTGCATCGATATCTTCACTAGTGCTTCCTTTATATATTGTAAAGTTAACGATTCATATCGTCTTCAAAGTTCTGGTATATAGGAAGTTGGCGTGGTTGTGAAGCGATTTGGCCTATTTTCACAGCATATCATAGGGATATAAGAAAACTATTACAAACCAAGTTTCATTGAAATCGGTCGAGTAGTTCTTGAGATATGGTTTTTGACCCATAAGTGGGCGATGCCACGCCCATTTTCCATTTTGTAAAAAAATCTGAGTGCAGCTTCTATCTGCCATTTCTTATGTGAAATTTAGTGTTTCTGGCGTTTTTCGTTACTGAGTTAACTCACTTTTAGTAATTTTCAACCTAACCTTTGTATGGGAGGTGGGCGTGGTTATTATCCGATTTCTTTCATTTTTGGACTGTATAAGGAAATGGCTAAAAGAAATGACTGCAGAAAGGCTTATATAAATTTATTGGTTTGCGAGTTATATACAAAAAACCTATTTGGGGGCGGGGTCACGCCCACTTTTCCAAAAAAATTACATCCAAATATGCCCCTCCCTAATGAGATCCTATGTCCCAAATTTCATTTTCATAACTATATTTATGGCTTAGTTATGAAACTGTATAGGTTTTTGGTTTCCACCATTTTGTGGGCGTGGCAGTGGTCCGATTTTGCCCATTTTCGAAAGCAACCTCCTCAGGGTGCCAAGGAACATGTGTTCCAAGTTTCATTAAGATATCTTAATTTTTACTCAAGTTATCGCTTGCACGGACAGACGGACAGACGGACAGACGGACAGACGGACAGACGGACGGACGGACAGACGGACGGACAGACATCCGGATTTCAAATCTACTCGTCATCCTGATCATTTATGTATATATAACCCCATATCTAACTCTTATATTTCTTGGTGACACAAACAACCGTTAGGTGAACAAAACTATTATACTCTGTGCAACAGGTTGCGAGAGTATAAAAATTTGAAAACTACAAAAAAAAATTTAAAAAAATAAAAAAAAAACAAAAAGGGATTAAATGTCTGCTACGTCCACGTCGTTTATCCTGGGTTACGCTAAATTCTGATAATAATAGTGCATAAATCAATGATTTTTCATCATGTTCTGAGTTGTTTTTTTATTTGTAGCTCATACAAATATTGATGCCCCAAAATTCCCTTTGGGGGGTAAAAAGGTGATGAAATAAGGAACATTTTAAGATATTTTCGAAAAAAATCGAAGGGGGCATAAATTGTTAAAAATTAAAAAAAAAATTCTTTTTTTGCTATGAAATATTAATTTTAAAAATTTTTACGATACACAGTTTTAAAGTTTGAGAAATTCTGTACAAAAAAGTCACATGGTGTTTTAAAATCTGTTCATTAGTTTTAAAGTTATGGCGGTTCGAAAATTTTTTTACAAAAAACTTTGGCCCCTTATAATATGGCAACCCCGCGTTACACAGACCTAAAACCATATGTTTTATTTTAGGTTTTACATGTACTATAAGATATATCATTGCCAAAAAAAATAAACAACTTTTTTTTTAAGTGGCTTTTTTTCCAGAGAATGCCCCATATGACGAATATGTGGGTCAAACTGTGTATTATTAATATAAATAAAGTTAAATAAATAAATTGCGAGAGTATAAAATGTTCGGTTACACCCTTCCTTACTTGTTTTTGTTTTTTCAATATTTCCTTATTTATTGAATCTGCTTGTTTTTAAGCCTAACAACAAGTTATAAAGCTGTATTGGTGAAACGTTGCTCTTTAGTACGCAGGCATATCCCTTCTTTTTAGGCGTGTTTGATCGCAGGAATGTACTAAAGCATTAGCCAATGGGTTTGGGTGATCACTGAGTTTAGATAAATATTTCAATCTGTTGTCCTCTACTTCTTTCTTTACCATAGGTATACCAAGATCTTTATGGATATTTTCATTGCGCATGTACCATGGTGAGCACGTGATTGATCTAAGCATTTTCGATTGGAACCTTTGTATTATATCAATGTTAGTTGCACAGGTCGTACCCCACAGTTGAATGCCATACATCCAAATCGGCTTTATGACCGCATTGTATAAAAGTACTTTGTTGTCTAGGCTAAGTTTAGAGTTTTTATTTAAAAGCCAATTTAAATTTGCAGCTCTTATCTTCATGCACGTTATTTTACTAGATATATGTTTTATCCACGTAAGCCTTCTATCTAGGTGAATACCAAGATAGGTAACATCATTCGCTTGAGGCACTAGAATATTGTTCATTTTTACTGCCGGGCACATTTTTTGTCTTAGGGAAAATGTAACATGCTTGCAGTTTTGTTCATTTACATTTATAGTCCAGTTTGCTAGCCATTCTTCGACAGAACTTAAGTGCTTCGCTAATATTCTTGATGCTATAATGGGGCATTTGTTACGACTCACTAAAGCTGTGTCATCCGCAAAAGTTGATGTCAAAACATTATTAGCAGTTGGAAGATCAGCTGTATATATGATGTAAAGAGTTGGGCCTAAAACACTTCGCTGTGGTACTCCAGCCCAGAACGTTCATCAGATATAAAATCACCTACTTTTACAGCAAATTTTCTATTTTTTAAATAGGACTCCAAGGTTTTATGCAATTGGAAAGGTAAGCTTTTTTTAATCTTATACAAAAGTCCTTCATGCCTCACTTTATCAAACGCCTGAGCCACATCTAGAAATATAGCAGAACAGTACTCTCTATGTTCGAATGCCTTCCTAATTTCGTTAGTAATTCTATTTACTTGCTCTACAGTGCCATGTTTTGCACGAAAACCGAATTGGTGCGTTGGTATTACATTATTTTCATGAAGGAAAGGAGACATCTTTGATAGTAACACTTTTTCAAATATTTTAGAAATACAGGGTAGGAGACTGATTGGTCTGTATGAAGACGGCTGTGTCAGGTCTTTCCCCGGTTTTTCTATCATGATTATCTGCGACTTTTTTCATGACATAGGATAGTATCCGAAATTAAAAATCGCATTAAAGAGCAAGGAGAGCACTGTTAAAGCAATATTTGGTAACTCAATTAGCATTTTTGGAGTAATATTATCGTGGCCTGACGATTTTTTTGGATTAAGCTCTTTTATGATACTAACAATTTCAGTAGTTGAAGTCTTAATAGAAATACCTTTTCTAGGTGATTTGCAAAACAATTTGCCTTATCTTCGTCACTTCGTGCCCATTTTCCACCCAAGCCTCTTAAAGGCATGTTGGAGTCGACTGGAGGCTTCATAGACTTTTGGGCTTTCCAAAGGGAGTTTCGTTTACTTGAATTTGGACACAGTTTCTTTATATAATTTTGAGTGTTATATTCTTCCTCGCCTTTAAGTGCTTTTTTTAGTATACGCACAGCAGATTTTAGTTGGAGCTGAGTAGAAGGGGAACGAAATATTTGCCATTCACGTCTAGCTCGCCTTTTTTCATTTGCAATTTTCAATTTCGCTATTAGTGATTTTTCGGCGACCAAGAGGCTTATAATTCTTATTTGGTGTTGCTGAGACTGCTGCATTAGTTATTATATCATTGAGTTCTCTTATGTCAATGTCACATTCTGTATTTATTTTTAGATCAATATTAATGTGGCTACTTACGTATTTTGTGTATTTTAGCCAGTTCGTTTTGTGAGATGTTAGGCCCACTTTCGTTTCAACAAATATGGGTTGTTCACATAACTTTATTAGTACAGGCGAATGATCAGAAGATAAGTCAGTTAATGTATCAGTTGTCATAAGCGTCTATTTATATTTTTGATTACAGCGAAATCGATTAAATCTGGTATTTTGTTACGATCACTGGGCCAGTAAGTTGGCTTACCAGGAGATATTATATCAAGATTATTATACTTATTCATAATAGTGTTGTACAGCTGTCTTCCTTTGGGGTTAATTAGACGTGATCCCCAGTACATGTGTTTTGCATTGTAATATCCACCTGCTAGAAATCTATGACCTAGTGTTCCAAAAAAGTCTTTAAATTCACTATCTGTGATTTTAAAACGAGGTGGGCAGTATATAGCCGTTAGATTTAAATCACAACCCCGATTTTTTAATGATATAGTTGTAGCTTGTAACTGTAGAATGAGAATCCAGAGCATGGTGGTTAAGCCGATTCCTAACCAACACTGCCGTTCCATCATGCGCTTTTCCATCCGGGTGATTTGTAACATAGAGTCTATATCCGGGTATATTGAAGTTATTTTTATTTGTTAGATGAGTTTCTGATATTAGCATTACATCTATATTTTTTTCAGACAGAAATCTAACAATCTCTAATTTATGTTGGCTAACACCGTTAGCATTCCATATACAAATATTTAGTATGCTCATTTTTTACTTATTAAAGTTTGCAACATTTGGTTTTGTGATTTTATTAAATATGGATCATGCTTTGCATAGTAGACATAAATTGTGTCATACATTGCGTAAAATTTATAATCATGGTTTCAATACCTCCTTTTGGTGGATTTTGCGGTAGTTGCATTTGTACCGTGTTGCCTTTTACAACATTGGCATAGCTCCCTTGTACTGCAGTATTTTTAAGTATACCGGGTTTTGTAATGTGGTCTGTGATATCTATAATTTCATTACGGGGTGTATGTAATATTTGGTTACGACGTGCTTGAATTCCCTGTGATAGCTTCGATTTTAAATCTTTGTATACAGGACAGCCCCTATAGTTAGCAGTGTGATTTCCTCCACAATTGCTGCATTTTTTAGTTAAATCTTCTTTCTTAATTGTGCATTTGGAAGTGGGATGTAAATCTCCACATACCACACAAACACTGCGTAGGGTACAATAGGATTTGGTATGCCCATACTCTTGGCAATTGGTGCATTGTACTGGACCATTTCTTTTGTGTGGTTCTTCTACTGTTACTCTACGGTGTAGCAAATATTTTAAGTTATATATAGGATGCGTTTCGTTTTTTTAAGCTGGTTAGAATTCGGCATCAATTGTAAAAATGGGTTGTGGTACTTTGTTTCTGTTGAAGATATTTACAACAGTTTTAATTTCAAAGTCGCATTCTTCAAGAGCTTCTTTGACCTCGCTGGAGTCTAAGGAAGACTCTATGCCATTAACTACAACAACTAGGCCCTTAGAGCTCTTAATTTGGTAAGAATAATAGTTCTTATTTTTAGTTGAGAAAAACTTAACAATGCCCATAAAATTTTTTTCAGTGTTGGACTGTATTTTAGTTTCGTCGATATTGACAATTTTTCAAATATGAAAATTGTTGCTACCTACAATTTCACTTAGTTTAGCAACAAGTGCATTTGAGCTACGCTCTCGCAGATATATTGGTGGCGGTTTGGCATTGGCTGCTGTGGTGGTACCCTTCGCAGCGTCTTCCGAATCATTGCTTAATAAGGCAAATCTGTTGCCCTTTAAAATCTCGGGTTTATTTTTGAGTGGCGTGTCGTCTTGAAATTTTTTAGGATTGACAGCTAACTTTGAAGGACTTAACTTCCTTTTTATATTGACGTAGCGGTCAATGCCAATCTGAACAGATGAACATTTTTTCATAGGTACATTCTCACCCTCCTTTTTGTTTTCTTTCGCTGTCATCTCACTTGCCGGTACCTGCGTATTTGTTGGGGCGTTCTTGCTTGTTGCTAGCCTCTGTGGACTGCCGTTCTCTGCTGATTTTGTTGTTTGTAAGACCAGCTTAGGCACAGTTGGTCGCTGTGATAAATCATCCTTCTCACCGTTGCCTTGTTTGTTGGAGGGAGATGGTTTTGCAGGCTCGACAAAGCTAAAGTAAGCATTCAGAGAATGCCTACAGCCTTGTTGGTGAGGCTGCGCTGCTCTCATAATATTGTTATTATTTACCACTCACTAATTGTTATTTTATTATTTTATTTGTTTGTACACTGTTTTTTTGTGATTATTTATGTTTTGATTATCACTTTCGGCGTTATTGCCTAACGCTTGCTTTAATGCACTTTTTAAGTTACTTGTTTATTGTTATTAATTTTTTTTTGTTTTGTATTTTGAAAGTTTTCACGGACCGCATCGAGAACACGTTCGTATGGTTTGAAAGCTCGCTCAAAAAAAAAATGAATACCCTAATTATCACCTAATCTAAAAATTAAGTCCTAACTTTAGAACCTCTGTGTATTAAAAAAAAAATTGTTTAAATTTTGACATTGTAACCCCTAAAAAAGAAGAAAACTACAAATTCGAAATACATAAAATTTTTTTCTAAAAATTGGGGACTGAAAGATCTCTATTTAAAAATTTAGTTATAAAATAAATCCTAATTATAATAAAAAGAGAAATTATTACCTTTGGGTCACAGCCTTCACAACACAAGAAGAGCTTAACATCTTTTAATTTAGAAAAAATAATTTCTCCTACACCTAACTTGTGACAATTTCTGTCGAATTTCTCAACAAATTTAGTTTCTAAGTGATTAATGAATGCAACAAATTCATTAGGCAACTTAACTAAGTTGCATTTATCGATTTGATTTTGGTACATGAAGATGAATTCATCCTAAGGAATTTCATCTCCTAACTAAGGCAAGGGCAGGAGGCATGTGTGCATTTTGAAAATTTTCAAATATAGATAGCCGCAGAAGTAACTAAATACGTTATCTTTTAAAAAGTTGATTACTAAACTACTATCTAAAGCAATGGATTTAACAATGGAATGTTCGGGCCGTGGTAAGCCTTGAAGTCCTGCCAAGAAAGGTCGTTCAAAAGGGAATCATTGCACACATTATTAAGAACATTGTTGCTATGTTCTGAAATAACTGTAGCTTCTGGTTCTAAAGGTAGCTCACAGTTTCCTTTGGTTACGATATTTACGTAACGTAAGCCCCACGATTTCCTAAATAAGCTAGAGAACATGAAAGGTGTTACTCTAGTACCTCCTCTACTTCTAAATGTTCTAAACTGTCCTGGGAAATCCTGAATGCGGCAGCAATTGCCACAACCGTCTTAAACTGTTTATATTAATTATTCACCTCTTTATAAAATTAAAATTATTTGTTGTGTTGTTTCCTAACTCATCTACGACCCGTATTGTTTTTAAAACCTGTTCTGCTTCATCTAAAAACAGCTTCTTCTCTTGGGAGCCTTCAAAGACTTGGGTACAATAGCCTCAACAAAACTGCTATTAAAAATGTCGAATAACTTATGTATTTAAAAAAGAAACGAATTCCGCGGTATTAATAAAGCTCATACTATTTGAGCTTAAGGCTCCAGAGCTGTAAGGGGATAACATACCAGAAGCGACCGTATTACTCAACACTTGAGACGCGAATTTACCCTTCATTTATGGAAGGTATTGGGATTAATATGAGCATCGGTTAATTTATGCGCGCACCGATAACTCGACTTAGAGGCCATTTTTTTAAATGGATTATATCGGACCAACTTACGCGCACGATTTTTAAAGAAAACTTGATTTTTATTATTTTGTAAGCAGTTCCGGCTGCATTTTTTTAAATGGATACTATCGTAAAAAAACATATTTCCTTACCATTAACATTGAAAAAAGGCTGTGACGCTGAAACACCTAACAAGTAGCAAAATTTTGAAAATTAGTACCCTGGTCGCAAATGGCTTCAATAATACATTTTTTGAGGATATCTCCTTTGCAAGAACCTCTTACAAAGAAATATGCTAATGGGTGGGACCAAGGTTCGCCACCTATACCTTGCACCATTATGGTCATTGCAGTTGTGGCTAATCTAGTTGTACGATTTTCATCGCCATACTCTTCGAGACCTATCACCCTATCAAATTTCCTATCATATCATAGTGGTTCCGCCATAGGCCAACAATTAAAAAATCCATCTCAGGATTTTTTGTCAAAATGTATACAGATGTCTTCTAAATTGACCAAACTTCCTATTTGCAAACCGGGTTTTGCTAAAAGTCTAACGGTACTTTCTAAAAATAGTGTTAAACGCAAGAATACCTGTATTTTTTTAAAGCACATCAAAAATTTTTTTTTTAATATCGCAGCAATCAGGGTAATGAATTAAGATTATTTTTAATGGATTTTGAAGTTTAAGGTATATATTTTAACTTGTGAAATTAATTAAGTCTTACGTGATTTGTGTTTTTAGTGAAATAAGTGTTTTTTTTTGTATCCTTTTTCTGCGTCTTCAATATGTTTACATAAAGATTTAACTGTCTTCCCCCACGATCCCCCGTTAGATTTATTTTATATTGTCTTTAGCAGAGTCTTAAGGTAATAAAAGTGTAAAAGTTGGCTGCGGAAAGCTGGGAAAGAAGGTTAAATCGTCGTTATTTCAACTTGTGTACGGTTTACTAGAGGAGACATTTTAAGTTTTTGTTCTAATTATAATGGCTGTTGAATGGCAGTGAAAAAATTAACTGTATTAAATTGTTTGATAATTTACTTTTTTCCTACATGATTTTTATACTCTCGCAACAAAATTTGCTAAAGAGAGTATTATAGTTTTGTTCACATAACGGTTGTTTGTAACACCTAAAACTAAAAGAGTTAGATATAGAGTCATATATACCAAAGTGATCAGGGTGACGAGTAGATTTGAAATCCGGATGTCTGTCGGTCCGTCCGTTTGTCCGTCCGTCTGTCCGTCTGTGCAAGCTGTAACTTGAGTAAAAATTAAGATATCTTGACGAAACTTGGCACAAATATTCCTTGGCACCATAAGAATATCAAGTTCGAAAATCAAGTTTTTTTAAAATGGATTATATCGGACCAACTTACGCGCACGAGTTTTAAAGAAAACTTGATTTTTATTATTTCGTAAGCAGTTCCGGCTGCATTTTTTTAAATGGATACTATCGTAAAAAACATATTTCCTTACCATTAACATTGAAAAAAGGCTGTGACGCTGAAACACCTAACAAGTAGCAAAATTTTGAAAATTAGTACCCTGGTCGCAAATGGCTTCAATAATACATTTTTTGAGGATATCTCCTTTGCAAGAACCTCTTACAAAGAAATATGCTAATGGGTGGGACCAAGGTTCGCCACCTATACCTTGCACCATTATGGTCATTGCAGTTGTGGCTAATCTAGTTGTACGATTTTCATCGCCATACTCTTCGAGACTTATCACCCTATCAAATTTCCTATCATACCATAGTGGTTCCGCCATAGGCCAACAATTAAAAAATCCATCTCAGGATTTTTTGTCAAAATGTATACAGATGTCTTCTAAATTGACCAAACTTCCTATTTGCAAACCGGGTTTTGCTAAAAGTCTAACGGTACTTTCTAAAAATAGAGTTAAACGCATGAATACCTGTATTTTTTGAAAGCACATCAAAAAATTTTTTTTAATATCGCAGCAATCAGGGTAATGAATTAAGATTATTTTAAATGGATTTTGAAGTTTAAGGTATATATTTTAACTTGTGAAATTAATTAAGTCTTACGTGATTTGTGTTTTTAGTGAAATAAGTGTTTTTTTTGTATCTTTTTTCTGCGTCTTCAATATGTTTACATAAAGATTTAACTGTCTTCCCCCACGATCCCCCGTTAGATTTATTATACTCTCGCAACAAATGTTGATAAAGAGAGTATTATAGTTTTGTTCACATAACGGTTGTTTGTAACACCCAAAACTAAAAGAGTTAGATATAGGGTTATATATACCAAAGTGATCAGGGTGAAGAGTGGAGTTCAAATCCGAATGTCTGTCTGTCCGTCCGTCCGTCTGTGCAAGCTGTAACTTGAGTAGAAAGTAAGATATCTTAATGAAATTTGGCACACTTATTTCTTGGCACCATAGGAAGGTTGCTTTCGAAAATGAACAAAATCGGACCACTGCCACGCCCACAAACCGAAAACACATAAAGTGCCATAACTAAGCCATAAATGAAGCTATGGAAATAAAATTTGGTATGAAGGATCGTACTATAAAGGGGCATATTTGGATGTAATTTTTTTGGGGAAGTGGGCGTGGCCCCGCCCCCTACTAAGTTTTTTGTACATATCTCGCAAACCAATAGAGCTATAGAAACCAAACTTTCTGCAGTCGTTTTTTTAGCCACTTCCTAATACATTCCAAAAATGAAAGAAATCGGATCATAACCACGCCCACCTCCCATACAAAAGTTAGGTTGAAAATGACTAAAAGTGGGTTAACTCACTAACGAAAAACGTCAGAAACACTAAATTTCACATAAGAAATGGCAGATGGAAGCTGCACTCAGATTTTTTTACAAAATGAAAAATGGGAGTGGCGTCGCCCACTTTTGGGTCAAAAACCATATCTCAGGAACTACTCGACCGATTTCAATGAAACTTGGTTTGTAATAGTTTCCTTACATCCCAATGATATGTTGTGAAAATAGGCCAAATCGCTTCACAACCACGCCTACTTCCTATATACCAGAACTTTACAATATATAAGTTAAGCGCTAGTGAAGATATCGGTGCAGAACTTTGCACAAATACTATGTTAATAGTGTGGCAGCCCCATTCTAAAAATCGCCGAAATCGGACCATAGGTTTTTAAGGCCCCATATATCGAACACGAGGACCTCGGTGCGTCTAACCTAATATTATGGTTTCCAACTTTCAATGGACTTTATACAATATATATGATGAATATGTGGGTCAATTTGTGTATTATATAATATAAATAAAGTTAAATAAATAAATTGCGAGAGTATAAAATGTTCGGTTACACCCGAACTTAGCCCTTCCTTACTTGTTTTATATTGTCTTTAGCAGAGTCTTAAGGTAATAAAAGTGTAAAAGTTGGCTGCGGAAAGCTGGGAAAGAAGGTTAAATCGTCGTTATTTCAACTTGTGTACGGTTTACTAGAGGAGACATTTTAAGTTTTTGTTCTAATTATAATGGCTGTTGAATGGCAGTGAAAAAATTAACTGTATTAAATTGTTTGATAATTTACTTTTTTCCTACATGATTTTTATACTCCCGCAACAAAATTTGCTAAAGAGAGTATTATAGTTTTGTTCACATAACGGTTGTTTGTAACACCTAAAACTAAAAGAGTTAGATATAGAGTCATATATGCCAAAGTGATCAGGGTGACGAGTAGATTTGAAATCCGGATGTCTGTCGGTCCGTCCGTTTGTCTGTCCGTCTGTCCGTCTGTGCAAGCTGTAACTTGAGTAAAAATTAAGATATCTTGACAAAACTTGGCACAAATATTCCTTGGCACCATAAGAATATCAAGTTCGAAAATGGGCGAAATCGGACCATTGCCACGCCCACAAAATGGCGAAAACCAAAAACACATAAAGTGTCATAACTAAGCCATAAATGAAGATATAAAAGTAAAATTTGGAATAAAGGATCACACTAGGAGGGGCATATTTGGATGTAGTTTTTTTGGGGAAGTGGGCGTGCCCCACCCACAAATCGGTTAGTTGTATTTAACTCGCAAACCAATAAAGCTATATAAACCAAACTTTTTGCAGTCGGTTTTATTACATACCCCACCACACACCAAGAAAATAGTTGAAATCGGATAATAACCACGCCCACCTCCCATACAAAGGTTAGGTTGAAAATTACTTAAAGTGGGTTAACTAACTAACGAAAAACGTCAAAAACACTAAATTTTGCAGAAGAAATAGCAGAAGGGAGCTGTACTCGGATTTTTTTACAAAATGGAAAATGGGCGTGGCATCGCTCACTTATGGGTCAAAAACCATATCTCAGGAACTACTCGACCGATTCGAATGAAATTCGGTATATAATATTTTCTTAACACCCTGATAACACGGACAAAAAATGGGCGAAATCGGTTTACAACCACTACTACTTTCCTTATAACTCAATTTTGAATTCCATCTGATTCTTTCACGTTATAATATATACATAAGGAACCAATGAAGATAGCGGAATAAAACTTTACACAAATAGTGTATATCATCTCTGGCTTCATTTGTGAAAAAATTGTCGAAAACGGACTATAACTTTTCAATGCCCCAGATATCGAACATGTTGAACTCAGCGCCTATGGATAAATTTTAACCGAAAATATGGGTAAATCTCTCAGATATCTCAATTTAATTCAGAGGAAATTGTTTTCTTCTAATAGTGAGTCTCTGTTCCAAAAATTATTAAAGCTTGTGTATCGCTTTCTTAAATTTCTTTACAAAGCCTTACTGAAAGTTTTGACGCTCCAAATATGACCATGAGAAGTATTTTCGCCCATCATTGCCATATAATGCCAATTACTGTTCTATGGGAGCTATAGGACCTAGTAGATCGATGGCGCCAATTTTTATACTCTCGCAAACTCTCCAAAATAACCTTTGTATGGGATGGGGGCGTGGTTATTATCCGATTTCTTTCATTTTTGGACTGCATTAGGAACTGGCTAAAAAAACGACTGCAGAAAGTTTGGTTTATATAGCTCTATTGGTTTGCGAGATATGTACAAAAAACTTAGTAGGGGGCGGGGCCACGCCCACTTCCCCAAAAAAATTACATCAAAATATGCCCCTTGATAGTGCGATCCTTTGTACCAAATTTTATTTCCATAGCTTTATTTATGGATAAGTTATGGCACTTTATGTGTTTTCGGTTTTCGCCATTTTGTGGGCGTGGCAGTGGTCCGATTTTTCCCATCTTCGAAAGCAACCTTCCTATGGTGCCAAGTTTCATCAAGATATCTTAATCTTTACTCAAGTTACAGTTTGCACAGACGTACGGACGGACAGACAGACATTCGGATTTTGACTTGCCTCGTCGCCCTGATCACTTTGGTATATATAACCCTATATCTAACTCGTTTAGTTTTGGGTGAACAAAACTATAATACTCTCTTAGCAACTTCGTTGCGAGAGTATAAAAAAGCCTTGGTGCTGGTAGCATGTTACTTTGACGATAAATCAAGATGAATGAAAGATTTCAGAGACTTGTGCGACTATGTTTATAATGTACAAGCAAAAAAACAAACATTTCCTCTTTATAATATTAGTATAGAAGTATAGATATAGATATAGATTATCAAGCGACAATTATTTTTAATTCCGCACAGGACCATTCAAAATTTTTAACTCGTGATATCTTTTGAATGGTATGTCAGAATCTAATAATTCAAAAAGTTATATAAAGGTTTTGAAGCGATCTTAAATAATAAATCATTTATTTCGATAAGGACTAATACTAAGGTATAAATAAAGAGACTTTTCAAGTAGTGGTATTTTAATTAATTTTTTATATAAAATCGCTTATTGTGACAAAACTATAATAGTTAGAGGTATGATGTCGCGACGTTTTTTGTAGATAATGATAAGTTCTACAAAATTGTAGTACATCACTTTGTTATATCTTCAATCGTTTTCGCAGCATTCGCGATTAAAGAAAGTTTTTTGGTATTTTTTTACATTATCGGAGTTTTGGTAAGGAACCCTATTTTTTTTTTTAACTAAATATAGCCTATGTCACTCAGGGATAGTATAGCTTTCCAACGGTGAAAGAATTTTTCAAATCGGTTCAGTAGTTTCGGAGCCTATTCGACACAAACAAACAAAAAAACAAACATTTCCTCTTTATAATATTAGTATAGATTTAGTCTTTTGTACATTTCAGCCGCCCCCGAGCGAAAATTCTTTGAATTAAGTCTAATAAAAACCAAGGCCAAGGAACTCTGCTCTTCGAAGGGGCACCCTCATTAAATTTGGTCGGCAAAAGATTGTTTGAAATGCTTTTAAGACCTCGTATTTTGCTTTCTGTGTGTCCTATTTTTGGTTATTCTATCATACTTTTAATATGTTTAATGTGACATAAGCATATAAGTCTGAAGAACATCTAATATTGTTTTTTTCCCTATATATATGTATAAAGTTGATACTAAATTTAATAGTATAATAAGTTAATATACATATGTATTTCGCATATATACTCACTTAACTGAAAGATGAAAAAACTTAAATTTAATTAATAAATTTAATGTACAGAGGTAGTCACAATTATTTTTTTTTTTGCAAATTTCACAGAAAAAGTTTTTGCTTGTTGTTGTTGTTGACGCTGGGTAATAAAAAGCTATGTTGTTGTAAACCTTGGTCCATTCCTGAGAGAATTAATAAATATAGCGGAGATATAAGCAAATGAACTGATGACTCGCAGTAGTCAAAAGTTTTTACACACAACTTGAACTCTATTATCCTGTTATTTTTTAATGATAATTTTTCTCCACCTCTCTCTCCACCTGGTCCTTCCATCGGAGTGGAGGTCTCCCTCTTCCTCGGCTTCCACCAGCGGGTACTGCATTGAATACTTTCAGAGCTGGAGCAGTTTCATCCATTCGTAGAACATGACCTAGCCAGCGTAGCCGCTGTCTTTTTATTCGCTGGACTATGTCTATGTCGTCGAATAACACATACAGCTCATCGTTCCATCGTCTGCGGTATTCGCCGTTGCCAATGTTTAAGGGACAATAAATCTTCCGCAAAACCTTTCTCTCGAAAACTCCTAGTGCCGTCTCATCGGATGTTGACATCGTCCACGCTTCTGCACCGTAAAGTAGGACGGGAATGATGAGAGACTTGTAGAGTTTGGTTTTTGTTCGTCGAGAGAGGACTTTACTTTTCAATTGCCTACTTAGTCCATAGTAGCACCTGTTGGCAAGAGTGATTCTGCTTTGGATTTCCAGGCTGACATTGTTATTGCTGTTAATGCTGGTTCCCAGGTAGACGAAACTATCTACAACTTCAAAGTTATGACTGTCAACAGTGACGTGGGAGCCAAGACACGAATGCGCTGACTGTTTGTTTGACTGTCTCCAAAACTTAAGTAAGGAAAACTTTCCCAAAAAATCATCATGTCACCTCCGACTCTGTTTAGCGCCTAATCTGCATATTTCTTATTTTCACGAAGTAAATGCATAAAGCGTTTACTAAACAAGCCCTGTAACCAAAATTCAGCATTATCTGCCCACGACAGGCTCCAGGATATAATTTAAGGCAAATTACTGGCATATCGCTTTTTTATGTTGGGAAATATTGACCAATTTTCGCAAAACGTCAGGTATTTATGTAAATTTTTTTTATGTCCTGTAGCATCAATGACTGTTCATGCGATATGCTGGTTCGATGCTGCAGCAATATTAACAGGACTAATTGTGGGATTTTGTATGACAGTTCCTACTAATCTTCTGCATTCTCTTTGAGTTATCACAGGTTTCCGCCCAGTTATCTTTAAATTGTCCCTGCAATATTTCGTGTCCTTCTTTTTAATAACATTATAAACAGTATTCCATCAAATTCTACAAATTTTAACTAACTCCGAAGCCGAAACCCCAGTCTTAAAATAGTAACAGTCCCCGATCTAGTTATAATCGATAATTCCATTGTTTTTGGCATTTTAATATACCGAAAAATACTTTTGACTCAAAAAAAATGTGTGCAAATTCTTTTGACTACTAAGAGTCCTCGGTTCATTTGCCCATTTCTCTGTTATATGTCCAGCTATTATCACCAAACTAACTGCGTTCGCTTAGGAATAGATCAAGGTTTCTAACAACATATGATTTTTTTGCATGGCAACAACAACAACAAGAAAAAGCTTTTTCCGAAATTTGTAAAAAAACGTACCATATGTAAATAATTTTGACTACCTCTGTATATTTCTTTTTTTTTTTGTGGAAAATTATTTTCAATTTTTTTTGCTTGCCCTCTTGGGAGTTTGGTCGTTTGTTTCTCTATTTGGTCAAAAAGGGTGAACTCACACCGGATTAGTCAAAAACGTTTTTGACCAAAAAGACACAAAAACGTGTTGTGCTCTAACCCACACCAAGCGCGACGCAATGCGACGTTGCAACCAATTGTGTCTTATTGTCTCGCTTGGTGTGCATTGAAATAAAACAAAACGTAAATATCAAAAAATACAAAATGTAAATCATTAAATTTTTAAGCTAAATACAAGAAAGCATAACTCCTGCTTGAAAAAAGTTGAATTGAATTATGAAAGATGAATTATAACACTATGTTTTTAATTTATTTATTTTATTTTTTTTACTCTTATCCATTATAATCAGTTGCGCCATCTATATGTGAAATATTGTGTTACAGTGGCATCTGTTGGAGAAATTAAGAGACACATTTTGAATATTTACGCAGATGGTGGTTGCTTTCGTTTGTTCATTTTTAACATTCGGAAGACATTCCAAGTGAAAAATTATTGCAAACCAAACCATTCTATTGCTTTTTTCGATTGTAAAATTTTCATGTTGGCATTTCTTATCTCGACAAATATATTTAAAATATTAGCTATATTATGTTATATTATTTTCCCACGGACACTAATCCGGGAGGTTTAGGCTGTTGAGTTGTTTAACTCACTAAACCGATGGATTTAACAAAGTTTCACTTCACTTCATAATCACCGAAAAGATTTGAAGCTGAAGTACTCTAAATCCCCCTGAGCGACTCCGATTTAGGGCCATCTGTTGGTCATACTTGATTAATAAGAGCAAATTTTCACTACAAACTGTCAAAAAAATATCACAGCTTCGGTCAACAGCTGCGAAGAGTGGTTCATTACAGCTAATAGGTGCTGGCTGCTGCTGGTTATCAAAAGAAGCAGAGTAACAATCGTATAATACTTTTAAAATTTATCAATACAATATTGAATAAATGGCCTGGTTAAAATATTTTAAACTAAAACCAATGAATAACAATCAAAAATTAATTTTTATAATACCTCATAATTTGTGTTTTCATAGTTTCACAGCAGACACTTTTCTAGCTAACAGTACAGATACACTCTTACGTATATGAGGCCAAAACAAATTTTCTGTCGGAATAATTAAATAATAAATAATTATGTTGGATTGTCATAAGCTATCATAGCTGGTATATTGAACTAGTGTTATTGCCACAAGAATGATAGAAGACAAGATTACGACAGGCGTTTACAGTTAGCTTTTTTGGGTTTTTAGTTCCTGTTGAGTGACAACTTTCACGACCCCGAACACGCTTGCAAAACAAAATTGCACGGTGGTACAAAACAATAAAACCTAAAGAAAGAGCTGAAGTCAAGGCTAGTGCTTAATTATTATTTAAAATTTTAAGTGAAAAATTTATTAACTTGGAAAAGAAGTCCGTAATGGCGGAATTAAACAACAATAGTATAAAACAAGTAAGGAAGGGCTAAGTTCGGGTGTAACCGAACATTTTATACTCTCGCAATTTATTGATGTAATTTTATAAAGATAACACAAGTCGACCCATATATTTGGTATAAAGTTCAATAGAATAACGAAAATCATCATAAATAGTATATGGGGACTGAGGTAATTCCTAAACCGATTTCACTCGTTTTCACCACCAAGATACAATGTATCGAAGACTATACGCTCTTTAATATTACTTATAATTAGGCTATAATCGCTTATAGCGGTTCCTACGCCAACTATATATATATATATATGGGATCTGTTATAAGAAAAAAATTAAGAGGGAATGAATTACATTAAAATATCTGAGGGATTTACCTATATTTTCGGTGAAAAATTAACCTTAGGCACTGAGTTCTTCATTTTCGATATCAGGGGCCTTGAAAAGTCATGGTCCGATTTTGACAATTTTTCCACAAGTGATGTCACAGCTCAAATACAGTATTTGTGTAAAGTTTTATTCCGCTAGCTTCATTGATTCCTTATGAATACATTATAAAGTGAACGAATCAGATGGAATTCAAAATTGAGTTATATGGGAAGTAGACGTAGTTGTGAACCGATTTCGCCCATATTCCACCCGTGTCATCAGGGTGTCAAGAAAGTGTTATATACCGAATTTCATTGAAATCGGTCGAATAGTTCTTGAGATATGGTTTTTGACCCATAAGTGGGCGACGCCACGCCCTTTTTCCATTTTGTAGAAAAATCTCAGTGCAGCTTCCTTCTGCCATTTCTCATGTAAAATTTGGTGTTTCTGACGTTTTTCGTTAGTGTGTTAACCCACTTTTAGTAATTTTCAACCTAACCTTTGTATTGGAGGTGGGCGTGGTTATTATCCGATTTCTTTCATTTTTGAACTGTATGAGGAAATGGCTAAAAAAACGACTGCAGAAAGTTTGGCTTATATTGCTTTATTGGTTTGCGAGTTATATACAAAAAACCTATTTGGGGGCGGGGTCACGCCCACTTTTCAAAAAAAATTACATCCAAATGTGCCCCTCCCTAATGAGATCCTATGTTCCAAATTTCATTTTCATAACTTTATTTATGGCTTAGTTATGACACTGTATAGGTTTTCGGTTTTCGCCATTTTGTGGGCGTGGCAGTGAACCGATTTTGTTCATCTTCGAAAGCAACTTCCCCAGGGTGGCAAGGAATATGTGTTCCAAGTTTCATTAAGATATCTCAATTTTTACTCAAGTTATCGCTTGCACGGACAGATGGACAGACATCCGGATTTCAACTTCACTCGTCATCCTGGTCATTTATATATATGTAACCCCATATCTAACTTTTTTATTTCTGCGTGATAAAAACAACCGTTATGTGAACAAAACTATAATACTCTGTGCAACATGTTGCGAGAGTATAAAAAACGTAATCCGCAATAGTGAGAAACCTTATTTTGACAGATGAAAATGTAAACAAACCAAAATTATAAAATCTTTAGATGCAAAATAGTGTAGCGACCGAAGTCGTTGAACATATAACATTATTGAATATACTGTGACTCACAGCCAAAGTGATGCAACCATACAAGAAATACTAAAGCAAGTGTATCAAAATTTGCGTTCAATCAACGGGCATTGAAAGTTGGGAAGTAGGGAAAATATGTCACGATTTCACTTATTTTTGGCACAGACCACGCCCATTTAAAATTTTGCATTCCATTTTGAGTGCAGCTGTTCCGATTTCCTCCAGTTTTATACTCGTACTGTATAAGGTAGTATCTAAAAGAAAGGACTCTAGTAAGTTTCCTTGATATAGCTTTAGTAGTTTATGAGATATGTACAAAAAACTTAGTAGGGGCGGGCCCACGCCCACTTTCCCACAAAAATAACATACACATATGCCCCTTCATAGTGCGATCCTTCATACCAAATTTTACTTCAAAGCTCAATTTATGGGTTAGTTATGACACTTTATTTGTTTTCTGTTATTGCATTTTGTGGGTGGTCCGATTACGTCCATCTTCGAACTTAACCTTCTTATGGTATCAAGAAATACGTCTTCCCAGTTTCATCAAGATATCTCAAATTTTACTCAAGTTACAGACTGCGCGGACGGACGGACAGACAGACATCCGGATTTGAACTTTACTCGTCACTCTGATCATTTTGATATACAGTTTGTCAAGAAACAGATTACACATTAAAAATAAAAACACTTTTTCATTTTCCGCAGCAAAATGTATTACGTTTTACTTCAGTTCGACATTTTTTATACTCTCGCAACCTGTTGCACAGAGTATAATAGTTTTGTTCACCTAACGGTTGTTTGTGTCACCAAGAAATATAAGAGTTAGATATGGGGTTATATATACATAAATGATCAGGATGACGAGTAGATTTGAAATCCGGATGTCTGTCCGTCCGTCTGTCCGTCCGTCCGTCTGTCCGTCTGTCCGTCTGTCCGTGCAAGCGATAACTTGAGTAAAAATTAAGATATCTTAATGAAACTTGGAACACATGTTCCTTGGCACCCTGAGGAGGTTGCTTTCGAAAATGGGCAAAATCGGTCCACTGCCACGCCCACAAAATGGTGGAAACCGAAAACTTATACAGTGTCATAACTAAGCCATAAATAAAGTTATGAAAATGAAATTTGGAACATAGGATCCCATTAGGGAGGGGCACATTTGGATGTAATTTTTTTGGAAAAGTGTGCGTGACCCCGCCCCCAAATAGGTTTTTTGTATATAACTCGCAAACCAATAAAGTTATATAAGCCAAACTTTCTGCAGTCGTTTTTTTTAGCCACTTCCGAATACTGTCCAAAAATGAAAGAAATCGGATAATAACCACGCCCACCTCCCATATAAAGGTTAGGTTGAAAATTACTAAAAGTGAGTTAACTCAGTAACGAAAAACGCCAGAAACACTAAATTTCACATAAGAAATGGCAGATAGAAGCTGCACTCAGATTTTTTTACAAAATGGAAAATGGGCGTGGCATCGCCCACTTATGGGTCAAAAACCATATCTCAGGAACTACTCGACCGATTTCAATGAAACTTTGTTTGTAATAGTTTTCTTACATCCCAATAATATGTTGTGAAAATAGGCCAAATCGCTTCACAACCACGCCAACTTCCTATATACCAGATCTTTGAAGACGATCTGAATCGTTAACTTTACAATATATAAAGGAAGCACTAGTGAAGATATCGATGCAGAACTTTGCACAAATACTACCTTTATAGTGTGGAAGCCCCATTCTAAAAATCGCCGAAATCGGACCCTAGGTTTTCAAGGCCCCATGTATCGAACATGAGGACCTCGGTGCTTCTAACCTAATATTAGGGTTTCCAACTTTCAATGGACTTTATACAATATATATGATGAATATGTGGGTCAAATTGTGTATTATATAATATAAATAAAGTTAAATAAATAAATTGCGAGAGTATAAAATGTTCGGTTACACCCGAACTTAGCCTTTCCTTACTTGTTTTTTTTTGAATCAGGGATGTTTACATACAGTATTTAAAGAGAATTGATGCCAAAAAAGCTGCGAAATCAATGCAAAACCAAACCAATAACAACAAAAAACAAAAATCATTCAATTTTGTTAGTGTCAAAAAACACTTTATACACTTCGATTTTTTTTACTTGTTAAGCAAGTTAAGCAATACATACCATGAAAATTGTTGAAATCGGATAATAACCACGCCCAGCTCCTATACAAAGGTTAGGTTGAAAATTACTAAAAATGGGTTAACTCTCTAACGAAAAACGTCAGTTAGTATTTTGCGAGATAGTATGTACAAAAAACTTAGTAGGGGCGAGGCCACGCCCACTTGCTCAAAAACATTACATCCACATATGCCCCCTCATAGTGCGATCCTTCATACATTCATTTACTTTAATAGCTTAATTTATGGCTGACAGACGGACAGACAGACATCCGGATTTGAACTTTACTCGTCACCGTGATCATTTTGATATATATAACTACATTGGAACTTCCCTAACTCGAATCACCATAATCCACAAAAAAACTTCGAGTTAGAGACACTTCGAGTTATAGAATATTAATTAAAACATTAAATTTTTGGAAACACTGTAAAATATAGATTTATGCACAGTTCTATTGATTTACTTCGCAAAAATTTTTATGTACATACGTTAAAACTTGTATTCTGTAATTTTGTTTGTTGAATTTTGCTATTGTTTGGCTCTTGACGTCTGCATCCCATGCCTTTGTTAGATTATTTGTACAATTCATAAGTGTAATATTATATTTTTTGTTCGAATCCGTACGATATAGAGGGACTCTTTTAAAATTCTGCCTCGATAGTAAAATTTTAAATTCTGTATTATGTTGCCTTTTATTGCCACTTAGGTTAGGTTATGTCGTTGTCAAAACGACGCACCTAGGCCTTTTGGAGGCCCATTGTGACACCACTGGGGCTGTGATCCCTCACACTATAGAGTCATCTTTGAACCACCCTGTGGTTTTAATAAAGTGAAAAAGTTCACACAATATGATATGAGCAACTTCACTCACATCTTCGAGAAAACTCCGTCCAATAGTTGCAATTATTTTCCTATACAGAGCCTTACATCCATATAGAAGGTGTGTAATCGTTTCCTCCTCTTATTCTTCCTGGCAGCTTCTGCAGTAATCGTTACAAGGTAACCCCAGTCTGCTGGCGTGTCTACCAATCAGACAGTGTCCCGTTAACACCCCTACAAGGGTTCTTGTGTCATTCCTCTTAAATTTCAATAAACGATAAGAATCTTACTCCACTCAGACCACGTTTGTCTACTTACGGAACAAGTCGTTGATTGTTTCCATTGTGATTCAGCCGTATGAACAGAATGTATATCTATTAGATATTTGCACCTTGCCAGAGGTATATAAATTCCAACTTTATTAGCAGCCAACTGCAATGTTGTGCCCAATCTGGCTAGTTCATCTGCTACACAGTTTCCAGGAATGTCACTATGTCCCGGGACCCATTGCAGGTGTATCGTGAAATATGATGTCATTGCCATTAGTAGATCCAAGCACTCTTTCACTATCTTCGATGATATTCTTTGCGAATTTAGTGATTTTAAAGCCGCTTGACTATCCGAGAATATGAATATGTGTTTAGTCGTTAGCACGCTTTTTAACAAAAAAAAAGGCTTTCTTTAATTGCAGTGATCTCGGCTTGGAAAACACTGCAGTGATCCGGTAACCGGAAAGCGATTCTGGTATCCAGTTTCTCTGGAAATACCCCGCCTCCTACTCGTTTGTCCAGCTTTGAACAGTCTGTGTGGATACTTATCTCTGAATCTTTGTCCACTTTTCCCAATTCCCACTCCTCTCTAGAGGGGAAGGATATGTGTAGGTCCGAGTTTAGATTCATTTCTATAGGATTGCGAAAGTCCGTAATATTTGGTAGAAATGGAAACTTGCCGAGTATACTGGAATGTCCCCTTTTGCAGTTTTGCAGTAGCGAAGATTCCCTCAGGCTAAGTGCCGATTTCGCCGCCTGTTGTTTGCAGAATAGATCTATAGGCAGTAAATACAGAATCGCATCTAATGCCTGGCTCGGCGTTGTTGTGAGAGCTCTACTGATACATATATATACATGCCGCTCTTTGTAAACTTACCATACACTTTACTGCGTACTTCTTGTCAATTATTGGAAACCAGACCAATATCCCATATGTCATAATCGGTAATCGGTGTAAACATCACTAACTCAGTTTTGCTTGCATTTAGGCTTAATCCACATGATTTTGCCCAACGATTTATCCCATTTAGCCTTGTTTGCATAAGGACCGAGAGTATATGTGGGAATTTTCCCCTAATTGATACCGCCATATCATCAACGTAGGCCACAACATGTACTCCCCTTTCTCTAGATCTAACAACATACTGTTCATCGTTAGGATCCATAGAAGTGGGAATAGCACGCCTCCTTGAGGTGTACCCCTTTGGACACATCGTTGAAACCCCCAGCGTTGAAGTTATGAACCTGCCTAGAAGCATCTGTTCTATAAGTTTCATGAGTGATTCCGAGACATTCAGATCTTTAAGTGCGTTGATATTGGCCTTAGGCTGGATGTTGTTAAACGCGCCTTCTATGTCTAAGAAGGCTATGAGAGCGTATTCCTTTACTTCCAAAGCCCTTTCAATCGCTGTTTCTACCGAGTTTAAAGCTGTTTCCGTGGATTTTCCTTTGGAGTACGCATGCTATGAAACTGCTAACTTTTCCGGAGCTAGCTTGCTTCTAATAGAAATTAATATCTATTAATCTTTCCAGTGTTTGTACTGATTGGTCTAAAATCCTGTGGACTAGTGTGAGAGCTTTTGTCCGCTTTTGGTATGTATATTACCTTCACTTTTCTCCACAATGAAGGAATGTAGTTTTACCAAAGGGTCCATTCGAGAATGGTTACTAACCAGCCCGTTTCGTAACTGAACGATTTCTGCAATTGAACCGGGAATATACCGTCAGGTCCCGGAGTTTTAAAAAGCTTGAAATTGTTAATTGCGCACCTTATTTTGTCTATTGATATTAAGTCTCCAATATTAGGATCTGTGTCCACTACATTATCTGGAGTATATTCAGCGGTGAAGCTCTCTGAGCTACCCGGGAAGTGAGTATCCATCAGCAACTTTAAGGTTTCTTCACTGGGTTCCGTCCAGCTCTGATCTGGCTTCTGTAGGTACCCAACGTTATGTGTAGTCTTTGCTATTACCTTTCTTAACCGAGACGCTTTTGTTGTCGTCTCGATTTCTTCACAGAAGGATTTCCACGATTTTCGTTTTGATTTCCTGATTTCCTTTTTGTATGACTTTAGAAGTCTGCCATATAACTAAAGGAAGTGAACTTTTCAACTAAGGAGTTTATGTCCTCCCTGTTCTTAGGTTGGAATGGAGGAGTCATAGGGATATTCCTCTTTAGCTCTTGCATATGCATTATCTCGACCTACTTTGTCCCTCAGTACACATTCAATATACCGATGATCGGAAAAGGAGTGTTCTTCTAAAACCCTCCATCGTGTTACTCTGTCTACCAGTTCTTCCGACACAAGTGTTATATCTAATACTTCTTGTCGATTTCTGGTAAAAAAAGTTGGCGTGTTCCCTCTATTGCACAACAATAGCTAAGTGCCTAATAATAAATTAAAAATCAACTCAACTCTTGTGTTGGTATCTGAGCTGCCCCATAGTGAGTGATGTGCATTGGAGTCACATCCAAGTATTAATAAACTCTTGGACGCCTCGCTTTCATGCACCAGCCTTTTTATGGGCAGTGATGGTACCTGCTCCTCATCATACGGCATGTAACAAGAGACAAGCCGGAAGTTACCTCTGCCCGTCTCCCAGCTTACGGCCGTGGTGTATTATTTGTACAATATAAAAACATTAAGATCGTTTTTTGCCAATATACATGTCCTGTTCTTACCTTCACAATGTGACATGTATATTTTATAGTTCGGCGTCCTCAGGCCGCAAATCCGCCCTCCATTAACCCATGGGTCCTGAATGAGGAAAAAGTCAGGCTGATCTATTGTCATGCGGTTAATTGGGACTAATTTGTAAGAGATGCATTAGTTAGAGTTACATCTACATCATCTTGAGAATCGCTTAAAAGCTCTTTCTTAGTATATAAGTTAGAGAACCTGTCCGCCAGTTCAGACCCTGAGGAACACTCACCTTGTGCGACGCTATCGACATCGCTAGGGGGACTCCGTAGGATCTTCCTCCACTTCACCCATCTCGTTATCCGAGGTAAGATGGTCGATAGCGCCGGCATCTGCTTTATGTGTCTTCACCTTGACCTTAGTGAAGCCATAATTGATTTCACCGCCACTTTTGTTCAGCGGTTCGATTGCGTCATTTGTTAGCAACAACATAATCTGCATCGTGGCCCTTTAGGCCTCCACGCCCGATTCGGTTGTCGCTTAGTCGAATGCCTTAACAAACTTCCAACCCGCCGTTGGTAGGTAAGGGTTGCAAGCCCTGATCAGCTGCATAATTTGTTCCGGCTGAGATAGTGTAGCCGGTATCCAAACTCGTGCCTTTGGTCTAGACGGTATATCTGTCCTATCGATCGCTATCAGTTTGGACCCAGGATATACCTCTCCCACTTTCGCTATAGCGGCTTTATAGAGCTGGACCGATCGTTCGTCGTCACAAGTTACTATCGTAATCTGGCCCTGGTACCAACCGGCATCTGTGCATGACGGCGGTGGTCCTGGATTGCTTAGTAGCACTTCCAGAGCCACGTTAGCCAGCGCAGCTTGTACCCATTTCCATTGGGTTCTGGGAATTCTGCCTTCGGGACCTCCCTCATCCAGAACACCAATGATAATGCGGTTCCGGGCCACATCCGCAAACGATCTATTGGGCATCTCACCTTAGCCGACGGCTAAGCAGCGCGTTTCCACTCTACATACTTCGCCTTCGATGGCTCTTCCACCCTAAGGGTAGGCCAATCTTTCGGCGCTGCACCAGCAACTACACTCCTGGCTTCTCCCTTTGCCTACTGCCTCTGGTTGGTAGGCTTGGCTCCGGGTGCTACTGTTGTTGTTGCCTTGCTGGAACCTGGCTTAGCCGTAGTTCCAGCACTGGTGCCAGCCTTAACATTCAGACCATAGCAACTGTCTTCGTGCTGACTGTTTTAGAGCTCGTTGCAAACGCTGCTCTTTTCTCGGAACAATCCGTTACTTCCGACATTATTAAGGGAGGACCGGACTCCCCTGGTTTATCGATTTTATTCTTAGTTGTGCTCATATTTTGACCCACGAGTGTAGGGGAATGCGTATAGCCCCCGTTACGCAAGCAAGGCTAGCTTATTACGGAGGGCGCCAGGTATCCGTAAGCTTCGTTCGAGACTGGGCTATTTAAGGGCCTCCATCCAGGTTGATCCTCGGCACGGGTCACATGACACCTTGATCCAGCCCTTTGTTGTACCATCATACGACTGCGTCACCGAATGCTGTGCTATTGAGGAGCAACAAACACTCAACAATGGAATCGTACCTTAGCTTAGACAGACCGTTACCGACAGTTCCCTCCATATTTGCGACACTGTGGTATCTATTACCAGTCGGCACCCTCGCGGAGGGTTCAGCGGTGGATTTTTGCCGACTTAAAGAGTTCGAGTTATGGAGAACTTCGAGTTAGGGAAGGAAATTTGTATGAAATTTGTCTTCTAAACGCTATTGCCAATTCAAGTGTTCGAGTTATGGAAGTTCCACTGTATATCTAATTCGTTTAGTTTTAGAACTTACAACCAACCGTTATGTGAACAAAACTATAATACTCTCATAGCAACTTTGTTGCGAGAGTATAAAAATTGTAAACATTATAAACAGAGCATTATACCTAAGATACGTTTCATCGCTTTGGAAAGTATGTGAAGTTATTATGATACCGAAGCCGGGTAAACCAATACGAACATGTTTTCATTTAACCCTTGTAAAAATAAATAATTTTTGCGTTTTTTTTATTTAACAGAATAAACATATATGTACCTAATCAATAAATTAGTAAAAGTTTTTAATTTCGAAATATAAACATAATAGTTTACTAAGTGATTTTTCATTTCGTTGGCTGTGGGTGTGAGCCACTGTATGTATATAAATTTTTCACTGTATATCTTAAACGTCTAGAAATGACGAAAGTTGAATTCTGATTGAGTTAGCTTAGCTGCTTTTTTTCTGTGATTCCCGCTTGGGTAATTGTCTTTAGGAGATATCTAAAAGAGGTATTTTCTGTCATTGCATTGGTGTTGCCTTCTTCTTCAATAATTTAAATTTCAGTAGAGAGTTGGCGGCCCCATTGCCAACACAATTACAGTACTTTTCGTTTAATTGACCCTAAGGTTAATTGGTTTCCCCGTTTAATTGAACGGTATCGGTATGATATGAAAGCGCATGTAAATTTTCTCGGATAACTGGAGCTTAGTTGGTTCAAAATATATGTCATCAAAAATCATATTCCTTTTAAATTTCCCCGGTTAATTCCACCAAATAATATGGTTGAAAAAACTAGATTGCTAATCAAAACTGTATAATTTTTATACTCTCGCAACATGTTGCACAGAGTATTATAATATTAATAGCAGACCCGGCCACACTATGTTGTGGCTAAGGTATACATTAAATTAAGTTGTTCCAATCTTGGCTTCGGCGTCGATATTGATTACTCGAGGTCGATTTATGTTACGCAGCATGATGACAACTCACACTACTTTTAAATGCAAAGTGAGTGGTGATAGTACAGGCAATTTTAAATTTGTAATAATTGACTACGTCATCCTGGTTTGTAGCTGTGTCAACTCTCCTGGGCCCAAATTCTAAATTGTCGCATTAAGATCATCGATATCTTTGTTTTTTTTACCACCAATATAGGTCATTCAATCAGTCATTTATGGTTATCATATTGAGGTTTCATGTCAGGAAA
Source organism: Zeugodacus tau (assembly GCA_031772095.1). Taxonomy (NCBI): domain Eukaryota; kingdom Metazoa; phylum Arthropoda; class Insecta; order Diptera; family Tephritidae; genus Zeugodacus; species Zeugodacus tau. Next base: position 37,461,576 of record CM062649.1, read on the forward strand.
ACTTCTCTTTCGAGTCAATGAAGTGACAGAAATCTGTTGGAAATGCTATTAATCCATCGAGGTGTCAACTGCGACCCTACCATTTCCAACTGCTTCTAATTAATGTTAATTGGCGATACTTTATGTGTCGCCACAAATTAAATGACTTTAGGCATGCGATTAGCCCGTCAGTAACAGTTGATCCAGGAATAATTGGAAGAGTCTGGCGTAAATCACCTGTTAACAGAATCCTGGCTCCACCAAAAACGTTTATCGACAATCAAGATCTTTTAAAGTCCTGTGCAGTACCTCCAGCGACTTCTTGAATATTTGGAAAATCTTCGTTATAGCGCTATTTTTGGCGATTTAGCCGACTGGTGTTTCGTTCATTTGCAATTTAGGTGTAATTTCAAGGCCGAATGTGCCGTTTGTTTGCCTACTAACAGGTGCCTATTCCCGTTAACCTTGGATTCCTTGGAACCTTGGTGAAAATGTGTGAAATTGGTTCTGGAATTACATCAGCCCTCATATACTTTATATGATGATTTTCTATTGGACTTTATGCCGAATATATAGGTCATATTGTGTGTTATCTTAATAAAATTACATCAATAAATTGCCAGAGTGTAAAATGTTCGGTTGGACGTGAACTTAGCCTTTCCTTATTTTTTACAAATTGTTTTGGGCTATCGACACAACCTTATACAATTGAACAATAACCAAAATATTTTAACAAAGCAACAATGACAACCTTCAAAATATTATTTTTTTGTTTTCTCTTTTTATATTTTTCTTGTCAACTCGAATAAAATTCTCTGATATCTTCCTCGCAATTTTTCCATATTTACTCACTTTCTAATCTTTATCTGGCCTTCCACGAATATTTCAAGACTAAAATTAGCCAGATCGGTTTGAACTTCAACAACCAATAACTTCCCGATTTTAGAAAATTTTTAATTTTCTTCGCGGAAAGTTAAAAAAATTTAGGGGTGGACCACCCTTAACATTTAGGAGGATGAAAAATAGATGTTGTCCGATTCTCCACCCTAGCCGATATGCACATATGGTTTCAGAGGAGTTAAATAACGTACACCGTGACACGAGAATTTTATATATTAGATTTACATAACGGTTGTTTGTGTCACCAAGAAATAAAAGAGTTAAATATGGGGTTATATATATAAATGGAGTTGAAATCCGGATGTCTGTCCGTCTGTCCGTGCAAGCGATAACTTGAGTAAAAATTAAGATATCTTAATGAAACTTGGAACACATATTCCTTGGCACCCTGAGGTGGTTGCTTTCGAGTTGCTTTTAGGCAAAATCGGTCCACTGCCACACCTACAAAATTGCGAAAACCGAAAACCTATACAGTGTAATAACTAAGCCATAAATAAAGCTATGGAAATAAAATTTGGTAAAAAAGATCGCACTATGAAAGGGCATATTTATATGTAATTTTTTTTGGATAAGTGGGCGTCACCCCGCCCTCAAATAGGTTTTTTGTATATATCTCGCAAACCAATAAAGCTATATAAGCCAAACTTTATGCAGTCGTTTCTTTTAGCCATTTCCTTATACAGTCCAAAAATGAAAGAGATCGGATAATAACCACGCACACCTCCAATACAAAGGTTAGGTTGAAAATTACTAAAAGTACGTTAACTCACTAACGAAAAACGTCAGAAACGCTAAATTTTACACAAGAAGTATCAGAAGGAAGCTACTGTGAGATTTTTTTACAAAATGGAAAATGGGCGTGGCCTCGCCTACTTATGGGTCAATAACCATATCTCAAGAACTACTCGACCGATTTCAATGAAATTCGGTATATAACACTTTCTTGACACCGTGATGACACGGGTGGAATATGGGCGAAATCAGTTCACAACCACTCCTACTTCCCATATAACTTAATTTTGAATTCTTCTGATTCGTTCACTTTATAATATAAGTTAAACAAGTTATCATTTATATTCCAATTATTTATTCTTGATGTTCACAGTTTCACTTCTACATTACATCTGCCCTAACTACACTGTGGTATCTATTACCAGTCGGCACCCTCGCGGAGGGTTCAGCGGTGGATTTTTGCCGACTTAAAGAGTTCGAGTTATGGAGAACTTCGAGTTAGGGAAGGAAATTTGTATGAAATTTGTCTTCTAAACGCTATTGCCAATTCAAGTGTTCGAGTTATGGAAGTTCCACTGTATATCTAATTCGTTTAGTTTTAGAACTTACAACCAACCGTTATGTGAACAAAACTATAATACTCTCATAGCAACTTTGTTGCGAGAGTATAAAATTGTAAACATTATAAACAGAGCAATATACCTAAGATACGTTTCATCGTATTGGAAAGTATGTGAAGTTATTATGATACCGAAGCCGGGTAAACCAATACGAACATGTTTTTATTTAACCCTTGTAAAAATAAATAATTTTTGCGTTTTTTTTATTTAACAGAATAAACATATATGTACCTAATCAATAAATTAGTAAAAGTTTTTAATTTCGAAATATAAACATAATAGTTTACTAAGTGATTTTTCATTTCGTTGGCTGTGGGTGTGAGCCACTGTATGTATATAAATTTTTCACTGTATATCTTAAACGTCTAGAAATGACGAAAGTTGAATTCTGATTGAGTTAGCTTAGCTGCTTTTTTTCTGTGATTCCCGCTTGGGTAATTGTCTTTAGGAGATATCTAAAAGAGGTATTTTCTGTCATTGCATTGGTGTTGCGTTCTTCTTCAATATTTCAGTAGAGAGTTCCGCATTGCCAACACAATTACAGTACTTTTCGTTTAATTGACCCTAAGGTTAATTGGTTTCCCCGTTTAATTGAACGGTATCGGTATGATATGAAAGCACATGTAAATTTTCTCGGATAACTGGAGCTTAGTTGGTTCAAAATATATGTCATCAAAAATCATATTCCTTTTAAATTTCCCCGGTTAATTCCACCAAATAATATGGTTGAAAAAACTAGATTGCTAATCAAAACTGTATAATTTTTATACTCTCGCAACATGTTGCACAGAGTATTATAATATTAATAGCAGACCCGGCCATACTACATTAAATTAAGTTATTCCAATCTTGGCTTCGGCGTCGATATTGATTACTCGAGGTCGATTTATGTTACGCAGCATGATGACAACTCACACTACTTTTAAATGCAAAGTGAGTGGTGATAGTACAGGCAATTTTAAATAGTTTGTAATAATTGACTACGTCATCCTGGTTTGTAGCTGTGTCAACTCTCCTGGACCGAAATTCTAAATTGTCGCATTAAGATCATCGATATCTTTGTTTTTTTTACCACCAATATAGGTCATTCAATCAGTCATTTATGGTTATCATATTGAGGTTTCATGTCAGGAAAACTTCTCTTTCGAGTCAATGAAGTGACAGAAATCTGTTGGAAATGCTATTAATCCATCGAGGTGTCAACTGCGACCCTACCATTTCCAACTGCTTCTAATTAATGTTAATTGGCGATACTTTATGTGTCGCCACAAATTAAATGACTTTAGGCATGCGATTAGCCCGTCAGTAACAGTTGATCCAGGAATAATTGGAAGAGTCTGGCGTAAATCACCTGTTAACAGAATCCTGGCTCCACCAAAAACGTTTATCGACAATCAAGATCTTTTAAAGTCCTGTGCAGTACCTCCAGCGACTTCTTGAATATTTGGAAAATCTTCGTTATAGCGCTATTTTTGGCGATTTTGCCGACTGGTGTTTCGTTCATTTGCAATTTAGGTGTAATTTCAAGGCCGAATGTTCCGTTTGTTTGCCAACTAACAGGTGCCTATTCCCGTTAACCTTGGATTCCTTGGAACCTTGGTGAAAATGTGTGAAATTGGTTCTGGAATTACATCAGCCCTCATATACTTTATATGATGATTTTCTATTGGACTTTATGCCGAATATATAGGTCATATTGTGTGTTATCTTAATAAAATTACATCAATAAATTGCGAGAGTGTAAAATGTTCGGTTGGACGTGAACTTAACCTTTCCTTATTTTTTACAAATTGTTTTGGGCTATCGACACAACCTTATACAATTGAACAATAACAAAAATATTTTAACAACACGGGCGAGAATTTTATATATTAGATTTACATAACGGTTGTTTGTGTCACCAAGAAATAAAAGAGTTAAATATGGGGTTATATAAGTATATAAATGATCGGGATGACGAGTGGAGTTGAAATCCGGATGTCTGTCCGTCTGTCCGTGCAAGCGATAACTTGAGTAAAAATTAAGATATCTTAATGAAACTTGGAACACATATTCCTTGGCACCATGAGGTGGTTGCTTTCGAGTTGCTTTTAGGCAAAATCGGTCCACTGCCACACCTACAAAATTGCGAAAACCGAAAACCTATACAGTGTAATAACTAAGCCATAAATAAAGCTATGGAAATAAAATTTGGTAAAAAAGATCGCACTATGAAAGGGCATATTTATATGTAATTTTTTTGGATAAGTACATATCTCGGAAACCAATATAGCTATATAAACCAAACTTTCTGCAGTGGTTTTTTTTAGCCACTTGTTAATACAGTCCGAAAATGAAAGAAATCGAATAATAACCACGCCCACCTCCCATACAAAGGTTAGGTTGAAAATTACTAAAAGTGGGTCAGAAACACTAAATTTCACATAGGAAATGGCAGATGGAAGCTACACTCAGTTCTTTTTACAAAATGAAAAATGGACGTGGCGTCGCCCACTTATGGGTCAAAAACCATATCTCAGGAACTACTTGACCGATTTCAATGAAACTTGGTTTTTAATAGTTTCCTTAAATCCCAATGATATGTTATGAAAATAGGCCGAATCGCTTCACAACCACGCCTACTTCCTATATACCAGAACATTGAAGACGATCTGAATCGTTTACATTACAATATATGTATAAAGTCCCATTCTAAAAATCGCCGAAATCGGACCATAGGTTTTTAAGGCACCATATATCGAACACAAGGGCCTCGGTGCTTCTATCCTAATATTATGGTTTCCAACTTTTAATGGACTTTATGCACTATATATGACGAATATGTGGGTCAAATTGTGTATTATTAATATAAATAAAGTTAAATAAATAAATTGCGAGAGTTTAAAATGTTCGATTACACCCGAACTTAGCCCTTCCTTCCATATTTTGTTGAACATATGTTGAAGGGGCGACATAATTGCTTGGCTTAAGCTTTACAAAAGTTTTAGCTTAATTTTTGTTAAATATAATTAAGTTAAGGTTAAGGTAATATACTAAGTTTTAAAAATACTAAACAAATTCATATTAAAATAAACAATAATTAAATTTTGACATAAGACTATCGTGACAATTTAAACAAGTAAGGAAAGGCTAAGTTCGGGTGCAACCGGCTGAGATAGTGTAGCCGGTATCCAAACTCGTGCCCTTGGTCTAGACGGTATATCTTTCCTATCGATCGCTATCAGTTTAGACCCAGGATATACCTCTCCCACTTTCACTATAGCGGCTTTATAGAGCTGGACCGATCGTTCGTCGTCACAAGCTACTATCTTAATCTGGCCCTGGTACCAACCGGCATCTGTGCATGACGGCGGTGGACCTGGATTGCTTAGTAGCACTTCCAGAGCCACGTTAGCCAGCGCAGCTTGTACCCATTTCCATTGGGTTCTGGGAATTCTGCCTTCGGGACCTCCCTCATCCAGAACACCAATGATAATGCGGTTCCGGGCCACATCCGCAAACGATCTATTGGGCATCTCACCTTAGCCGACGGCTAAGCAGCGCGTTTCCACTCTACATACTTCGCCTTCGATGGCTCTTCCACCCTAAGGGTAGGCCAATCTTTCGACGCTGCACCAGCAACTACACTCCTGGCTTCTCCCTTTGCCTTCTGCCTCTGGTTGGTAGGCTTGGCTCCGGGTGCCACTGTTGTTGTTGCCTTGCTGGAACCTGGCTTAGCCGTAGTTCCAGCACTGGTGTCAGCCTTAACATTCAGACCATAGCCACTGTCTTCGTGCTGACTGTTTTAGAGCTCGTTGCAAACGCTGCTCTTTTCGCGGAACAATCCGTATTTCGACATTATTAAGGGAGGACCGGACTCCCCTGGTTTATCGATTTTATTCTTAATTGTGCTCATATTTTGACCCACGAGTGTAGGGGAATGCGCATAGCCCCCGTTACGCAAGCAAGGCTAGCTTATTACGGAGGGCGCCAGGTATCCGTAAGCTTCGTTCGAGACCGGGCTATTTAAGGGCCTCCATCCAGGTTGATCCTCGGCACGGGTCACATGACACCTTGATCCAGCCCTTTGTTGTACCATCATACGACTGCGTCACCGAATGCTGTGCTATTGAGGAGCAACAAACACTCAACAATGGAATCGTAGCTTAGCTTAGACAGACCGTTACCGACAGTTCCCTCCATAGTTGCGACACTGTGGTATCTATTACCAGTCGGCACCCTCGCGGAGGGTTCAGCGGTGGATTTTTGCCGACTTAAAGAGTTCGAGTTATGGAGAACTTCGAGTTAGGGAAGGAAATTTGTATGAAATTTGTCTTCTAAACGCTATTGCCAATTCAAGTGTTCGAGTTATGGAAGTTCCACTGTATATCTAATTCGTTTAGTTTTAGAACTTACAACCAACCGTTATGTGAACAAAACTATAATACTCTCATAGCAACTTTGTTGCGAGAGTATAAAAATTGTAAACATTATAAACAGAGCATTATACCTAAGATACGTTTCATCGTTTTGGAAAGTATGTGAAGTTATTATGATACCGAAGCCGGGTAAACCAATACGAACATGTTTTTATTTAACCCTTGTAAAAATAAATAATTTTTGCGTTTTTTTTTATTTAACAGAATAAACATATATGTGCCTAATCAATAAATTAGTAAAAGTTTTTAATTTCGAAATATAAACATAATAGTTTACTAAGTGATTTTTCATTTCGTTGGCTGTGGGTGTGAGCCACTGTATGTATATAAATTTTTCACTGTATATCTTAAACGTCTAGAAATGACGAAAGTTGAATTCTGATTGAGTTAGCTTAGCTGCTTTTTTTCTGTGATTCCCGCTTGGGTAATTGTCTTTAGGAGATATCTAAAAGAGGTATTTTCTGTCATTGCATTGGTGTTGCCATATGTGGTGTGTCCCCACAATAGCGAATATAAATATGTATGTATAATTTTTTTTGACCGGTAAACAATAACGGGAAATTGATTTATAAATTACACCGTTCTTTTTCAATAATTTAAATTTCAGTAGAGAGTTCGCGGCCGCATTGCCAACACAATTACAGTACTTTTCGTTTAATTGACCCTAAGGTTAATTGGTTTCCCCGTTTAATTGAACGGTATCGGTATGATATGAAAGCACATGTAAATTTTCTCGGATAACTGGAGCTTAGTTGGTTCAAAATATATGTCATCAAAAATCATATTCCTTTTAAATTTCCCCGGTTAATTCCACCAAATTGAAAAAACTAGATTGCTAATCAAAACTGTATAATTTTTATACTCTCGCAACATGTTGCACAGAGTATTATAGTATTACTAGCAGACCCGGCCACACTTTGTTGTGGCTGAGGTATACATTAAATTAAGTTGTTCCAATCTTGGCTTCGGCGTCGATATTGATTACTCGAGGTCGATTTATGTTGCGCAGCATGATGACAACTCACACTACTTTTAAATGCAAAGTGAGTGGTGATAGTACAGGCAATTTTAAATAATTTGTAATAATTGACATCCTGGTTTGTAGCAGTGTCAACTCTCCTGGGCCGAAATTCTAAATTGTCGCATTAAGATCATCGATATCTTTGTTTTTTTACCACCAATATAGGTCATTCAATCAGTCATTTATGGTTATCATATTGAGGTTTCATGTCAGGAAAACTTCTCTTTCGAGTCAATGAAGTGACAGAAATCTGTTGGAAATGCTATTAATCCATCGAGGTGTCAACTGCGACCCTACCATTTCCAACTGCTTCTACAATCGCAATTTGATATTGTTGCAAAAACACTCATATGTTAGTTGTTAATTGGCGATACTTTATGTGTCGCCACAAATTAAATGACTTTAAGCATGCGATTAGCCCGTCAGTAACAGTTGATCCAGGAATAATTGGAAGAGTCTGGCGTAAATCACCTGTTAACAGAATCCTGGCTCCACCAAAAACGTTTATCGACAATCAAGATCTTTTAAAGTCCTGTGCAGTACCTCCAGCGACTTCTTGAATATTTGGAAAATCTTCGTTATAGCGCTATTTTTGGCGATTTAGCCGACTGGTGTTTCGTTCATTTGCCATTTAGGTGTAATTTCAAGGCCGAATGTGCCGTTTGTTTGCCTACTTCTTCTTCTTCTTAACTGGCGTAGAAACCGCTTACGCGGTTATAGCCGAGTCCACAACAGTGCGCCACGCATCTCTCCTTTTGGCGTTTTGGCGCCAATTGGTAATACCAAGTGAAGACAGGTCCTTCTCCACCTGGTCCTTCCACCGGAGTGGAGGTCTCCCTCTTCCTCGGCTTCCACCAGCGGGTACTGCATCGAAAACTTTCAGAGCTGGGGCACTTTCATCCATTCGAACAACATGACCCAGCCAGCGAAGCCGCTGTCTTTTTATTCGCTGGACTATGTCTATGTCGTCGAACAACACATACAGCTCATCATTCCATCTTCTGCGGTATTCGCCGTTGCCAATGTTTAAGGGACCGTAAATCTTCCGCAAAACCTTTCTCTCGAAAACTCCTAGTGCCGTCTCATCGGATGTTGACATCGTCCACGCTTCTGCACCATAAAGTAGGACGGGAATGATGAGGGACTTGTAGAGTTTAGTTTTTGTTCGTCGAGAGAGGACTTTACTTTTCAATTGCCTACTCAGTCCATAGTAGCACCTGTTGGCAAGAGTGATTCTGCGTTGGATTTCAAGGCTGACATTATTATCGGTGTTAATGTTGGTTCCTAGGTATACGAAATTATCTACAACTTCAAAGTTATGACTGTCAACAGTGACGTGGGAGCCAAGACGCGAATGCGCTGACTGTTTGTTTGATGACAGGAGATATTTCGTCTTGTCCTCGTTCACCACCAGACCCATTCGCTTCGCTTCCTTATCCAGGCTGGAAAAAGCAGAACTAACGGCGCGGGTGTTGTTTCCAATGATATCGATATCATCGGCGTACGCCAGGAGCTGTACACTCTTGTAAAAGATGGTACCCTCTCTGTTTAGCTCTGCAGCTCTTATAATTTTTTCCAGCATCAGGTTAAAGAAGTCGCACGATAGTGAGTCACCTTGTCTGAAACCTCGTTTGGTATCGAACGGCTCGGAGAGGTCCTTCCCGATCCTGACAGAGCTTTTGGTGTTGCTCAACGTCAACTTACACAGCCGTATTAGTTTTGCGGGGATACCAAATTCAGACATCGCGGCATAAAGGCAGCTCCTTTTCGTGCTGTCGAAAGCAGCTTTAAAGTCGACAAATAGATGGTGTGTGTCGATCCTTTTTTCACGGGTCTTCTCCAAGATTTGGCGCATGGTGAATATCTGGTCAGTTGTTGATTTTCCAGGTCTGAAACCACACTGATAAGGTCCAATCAGTCTGTTGACGGTGGGCTTTAGTCTTTCACACAGTACGCTCGATAGAACCTTATAAGCGATGTTAAGGAGGCTTATCCCACGATAGTTGGCGCAGATTGTGGGGTCTCCCTTTTTGTGGATTGGGCAGAGTACACTGAGATTCCAATCGTCGGGCATGCTTTCTTCCGACCATATTTCGCAAAGAAGCTGATGCATGCACCTTATCAGCTCTTCACCGCCGTATTTGAATAGCTCGGCCGGCAATCCATCGGCCCCGCCGCCTTGTTGTTCTTCAAGCGGGTAATTGCTATTCTAATTTCTTCACGGTCGGGCAATGGAACATCTGTTCCATCGTCGTCGATTGGGGAATCGGGTTCGCCATCTCCTGGTGTTGTACTTTCACTGCCATTCAGCAGGCTGGAGAAGTGTTCCCTCCACAAACACAGTATACTCTGGTCATCAACCACTAGATCACCGCTGGGGTCCTACAGGAGTGTGCTCCGGTCTTGAAACCTTCAGTTAGTCGCCGGATCTTTTCGTAAAATTTTCGAGCATTACCCCTGTCGGCCAGCTTGTCAAGCTCGTCATACTCACGCATTTCGGCCTCTTTCTTTCTTTTTCTGCAAATGCGTCTCGCTTCCCTCTTCAGCTCTCGGTATCTTTCCCATCCCGCTCGTGTTGCGGTCGATCGCAACATTGCGAGGTAGGCAGTCTGTTTTCTCTCCACTGCGAGACGACAATCCTCATCATACCAGCTGTTTTTTGGGCTTTTCCGAAAGCCAATGGTTTCGGTTGCAGCTGTACGTAAGGAGTTTGATATGCCGTCCCACAGCTCCCTTATACCAAGATGCTGATGAGTGCTCTCAGAGAGCAGGAGTGCAAGTTGCCTACTAACAGGTGCCTATTCCCGTTAACCTTGGATTCCTTGGAACCTTGGTGAAAATGTGTGAAATTGGTTCTGGAATTACATCAGCCCTCATATACTTTATATGATGATTTTCTATTGGACTTTATGCCGAATATATAGGTCATATTGTGTGTTATCTTAATAAAATTACATCAATAAATTGCGAGAGTGTAAAATGTTCGGTTGGACGTGAACTTAGCCTTTCCTTATTTTTTACAAATTGTTTTGGGCTATCGACACAACCTTATACAATTGAACAATAACAAAAATATTTTAACAAAGCAACAATGACAACCTTCAAAATATTATTTTTTTGTTTTCTCTTTTTATATTTTTCTTGTCAACTCGAATAAAATTCTCTGATATCTTCCTCGCAATTTTTCCATATTTACTCACTTTCTAATCTTTATCTGGCCTTCCACGAATATTTCAAGACTAAAATTAGCCAGATCGGTTTGAACTTCAACAACCAATAACTTCCCGATTTTAGAAAATTTTTAATTTTCTTCGCGGAAAGTTAAAAAAATTTAGGGGTGGACCACCCTTAACATTTAGGAGGATGAAAAATAGATGTTGTCCGATTCTCCACCCTAGCCGATATGCACATATGGTTTCAGAGGAGTTCAATAACGTACACCTTGACACGAGAATTTTATATATTAGATTTACATAACGGTTGTTTGTGTCACCAAGAAATAAAAGAGTTAAATATGGGGTTATATGTATATATAAATGGAGTTGAAATCCGGATGTCTGTCCGTCTGTCCGTCTGTCCGTGCAAGCGATAACTTGAGTAAAAATTAAGATATCTTAATGAAACTTGGTACACATATTCCTTGGCACCCTGAGGTGGTTGCTTTCAAGTTGCTTTTAGGCAAAATCGTTCCACTGCCACACCTACAAAATTGCGAAAACCGAAAACCTATACAGTGTAATAACTAAGCCATAACTAAAGCTATGGAAATAAAATTTGGTAAAAAAGATCGCACTATGAAAGGGCATATTTATATGTAATTTTTTTGGATAAGTGGGCGTCACCCCGCCCTCAAATAGGTTTTTTGTATATATCTCGCAAACCAATAAAGCTATATAAGCCAAACTTTATGCAGTCGTTTCTTTTAGCCATTTCCTTATACAGTCCAAAAATGAAAGAGATCGGATAATAACCACGCACACCTCCAATACAAAGGTTAGGTTGAAAATTACTAAAAGTACGTTAACTCACTAACGAAAACGTCAGAAACGCTAAATTTTACACAAGAAATATCAGAAAGAAGCTACAGTGAGATTTTTTTACAAAATGGAAAATGGGCGTGGCCTCGCCTACTTATGGGTCAATAACCATATCTCAAGAACTACTCGACCGATTTCAATGAAATTCGGTATATAACACTTTCTTGACACCGTGATGACACGGGTGGAATATGGGCGAAATCAGTTCACAACCACTCCTACTTCCCATATAACTTAATTTTGAATTCTTCTGATTCGTTCACTTTATAATATAAGTTAAACAAGTTATCATTTATATTCCAATTATTTATTCTTGATGTTCACAGTTTCACTTCTACATTACATCTGCCCTAACTACACTGTGGTATCTATTACCAGTCGGCACCCTCGCGGAGGGTTCAGCGGTGGATTTTTGCCGACTTAAAGAGTTCGAGTTATGGAGAACTTCGAGTTAGGGAAGGAAATTTGTATGAAATTTGTCTTCTAAACGCTATTGCCAATTCAAGTGTTCGAGTTATGGAAGTTCCACTGTATATCTAATTCGTTTAGTTTTAGAACTTACAACCAACCGTTATGTGAACAAAACTATAATACTCTCATAGCAACTTTGTTGCGAGAGTATAAAAATTGTAAACATTATAAACAGAGCATTATACCTAAGATACGTTTCATCGCTTTGGAAAGTATGTGAAGTTATTATGATACCGAAGCCGGGTAAACCAATACGAACATGTTTTTATTTAACCCTTGTAAAAATAAATAATTTTTGCGTTTTTTTTTATTTAACAGAATAAACATATATGTACCTAATCAATAAATTAGTAAAAGTTTTTAATTTCGAAATATAAACATAATAGTTTACTAAGTGATTTTTTCATTTCGTTGGCTGTGGGTGTGAGCCACTGTATGTATATACATTTTTCACTGTATATCTTAAACGTCTAGAAATGACGAAAGTTGAATTCTGATTGAGTTAGCTTAGCTGCTTTTTTTCTGTGATTCCCGCTTGGGTAATTGTCTTTAGGAGATATCTAAAAGAGGTATTTTCTGTCATTGCATTGGTGTTGCGTTCTTCTTCAATATTTCAGTAGAGAGTTCGCGGCCGCATTGCCAACACAATTACAGTACTTTTCGTTTAATTGACCCTAAGGTTAATTGGTTTCCCCGTTTAATTGAACGGTATCGGTATGATATGAAAGCACATGTAAATTTTCTCGGATAACTGGAGCTTAGTTGGTTCAAAATATATGTCATCAAAAATCATATTCCTTTTAAATTTCCCCGGTTAATTCCACCAAATAATATGGTTGAAAAAACTAGATTGCTAATCAAAACTGTATAATTTTTATACTCTCGCAACATGTTGCACAGAGTATTATAATATTAATAGCAGACCCGGCCACACTTTGTTGTGGCTAAGGTATACATTAAATTAAGTTGTTCCAATCTTGGCTTCGGCGTCGATATTGATTACTCGAGGTCGATTTATGTTACGCAGCATGATGACAACTCACACTACTTTTAAATGCAAAGTGAGTGGTGATAGTACAGGCAATTTTAAATAGTTTGTAATAATTGACTACGTCATCCTGGTTTGTAGCTGTGTCAACTCTCCTGGACCGAAATTCTAAATTGTCGCATTAAGATCATCGATATCTTTGTTTTTTTACCACCAATATAGGTCATTCAATCAGTCATTTATGGTTATCATATTGAGGTTTCATGTCAGGAAAACTTCTCTTTCGAGTCAATGAAGTGACAGAAATCTGTTGGAAATGCTATTAATCCATCGAGGTGTCAACTGCGACCCTACCATTTCCAACTGCTTCTAATTAATGTTAATTGGCGATACTTTATGTGTCGCCACAAATTAAATGACTTTAGGCATGCGATTAGCCCGTCAGTAACAGTTGATCCAGGAATAATTGGAAGAGTCTGGCGTAAATCACCTGTTAACAGAATCCTGGCTCCACCAAAAACGTTTATCGACAATCAAGATCTTTTAAAGTCCTGTGCAGTACCTCCAGCGACTTCTTGAATATTTGGAAAATCTTCGTTATAGCGCTATTTTTTGGCGATTTTGCCGACTGGTGTTTCGTTCATTTGCAATTTAGGTGTAATTTCAAGGCCGAATGTGCCGTTTGTTTGCCTACTAACAGGTGCCTATTCCCGTTAACCTTGGATTCCTTGGAACCTTGGTGAAAATGTGTGAAATTGGTTCTGGAATTACATCAGCCCTCATATACTTTATATGATGATTTTCTATTGGACTTTATGCCGAATATATAGGTCATATTGTGTGTTATCTTAATAAAATTACATCAATAAATTGCGAGAGTGTAAAATGTTCGGTTGGACGTGAACTTAGCCTTTCCTTATTTTTTACAAATTGTTTTGGGCTATCGACACAACCTTATACAATTGAACAATAACAAAAATATTTAACAACACGGGCGAGAATTTTATATATTAGATTTACATAACGGTTGTTTGTGTCACCAAGAAATAAAAGAGTTAAAGATGGGGTTATATAAGTATATAAATGATCAGGATGACGAGTGGAGTTGAAATCCGGATGTCTGTCCGTCTGTCCGTGCAAGCGATAACTTGAGTAAAAATTAAGATATCTTAATGAAACTTGGAACACATATTCCTTGGCACCATGAGGTGGTTGCTTTCGAGTTGCGTTTAGGCAAAATCGGTCCACTGCCACACCTACAAAATTGCGAAAACCGAAAACCTATACAGTGTAATAACTAAGCCATAAATAAAGCTATGGAAATAAAATTTGGTAAAAAAGATCGCACTATGAAAGGGCATATTTATATGTAATTTTTTTGGATAAGTACATATCTCGGAAACCAATATAGCTATATAAACCAAACTTTCTGCAGTGGTTTTTTTTAGCCACTTGTTAATACAGTCCGAAAATGAAAGAAATCGAATAATAACCACGCCCACCTCCCATACAAAGGTTAGGTTGAAAATTACTAAAAGTGGGTCAGAAACACTAAATTTCACATAGGAAATAGCAGATGGAAGCTACACTCAGTTCTTTTTACAAAATGAAAAATGGACGTGGCGTCGCCCACTTATGGGTCAAAAACCATATCTCAGGAACTACTTGACCGATTTCAATGAAACTTGGTTTTTAATAGTTTCCTTAAATCCCAATGATATGTTATGAAAATAGGCCAAATCGCTTCACAACCACGCCTACTTCCTATATACCAGAACATTGAAGACGATCTGAATCGTTTACATTACAATATATGTATAAAGTCCCATTCTAAAAATCGCCGAAATCGGACCATAGGTTTTTAAGGCACCATATATCGAACACAAGGGCCTCGGTGCTTCTAACCTAATATTATGGTTTCCAACTTTTAATGGACTTTATGCACTATATATGACGAATATGTGGGTCAAATTGTGTATTATTAATATAAATAAAGTTAAATAAATAAATTGCGAGAGTTTAAAATGTTCGATTACACCCGAACTTAGCCCTTCCTTCCATATTTTGTTGAACATATGTTGAAGGGGCGACATAATTGCTTGGCTTAAGCTTTACAAAAGTTTTAGCTTAATTTTTGTTAAATATAATTAAGTTAAGGTTAAGGTAATATACTAAGTTTTAAAAATACTGAACAAATTCTTATTAAAATAAACAATAATTAAATTTTGACATAAAGACTATCGTGACAATTTAAACAAGTAAGGAAAGGCTAAGTTCGGGTGCAACCGGCTGAGATAGTGTAGCCGGTATCCAAACTCGTGCCCTTGGTCTAGACGGTATATCTTTCCTATCGATCGCTATCAGTTTAGACCCAGGATATACCTCTCCCACTTTCGCTATAGCGGCTTTATAGAGCTGGACCGATCGTTCGTCGTCACAAGCTACTATCTTAATCTGGCCCTGGTACCAACCGGCATCTGTGCATGACGGCGGTGGACCTGGATTGCTTAGTAGCACTTCCAGAGCCACGTTAGCCAGCGCAACTTGTACCCATTTCCATTGGGTTCTGGGAATTCTGCCTTCGGGACCTCCCTCATCCAGAACACCAATGATAATGCGGTTCCGGGCCACATCCGCAAACGATCTATTGGGCATCTCACCTTAGCCGACGGCTAAGCAGCGCGTTTCCACTCTACATACTTCGCCTTCGATGGCTCTTCCACCCTAAGGGTAGGCCAATCTTTCGACGCTGCACCAGCAACTACACTCCTGGCTTCTCCCTTTGCCTTCTGCCTCTGGTTGGTAGGCTTGGCTCCGGGTGCCACTGTTGTTGTTGCCTTGCTGGAACCTGGCTTAGCCGTAGTTCCAGCACTGGTGTCAGCCTTAACATTCAGACCATAGCCACTGTCTTCGTGCTGACTGTTTTAGAGCTCGTTGCAAACGCTGCTCTTTTCGCGGAACAATCCGTCTTCCGACATTATTAAGGGAGGACCGGACTCCCCTGGTTTATAGATTTTATTCTTAGTTGTGCTCATATTTTGACCCACGAGTGTAGGGGAATGCGCATAGCCCCCGTTACGCAAGCAAGGCTAGCTTATTACGGAGGGCGCCAGGTATCCGTAAGCTTCGTTCGAGACTGGGCTATTTAAGGGACTCCATCCAGGTTGATCCTCGGCACGGGTCACATGACACCTTGATCCAGCCCTTTGTTGTACCATCATACGACTGCGTCACCGAATGCTGTGCTATTGAGGAGCAACAAACACTCAACAATGGAATCGTAGCTTAGCTTAGACAGACCGTTACCGACAGTTCCCTCCATAGTTGCGACACTGTGGTATCTATTACCAGTCGGCACCCTCGCGGAGGGTTCAGCGGTGGATTTTTGCCGACTTAAAGAGTTCGAGTTATGGAGAACTTCGAGTTAGGGAAGGAATTTGTATGAAATTTGTCTTCTAAACGCTATTGCCAATTCAAGTGTTCGAGTTATGGAAGTTCCACTGTATATCTAATTCGTTTAGTTTTAGAACTTACAACCAACCGTTATGTGAACAAAAGTATAATACTCTCATAGCAACTTTGTTGCGAGAGTATAAAAATTGTAAACATTATAAACAGAGCATTATACCTAAGATACGTTTCATCGTTTTGGAAAGTATGTGAAGTTATTATGATGCCGAAGCCGGGTAAACCAATACGAACATGTTTTTATTTAACTCTTGTAAAAATAAATAATTTTTGCGTTTTTTTTTATTTAACAGAATAAACATATATGTATGTACCTAATCAATAAATTAGTAAAAGTTTTTAATTTCGAAATATAAACATAATAGTTTACTAAGTGATTTTTCATTTCGTTGGCTGTGGGTGTGAGCCACTGTATGTACATAAATTTTCCACTGTATATCTTAAACGTCTAGAAATGACGAAAGTTGAATTCTGATTGAGTTAGCTTAGCTGCTTTTTTTCTGTGATTCCCGCTTGGGTAATTGTCTTTAGGAGATATCTAAAAGAGGTGTCCCCACAATAGCGAATATAAATATGTATGTATAATTTTTTTTGACCGGTAAACAATAACGGGAAATTGATTTATAAATTACACCGTTCTTTTTCAATAATTTAAATTTCAGTAGAGAGTTCGCGGCCGCATTGCCAACACAATTACAGTACTTTTCGTTTAATTGACCCTAAGGTTAATTGGTTTCCCCGTTTAATTGAACGGTATCGGTATGATATGAAAGCACATGCAAATTTTCTCGGATAACTGGAGCTTAGTTGGTTCAAAATATATGTCATCAAAAATCATATTCCTTTTAAATTTCCCCGGTTAATTCCACCAAATAATATTGTTGAAAAAACTAGATTGCTAATCAAAACTGTATAATTTTTATACTCTCGCAACATGTTGCACAGAGTATTATAGTATTACTAGCAGACCCGGCCACACTTTGTTGTGGCTAAGGTATACATTAAATTAAGTTGTTCCAATCTTGGCTTCGGCGTCGATATTGATTACTCGAGGTCGATTTATGTTACG
This sequence comes from Zeugodacus tau, assembly GCA_031772095.1. Lineage (NCBI taxonomy): Eukaryota > Metazoa > Arthropoda > Insecta > Diptera > Tephritidae > Zeugodacus > Zeugodacus tau. The sequence continues at coordinate 37,479,279 of CM062649.1, forward strand.
CAGCATGATGACAACTCACACTACTTTTAAATGCAAAGTGAGTGGTGATAGTACAGGCAATTTTAAATAGTTTGTAATAATTGACTACGTCATCCTGGTTTGTAGCTGTGTCAACTCTCCTGGACCGAAATTCTAAATTGTCGCATTAAGATCATCGATATCTTTGTTTTTTTTACCACCAATATAGGTCATTCAATCAGTCATTTATGGTTATCATATTGAGGTTTCATGTCAGGAAAACTTCTCTTTCGAGTCAATGAAGTGACAGAAATCTGTTGGAAATGCTATTAATCCATCGAGGTGTCAACTGCGACCTTACCATTTCCAACTGCTTCTTATTAATGTTAATTGGCGATACTTTATGTGTCGCCACAAATTAAATGACTTTAAGCATGCGATTAGCCCGTCAGTAACAGTTGATCCAGTAATAATTGGAAGAATCACCTGTTAACAGAATCCTGGCTCCACCAAAAACGTTTATCGACAATCAAGATCTTTTAAAGTCCTGTGCAGTACCTCCAGCGACTTCTTGAATATTTGGAAAATCTTCGTTATAGCGCTATTTTTGGCGATTAGTGTTTCGTTCATTTGCAATTTAGGTGTAATTTCAAGGCCGAATGTGCCGTTTGTTTGCCTACTAACAGGTGCCTATTCCCGTTAACCTTGGATTCCTTGGAACCTTGGTGAAAATGTGTGGAATTGGTTCTGGAATTACATCAGCCCTCATATACTTTATATGATGATTTTCTATTGGACTTTATGCCGAATATATAGGTCATATTGTGTGTTATCTTAATAAAATTACATCAATAAATTGCGAGAGTGTAAAATGTTCGGTTGGACGTGAACTTAGCCTTTCCTTATTTTTATACTCTCGCAACAAAAGTTGCTAAAGAGAGTATTATAGTTTTGTCCACATAACGGTTGTTTGTAAGTCCTAAAACTAAACGAGTTAGATATAGGGTTATATATACCAAAGTGATCAGGGTGACGAGTAAAGTTCAAATCCGGATGTCTGTCTGTCCGTCCGTCTGTCCGTCCGTGCAAGCTGTAACTTGAGTAAAACTTGAGATATCTTAATGAAACTTGGAACACGTATTCCTTGGCACCATAAGAAGGTTAAGTTCGAAAATGGGCGGAATCGGACTATTGCCACGCCCACAAAATGGCGATAACCAAAAACACATAAAGAGCTATAACTAAGCCATAAATAAAGTTATGAAAATAAAATTTGGAACATAGGATCGCATTAGGGAGAAGCACATTTGAATGTAATTTTTTTGGAAAAGTGGCCCCCGCCCCCAAATAGGTTTTTTGTATATATCTTGCAAACCAATAAAGCTATATAAACCAAACTTTCTGCAGTCGTTTCTTTTAGCCGTTTCCTTATACAGTCCAAAAATGAAAGAAATCGGATAATAACCACGCCTACCTCCTATACAAAGGTTAGGTTGAAAATGACTAAAAGTACGTTAACTCACTAACGGGAAACGTCAGAAACACCAAATTTTACATAAGAAATGGCAGAAGGAAGCTGCACTGAGATTTTTTTACAAAATTGAAAATGGGCGTGGCGTCGCCCACTTATGGGTCAAACACCATATCTCAGGAACTACTCGACAGATTCTAATGAAATTCGGTATATAATATTTTCTTGGCACACTGATGACACGTGTGGAAAATGGATGAAATCGGTTCACAACTACGCCTACTTCCTATATAACTCAATTTTGAATCCTTCTGATTCTTTTACTTTATAATGTATACATAAGGAACCGATAAAGATAGCGAAGTAAAACTTTACACAAATACTGTATTTGAGCTGTGACATGAAAAATTGTCGAAATCGGACCATGACTTTTCAAGGCCCCTGATATCAAACATGAAGAACTTAGTGCCTAAGGGTAATTTTTCACCGAAAATATATGTAGGTAAATCTCTAAATAAATTGCGAGAGTATAAAATGTTCGGTTGCACCTGAAATTAGCCTTTCCTTACTTGTTTACAAATTGTTTTGGGCTATCGATACAACCTTATACAATTGAACAATAACAAAAATATTTTAACAAAGCAACAATGACAACCTTCAAAATATTATGTTTTTGTTTTCTCTTTTTATATTTTTCTTGTCAACTCGAATAAAATTCTCTGATATCTTCCTCGCAATTTTTCCATATTTACTCACTTTCTAATCTTTATCTGGCCTTCCACGAATATTTCAAGACTAAAATTAGCCAGATCGGTTTGAACTTCAACAACCAATAACTTCCCGATTTTAGAAAATTTTTAATTTTCTTCGCGGAAAGTTAAAAAAATTTAGGGGTGGACCACCCTTAACATTTAGGAGGATGAAAAATAGATGTTGTCCGATTCTCCACCCTAGCCGATATGCACGCTAAGATTCACGAAAATCGGTCGAGCGGTTTGAGCGGAGTTCAATAACGTACACCGTGACACGAGAATTTTATACATATATTAGATTTACATAACGGTTGTTTGTGTCACCAAGAAATAAAAGAGTTAAATATGGGGTTATATATACAAATGGAGTTGAAATCCGGATGTCTGTCCGTCTGTCCGTGCAAGCGATAACTTGACTAAAAATTAAGATATCTTAATGAAACTTGGAACACATATTTCTTGGCACCCTGAGGTGGTTGCTTTCGAGTTGCTTTTAGGCAAAATCGGTCCACTGCCACACCTACAAAATTGCGAAAACCGAAAACCTATACAGTGTAATAACTAAGCCATAAATAAAGCTATGGAAATAAAATTTGGTAAAAAAGATCGCACTATGAAAGGGCATATTTATATGTAATTTTTTTGGATAAGTGGGCGTGACCCCGCCCCCAAATAGGTTTTTTGTACATATCTCGGAAACCAATATAGCTATGTAAACCAAACAGGCGTGGCGTCGCCCACTTATGGGTCAAAAACCATATCTCAGGAACTACTTGACCGATTTCAATGAAAATTGGTTTGTGATAGTTTTCTTACATCCCAATGATATGTTGTGAAAATAGGCCATATCGCTTCACAACCACGCCTACTTCCTATATACCAGAACTTTGAAGACGATCTGAATCGTTTACATTACAATATATAAAGTAAGCACTAGTGAAAATATCGGTGCAGAACTTTGCATAAATACAATGTTTATAGTGTGGCAGCCTAATTCTAAAAATCGAGAATATAAAATGTTCGGTTACACCCGAACTTAGCCCTTCCTTACTTGTTTTCGATTATCTTTTCAACAAACACCTTATCAAATTTATTTCCAAGTCTTTTGTTTCGCCTTATGAAAACCTTTTCTCCACGGGTATATGTTTTAGCAGTTTTCCCTTGATTGATTCTTTGCAGAGTTTTTTCTTGAGTTTCAGATAATTTTTTCCTTATGAACCTTAACTTTTCCTCCACACAGTTGTGAAAAATGTCGGTTGGTCTAGCATTGATAACAGAATGAAAACTGCAATTTAATGTGTGCGTTGCTAAAATAACCAGTTCAATAGTATCATCTATTTTTTGCTGTTCTTTTATGCAGCGTGCAATTTCCAACAGGGTGGAATGGAACCTTTCTACTTGGCCATTACTTTCGCTGTGAAGAGTACGAATGAAAAATTGGTCTATAGAAAAGGTATCTCTGAGCATAACTTGAATCGCGTTAGATTGAAAGGCTCTTTCGTTGTCGGAGACAATGGGCCTCATGCATAAAACGTGAGCTTGAGCTCGGACTCGATTTTTTGAGTAAAAGGTGCTTGTCGTATGCATAATAAAATTTGATGTGTTTGCTTTTACTCGCTGCTTCTGTTTGATCTCATCTTGTTCAGTTTGAACGAAGTTAGATGAGCTAGTGCTCATTGTCATATGCATAAAAACAAGCTTTTGCTTTCTTTTATGAGTTCTTGCTCAAATTTTTTTGAAGCTGTCTTATAGTTGACTCGCGTACACTCGGAGTCGCGTTTTTGAGGAGTCAGAAGAAACACGTAGTGGTGCCCTCAGTAACATTGATAAAATTTTACTATATTTAATGTTTTGTGCAGATCCTGGATTCCAAAATGGTATAACCACAAAGTTGCTACGAGAGTATAATAGTTTTGTTCACAAACTAAAAGAGTTAGATATAGAGTTTTATTTATACCAAAGTCATCATGGTGACGAGTAGAGTTCAAATCTGGATATCTGTCTTCTGTCCGTCCGTCCCTCCGTCTGTGCAAACTCTAACCTTGAGTAAAAATAGTCACATATCTTGATAAAACTTGGTACACGTGTTTCTTGGCACCAAAAGTGCCAGGAAAAGCCGATATTATTTCATTTTGTGTCTGTGCTAGAGTATGGAGATCGCAAAAAATTCCGTTGGTAACGTTAGGATTAATATGAATTTTTAGACATTCAATAAGATTTTTAAAAGTATCGAAAGTGATTGTGTGACGTATCAGTTTTTATACTCTCGCAACAAAAGTTGCTAAAGAGAGTATTATAGTTTTGTCCACATAACGGTTGTTTGTAACTCCTAAAACTAAACGAGTTAGATATAGGGTTATATATACCAAAGTGATCAGGGTGACGAGTAAAGTTCAAATCCGGATGTCTGTCTGTCCGTCCGTCCGTGCAAGCTGTAACTTGAATAAAAATTGAGATATCTTAATGAAACTTGGAACACGTGTTCCTTGGCACCTTAAGAAGGTTAAGTTCGAAGATGGGCGGAATCGGACCACTGCCACGCCCACAAAATGGCGATAACCAAACACACATAAAGAGCTATAACTAAGCCATAAATAAAGTTATGAAAATAAAATTTGGAACATAGAATCGCATTAGGGAGGAGCACATTTGAATGTAATTTTTTTGGAAAAGTGGGCATGACCTCGCCCCCAAATATGTTTTTTGTTCATATCTTGCAAACCAATAAAGCTATATAAACCAAACTTTCTGCAGTCGTTTATTTTAGCCGTTTCCTTATACAGTCCAAAATTGAAATAAATCGGATAATAACCACGCCCACCTCCCATACAAAGGTTAGGTTGAAAATGACTAAAAGTGCGTTAACTCACTAACGAGAAATGTCAGAAACACAAAATTTCACAGAAATGATAGCAGAAGGAAGCTGCACTCAGATCTTTTTACAAAATGGAAAATGGGCGTGGCATCGCCCACTTATGGGTCAAAAACCATATCTCAGGAACTACTCGACAGATTTCAATGAAATTCGGTGTATAATATTTTATTGACACCCTGATGACATGTGTGGAAAATGGATGAAATCGGTTCACAACCACGACTACTTTCTTTATAACTCAATTTTGAATTCCATCTGAATCGTTCACTTTATAATATATACATTAGGAACCAATGATGATAGCGAAATAAAACTTTACACAAATACAGTATATGACCTGTGGCATCACTTGTGAAAAAATTGTCGAAAACGGACTATAACTTTTCAAGGCCCCAGATATCGAACATGTTGAACTCAGCGCCTAAGGTTAAATTTTAACCGAAAATATGGGTAAATCTCTCAGCTAATTTAATGTAATTCAGAGGAAATTGTTTTCTTCCAATAGTGTGTCTCTGTTCCAAAAATTATTAAAATCGGGTCACAACATCTCCTAGCTCCCATATATGTACATAATTATAGGTTTTTCAAAAATTCGTTGGGCTTTATTACGCATATATGTATTGGTTATGTGATATATCTTAGCAAAATTAAGTGAGCGTATAGTATTGGATATAGTGTACTTTGCTGGTGAAATTGAATGAAATCAGTTCAGGGATTACCTCAGCACTCATATCTATATATGACGATTCTTGTTATTCTATTAAACTTTATGCCGAATTTATGGGTTCTCAAGTGTTTGAAGTATGTGGTCGATGTGCTTTAAATGTGATTGTTCATCTGAAGAATAGATAATTATATCGTCGACGTAAACGTGACAATATTTCCCTATAGTTTCGCGCAAAACATCGTCAATGGCCCTTTGAAAAATACTGGACGCATTTCTTAACCCAAAGGATAATCGGCAGAATTCACATTTTCCGTTGTTTATACTAAACGCTGATTTTTGCCTATCTTTTTCGCACATAATGATTTGGTGAAATCCTGACATAAGATCCAATGTTGTAAATAACGTGGACCTTCCTAAATTGGCTAGGATTACAGATGTATCCGGAATAGGGTAACGATCTGGAATGGTTTTTTCGTTGAGTTTCCGAAAATCGATCACCATTCTCAGTTTTGGCTTTCCATCTTCATCAAATCCCTTTTTAGATACTACGTGGGCAGGAGAATTGTAAGGCGAAAAAGATGGCCTAATTATTCCATCTTTAATAAGTCTTTTTTATTTCTTTTTAATGAACGGCGCTACAAACATAGGGTATGGATAACTCTTGCGGTATATCGGCTCATCAGTATTTGTGCGAATTCTCCCCTTAACTGTTGTGTTATAAGGCAAGAAACTATCTGGGTCAGCAAATGATTTAATATTCTTACTGATTATTTGCCGAAACTGCTAACTGAGTTTTCTTCTATTGTAATTAAATTTACTTGTTCACTTGGAAGAAAGTGTAATTTTTCTTTACCATTTCGGTAAAGTAAATACCCTTCAGCAGTATCAATTTTCGCATCAATATGCTTTAGAAAATCATAACCTATATTACCGTCAAATGTACTTAACATTGAAAGCAGAAAGAACGTTGAGGTATTGCCTAGCACATTAATTAAGCACTTTTTATTTAGCAGATTTTTACCGTGTATGGATTTCAAATTAAAAGGTTTCTCCAAAGATTTGATTCCTTGAAGGAATGAAAAGTATTTTATATAATTTTTTGAAGTGCTTGTGTCCACTAAAATGCGAAGCTCCTGACCGTTTAGTTGGTTTAAATAATTTATTTTGTCCCCATATTCCGCTACAGCATCGTCATTGTAGTTATGGTTGTCATTTTGCGAGTTATAATAATATTCATTTTCAAAATTGATATTCTGACTGAAATTTTCCTCCTCGTTTGGGAAAGGTTCAAATTCTTCCGGCATATAATTTACCTTCTGTAGTTTCTGAAGGGGTACACGATCAGAATGGAACTGTTCGCAACCTCGTTTATAGTTTGTTTGCAGATTCTGATTTGGATGATATGGTTTAGGAATTTACTTGGGTGTATAATGAGGCTGTTGAGTAGATAGTTTCGGAATACTATTAGGCAGTCTGTAATAACTTGTATTGCTATCGAGTTCCATTGGGGTTGGTTTATTAGAACTTAAATTGAAGTGAATGCCCGCATGCGGTCCACTATTGTAATCTATCTGTCTAAATAAAGATATTACCGGCTTATTGAATTTATAAGTATTTCCAACAGCAAATGCTTCTGCAAAATTATGTCTTCTATGATTGGAGCTCCTGAGCAACTGCAAGAGCAGTTGGAAGATCTTTGGGTCTGGTGGAAAAAAGAATATCGCACAATGAACGTCGAAGTCATGATATGAAGACGTTTAAAGCATTTTCTCTAGCGCGCTCATTTAAAGTGGCAATAATATCTTTATTCCCGCTATACGTCATGATATGTATATTTATGATGAGGCATAGCTTTTTGTTATAATTTAGTTTTTCCTTTTTTAAAGGAACTGGTACGAAAATTTGATAAGTCTCGTTTTAAATTGATGAAATTATTTGATGCAACTATATATTACTTTTTTAGTATTTAAATAAAAAAAATTTATTGATTATTAATACAAAACTTTTTCTCAGTTTTATGATTAGCTCTAAATTAATTCAAATATCAGAAGCAATATTCGTTATGTAACATGAGGTTGTTGTATTGGTACAATTTTTATTTCATTCAATACTTTCTCTAAATAGCATTATATTCAACACGTGTCTTTTTTAAGGTTAATTCGTTGAACGCTAACTTTTTCCTGAAAATCTTTGTTGTAACACAATGGAATTCTATGCAATACTTCAATTTGTTTTAATTGGAAATTGCAAAGTCTTTTGCTTTGCTATTAATTTTTTTAAATATTGTAAAATGTAGGTTTTTTTAATTTATAAGTTTTTAGATAGCCACTTGAAAATTGTTTAAATAATCACTCACACTCTTAATATTTATAGTAATGATGAATTTGTTGGTTCGTAGTCCTTCAGGATTCCTTATATCCTTTCAGAATATGCGGGTCTCTGGTGCTTCAGAATTCGTTAATAATGTTAACTTATGTATATACATTAGGAACCAATGAAGATAGCGTAATAAAACTTTACACAAATAAAATTGTCAAAATCGGACCATGACTTTTCAAGGCCCTTGATATCGAACATGAAGAACTCAGTGCCTAAGGGTAATTTTTCACCGAAAATATATATAAACCTCTCAGATATTTTAATGTAATTCATTCCCTCTGAATTTTTTTCTTCTAACAGTTTGTCTTGCGAGAGTATAAAATGTTCGGTTGCACCCGAACTTAGCCTTTCCTTACTTGTTTAATAATAAATTTGAATACAAATATATATACACATAAATATATTCATAGAATTCATCATGTTAGTACATACTTAACATTTTTATTGCCTTTTTTCCTTTAATGGTAAAAAATATTCAAATATTTGAAAAACTTTAAGAGCACATATGTATGTATGCAGTTTCCTTTAAGGAGTTTGGTGTGTTTAAGAGGTTGAAAACATGAGTATATTTACATTTTTTTTAATGTATACAATCATATATTTCATTCAGCATATTAAAGATACATATTTAAACATTATTTCGTGAAATTTATATTTACAAATTCCGAAAGCTTAGCCGTTGGTACCTCAAGAAAAGATTAAAAAATGAATTCTTGATACATTTTGAACAAAAAAACTAATAGTTAAAATAGTTGCAATAAAGATGTGTGGAAATTTTTCAAAAGAATCGCTTCATAACTTTTCAAGAAATCGTGTCCACTGACTTCAAAATTCGAGTTTTGAGATAAAATTCGACTTTCTTGAAATTTTAATCATATCGATTTCATACTTTTGGATAATATTTTAATATTGTACTATTTAATAAGACAAAAAACTTTCAAATTCTGATTCCCACGTAATCGCTTAATTCACCAAATGGTCCAAATAAGCGTGATTCCTGTAATTGAACAAACTGTTCATTAAAACGGGATTCTTTTAATTGAACGAATTGTTCTGTTTTTGGCCTTTTTTGATCACGTGTAGAGAATTATGCTGACGTGATAGAAGACTCTAATTAGGCTTAAATGGAAGCTTAAAGTTCTGAATCAGTAAAAAATTGTCATATAGCACCACTTTTTCAAGTGCGCGCGCGCTCTACTTGCACTCAAAGAGCGGTACACTAGGGCACTCTTACTTATTAATTTTATTTGCGCTATTTATTGTTATATATCATTTTTGGGCTCGCTCAATGTTTCTGATTAAATATAAGGTCGCTAATTAATACGAATTTAAAGCCAAATTTAAAAAAATTCAAAACATTGAATAATTTTTTGTGTCGACCAGAATGCGTTTTATTTGTCCATTATTTAGCTATTAGCTTGCGATAGTCATATCAAATACGCCTAGTACATACACAAAATATCTTTGGTGCCAATTAAGAACAAGAACAAGCAATTATAGCAAAAGTGCGTTGCATGTTAATAGAGCGTTAATAACATATTAAATAAAGTGCAATTTTCGGTGCCGTGGAAAAGTCTAAATAACATTGTTCAACTGAATGCGAAACTGAATTTTGTGTGCATGAAATAAAGACACAGAGTCCTGGCGTGGATTGAATGTGTCTTTACTTTTGTGGTTTGCGGAATCTTACAATTACCAGCTGTGATCAAAGCTGCCATACAGGTTTAATAAATACAGCATAAAAAGTTTTATTCCCAACTGCATTACCGACCAAATGAAAGGTTGCTAACACCCAGTAGGGAAATCGCTAAAAACAAACAAGTAAGGAAGGGCTAAGTTCGGGTGTAACCGAACATTTTATACTCTCGCAATTTATTGATGTAATTTTATAAAGATAACACAAGTCGACCCATATATTCTGCATAAAATTCAATAGAATAACGAAAATCATCATAAATAGTATATGGGGACTGAGGTAATTCCTAAACCGATTTCACTCTTTTGACCACCAAGATACAATATATCGAAGACTTTACGCTCACTTAATTTAATATTACTTATAATTAGGTATATGGGATCTGGGGGAAGTTATGACCCGATTTTTACCATTTCAGGTACAGAGAGAAACTGTTATATGAAAAAAATGCAGAGGGAATGAATTACATTAAAATATCTGAGGGATTTACCTATATTTTCGGTGAAAAATTAACCTTAGGCACTGAGTTCTTCATGTTCGATATCAGGGGCCTTGAAAAGTCATGGTCCAATTTTGACAATTTTTTCACAAGTGATGTCACAGCTCAAATACAGTATTTGTGTAAAGTTTTATTCCGCTAGCTTCATTGGTTTCTTATGAATACATTATAAAGTGAACGAATCAGATGGAATTCAAAATTGAGTTATATGGGAAGTAGACGTAGTTGTGAACCGATTTCGCCCATATTCCACCCGTGTCATCAGGGTGTCAAGAAAGTGTTATATACCGAATTTCATTGAAATCGGTCGAATAGTTCTTGAGATATGGTTTTTGACCCAGAAGTGGGCGACGCCACGCCCATTTTCCATTTTGTAAAAAAATCTCAGTGCAGCTTTTTTTTGCCATTTCTTATGTAAAATTTGGTGTTTCTGACGTTTTTCGTTAGGGAGTTAACCCACTTTTAGTCATTTTCAACCGTGGTTATTATCCGATTTCTTTCATTTTTGGACTGTATTAAGAAATGGCTAAAAGAAACTACTGCAGAAAGTTTGGCTTATATAGCTTTATTGGTTTGCGAGTTATATACAAAAAACCTATTTGGGGGCTGGGTCACGCCTACTTTTCCAAAAAATTACATCCAAATGTGCCCCTCCCTAATGGGATCCTATGTTCCAAATTTCATTTTCATAACTTTATTTATGGCTTGTTTTTGACAGTGTATAGGTTTTCGGTTTCCACCATTTTGTGGGCGTGGCAGTGGACCGATTTTGCCCATTTTCGAAAGCCTCCTCAGGGTGCCAAGGAACATGTGTTCCAAGTTTCATTAAGATATCTTAATTTTTACTCAAGTTACCGCTTGCACGGACAGACGGACGGACAGACATCCGGATTTCAAATCTACTCGCCATCCTGATCATTTATGTATATATAACCCCATATCTAACTCTTATATTTCTTGGTGACACAAACAACCGTTATGTGAACAAAACTATTATACTCTGTGCAACAGGTTGCGAGAGTATAAAAATGGCTGAACCTCACCGGGAGGTGACGCCGAGAAATAGTCTAAGCACGTTTAGAGTAAATACAATTAAAGAGTTCCAAAAGGCTAAATCTCTTGTAAATGAAAAGCTTAAAACCTTAGAAGCGATGTGTAATCAATTACACAAAGATAATATAGCACTAAAAAGAGAAAACGAAGAACTGAAAGCCAGTATAAGCAAGCCTGCTAGTACAGCACCAAAACCATCAAATGTAAGCGTTGATGAAGTATACAATACGGATGAAGATGAACTATCTAAAGAAACTGAGTGGATACTCAAACAGAAGCGCTCTTCAAAAAAACGTAAAGCTGATAGTTCCCCAACAATTAATAGCCCTTTGGAAAATAAAAATAAAATAAAATGCGACCATTAATGATATCAAAATTTATCGACCACCACCAATTATAATAAACGATGTTAAAGATTTTAATAAAATACATTCGAATATTACCGCTCTAACAAAAAACAAATTTTTAATAAAGCTTTTGAGTAACGGTGCCTACAAACTAAATACATTTCCTACTGACTATCGAACAACAACAAAATTCTTGTCAAACGAAAATATACCTTGGTTTAGCTACGTGAGCAAACATAACAGGCCAATAAAGGTAATGATAAAAAATTTACACCACTCATGTGATACTCAATCCATCTTGAACGACCTTAAAGATCAAGGCTTTAATGTGTTAAATGCAATTAACAAACTTAAGTGGAAGACTAAAGAACCGCTAGATATGTTTTTAGTAGTATTCGATGCTACCGAGGACATTAAGAAAGTTTATCAGATCAAAAGCATTCTTAATACCGTTATCAAGGTTGAGCCTATCAAAGCCTCTAATTTAATTCCTCAGTGCAAAAACTGCCAAGCTTTTGGACATACAAAAAACTTCTGCGGTAAGCCATCGAGATGTTTGAAATGTGGAGGCAGACATCTTCAAACTGAATGCATCAAAGCCGAAAAAGATCCTGCCAAATGTTGCAACTGCGGCGATTATCATCCTGTCGTTGCAAAAGAACTGCAAAAAATTAGAGACAGTTGAGGAGAATGTCAATGCTCAGGCGAAAAACCCCGTTGAGGACGAAGGAAGGAAGGAAGTAAGACCCCTCCCATCAACTTCTAAACTTACATTTGCGCAAATGGCTAAAAGGTCAGACAAATACATTTCAAACAAGTAAGGAAAGGCTAAGTTCGGGTGCAACCGAACATTTTATACTCTCGAATTTCCATTTTCCTCCGAATTACATTAAATTATCTGAGAGATTTACCCATATTTTCGGTTAAAATTTATCCTGAGTTCAACATTTCGATATCTGGGGCCTTGAAAAGTTATAGTCCGTTTTCGGCAATTTTTTCACAAGTGAAGTCAGAGATGATGTGCACTATTTGTGTAAAGTTTTATTCCGCTATCTTTATTGGTTCCTTATAAACTATATATTTTATAAAGTGGAGGAATCAGTTGGAATTCAAAATTGAGTTATAAGGAATGTTGTCGGGGTTGTGAACCGATTTCGCCCATTATTTATCCGTGTTATCAGGGTGTCAAGAAAATATTATATACCGAATTTCATTGGAATCTGTCGAGTAGTTCCTGAGATATGGTTTTTGACCCATAAGTGGGCGATGCCACGCCCATTTTCCATTTTGTAAAAAACCTGAGTGCAGCTTCCTTCTGCTATTTCTTCTGTAAAATTTAATGTTTCTCACGTTTTTCGTTAGTGAGTTAACCCACTTTTAGTCATTTTCAACCTAACCTTTGTATGGGAGGTGGGCGTGGTTATTATCCGATTTCAACTATTTTCATGGTGTGTGGTGGTGTACGTAAGAGAACCGCCTGCAGAAAGTTTGGTTTATATACTTCCTCAAAAAAATTACACCCAGATATGCCCCTTCCTGGTGCGATCCTTTATTCCAAATTTTAATTTTATCACTTCATATATGGCTTAGTTATGACACTTTATGTGTTTTTGGTTTTCGCCATTTTGTGGGCGTGGCAATGGTGCGATTCCGCCCATTTTCCAAAGCAACCCTCTCTCGGTCCCAAGGAATATTTGTGCCAAGTTTTGTCAAGATATCTTAATTTTTACTTAAGTTACAGCTTGCACAGACGGACAGACATCCGGATTTCAAATCTACTCGTCACTCTGATCACTTTGGTATATATGACTCTATATATCATTCTTTTAGTTTTAGGTGTTACAAACAAAAGTTATGTGAACAAAACTATAATACTCTCTTAGCAGCTTTTGTTGCGAGAGTATAAAAAGTAGTCGGTTATCCCAAATTCTGGATAAACTAAACGAACAAAAAAAAATTATTTAAACTTTATGTGCTCGGTAGTCCACATTTGTAGCATTTTTGCAGAAAAAGTTGAATACAATTTTTTTTTTTCATAACAACATGGTCCGAAATTTTCAGTAGCTTCTAAAAATCAAGTCTAAGCAACTTTGGCCAATAACACGTAAAAACAAATAAGGAAGGGCTAAGTTCGGGTGTAACCGAACATTTTATACTCTCGCAATTTATTTATTTAACTTTATTTGTATTATATATTACACAATTTGACCCACATATTCGTCATATATATTGTATAAAGTCCATTGAAAGTTGGAAACCATAATATTAGGTTAGAAGCACCGAGGTCCTCCTGTTCGATATATGGGGCCTTAAAAACCTATGGTCCGATTTCGGCGATTTTTAGAATGGGGCTGCCACACTATAAATATAATATTTGTGCAAAGTTCTGCACCGATATCTTCACTAGTGCTTATGTAATATATTGTAAAGTAAACGATTCAGATCGTCTTCAAAGTTCTGGTATATAGGAAGTAGGCGTGGTTGTAAAGCGATTTTGCCTATTTTCACAACATATCATTGGGATTTAAGGAAACTATTACAAACCAAGTTTCATTGAAATCGGTCGAGTAGCTCCTGAGATATGGTTTTTGACCCATAAGTGGGCGACGCCACGCCCATTTTCCAATTGGTAAAAAAATCTGAGTGCAGCTTCCATCTGCCATTCCATATGTGAAATTTAAATTTGTTTCTGTATTTTTTGTAATTTGTTTGTAACCTTTGTATGGGAGGTGGGCGTGGTTATTATCCGATTTCTTTCATTTTTGGACTGTATTAAGAAGTGGCTAAAAAAACGACTGCAGAAAGTTTGGTTTATATAGCTCTATTGGTTTCCGAGATATGTACAAAAAACCTATTTGGGGGCGGGGCCACGCCCACCTCCCCAAAAAAATTACATCCAAATATGCCCCTTCATAGTGCGATCCTTCATACCAAATTTTATTTCCATAGCTTTATTTATGGCTTAGTTATGGCACTTTATGTGTTTTTGGTTTTCGCCATTTTGTGGCCTGGCAATGGTCCGATTTTACCGATTTTCCGATTTTCGAAAGCAACCTTCCTATGGTGCCAAGAAATAAGTGTGCGAAGTTTCATTAAGATATCTTATTTTTTACTCAAGTTACAGCTTGCACAGACGGACGGACGGACGGACAGACAGACATTCGGATTTGAACTCCACTCTTCACCCTGATCACTTTGGTATATATAACCCTATATCTAACTCGTTTAGTTTTGGGTGTTACAAACAACCGTTATGTGAACAAAACTATAATACTCTCTAGCAACTTTGTTGCGAGAGTATAAAAATAGTTTACAGCGTCCCCCAGACCTTACTTTTCAAAATGACCATCTCCTGGCGGTTATCCTACAAATGTAGACAACATATAAAATGTATGAAAATTCACATCACTCTTTCAGTCAACTCTAATTTTTTGAATGCGATTTTTGAATAAGTAGGCTGTGCTTGCGTTACTGACTTTTCAACGTATTTCGCAATAGCAATAATTGTTTTTGCAGTGATTTATATTCAATATTCATATTGTGGTGATCAGATTTGCATTGCTTCTCTAGCATTTCTTGGTGCATAACAACAATAAATATGTCTATGCCTCAAACCGTCCGACACGAGTCGTTAAACGGTAAGTGTGTCTTTTTCCATGATATGGATGATATAAAAGAAAATTGTAAACACAGGCTAGGGTACGAAGGACACTTCTATTGAGTGAGATTGATGAAGAAGATGTAGAAAAACACACAAATTTGCGGAAAATAAACGTCGTTTAATACTACGATCATCGGTGGTCTCGAAGTCTTGTAGGCAAGGCCGCAGGACACCCCTGGGAAGCTACGCATCGCAGGAGCCTCAGTAGTAACAGAAAAGTTACAAAAAGGATGAAATCCGGATCGTCGAGGGAAGGAGCCACATCATTAACCATAGTATTGTAAGATTAATTAAATTTATCACTAACAAGTAAAGAAGGGCTAAGTTCGGGTGTAACCGAACATTTTATACTCTCGCAATTTATTTATTTAACTTAATTAATACTATATAATACACAATTTGACCCACATATTCGTCATATATATTGTATAAAGTCCATTGGAAGTTGGAAACCCTAATATTAGGTTAGAAGCACCGAGGTCCTCATGTGCGATATATGGGGCCTTGAAAACCTATGGTCCGATTTCAGCGATTTTTAGATATGGGCTGTCACACTATAAATACAGTATTTGTGCAAAGTTTTGCACCGATATCTTCACTAGTGCTTACTATATATATTGTAAAGTAAACGATTCAGATCATCTTCTAAGTTCTGGTATATAGGAAGTAGGCGTGGTTGTGAAGCGATTTGCCCAATTTTCACAACATATTATTGGGAGGTAAGGAAACTATTACAAACCAAGTTTCATTGAAATCGGTCGAGTAGTTCCTGAGATATGGTTTTTGACCCATAAGTGGGCGAAGCCACGCCCATTTTCCATTTTGTAAAAAAATCTGACCTAACTTTTGTATGGGAGGTGGGCGTGGTTATTATCCGATTTCTTTCATTTTTGGACTGTATTAGGAAGTGGCTAAAAAAACGACTGCAGAAAGTTTGGTTTATATAGCTCTATTGGTTTGCGAGATATGTACAAAAAACTTAGTAGGGGGCGGGGCCACGGGTATCAATTGGATTGGATATTAATATAAAGAAAAAGAATCAAACATTACGATTTTTGTAAACAGCCAGACACTGGTTATAATTAAACTCGAAATTGCATGATTTCAACAAAAATTACGTCATTATTTCCGATTATTTTTTAACTCTGAAACGAAATTAAATTAATAATTGCGTGATTATTTTATGGCCAATCCAAACTATTTAATCAGGCCTTCAAGACTTAGCGCATCCACAACACAAAACAGAATTATGGTCGAAACGTTGACCGAGCTGCACTTGCAGCCACGATTAGTAAAATTATAGCGCAACAACTGCCAGGATTATTAAGGCGACAGAATTCACCGGAAGAATTCGCCAATGTAGTCGATCAGGTGATCGCTCCAGAACGTGCCAGGAATTTAGGTGGCTTAGATAGGGTACCAGACATAGTCAAAACAATACATTAGTTTTCAGGTGATCCATCCGAATTCAGTCCTTGGAAAAGGGGTGTTGATCGTATCCTATAAGCATATACATAGTGCCTATCAAGGTACGCCAAAATACTATGGTATTTTGCATACCATACGAAATAAAATAATAGGACATGCCGATATGACATTAGAAGCTTATAATACCCCACTTAATTGGTTAGCCATTTCCAAATGCCTAACATTACATTATGCGGACAAATGTGACATAAATACTTTAGAATACCAAATGACTATGTTAGTCCAAAACTATAATCAATCAGTAGAAGAATACTATCAGACAGTCTATAAGCACTTATCCCTAATTTTGAATAAAATTGGTTGTATGGGATTAGGTAGAGAAGCAGAACAACTAATGACGAAAATGTACAGAGATAAAGCTCTAGATACTTTTGTACGAGGGTTGCGAGATGACTTACCGCGCCTTTTAGGAATTATAGAATCAGTAGATTTACCTTCAGCACCACATCTGTGTTTGAAATTAGAGAACCAAACTTTTCGTGCAAACCATTCTTCAAACAAAGGACAAACAAGTAATTTCAGGAATCAGAATTCCAAACCTATACCTGCTGCACGAAACATTCAATTTATAAATAGACAACAATCAATTCCATCAAAACCTTACCAATACCAGCAATATGGACAGCAACCTCCAGTCCCACCAAGACTTTACCAATACCAACAATATGGACTACAACCACCAATCGCACAACCAAGACAGAACTTTAACAATTTCCAACCTACTGCCGCACCTCGACAATCATTCTCAAATAGACAATTCCAGGCCCCACCTAGGCCTACGGCGCAAAAACCATTGCCTCGTCCAGAACCTATGGACGTGGACCCCAGTATACAAACGAAAATTGTTAATTACATGAACCGACCTCGCTTTGAAGTTGGCAAAAAACCATCAGATCAAATATCAGAAGTACACAAACGACAGAGGAACTTCAACATACAAACTTCCAATAAAGAAGAGGAAATACAATCCGCTGAAACGTATGCTACAACAACAGATTACGAAAATTTTAACGAGTACATAGACCGAGTAGACGAAATCGACAACAACACTTACGAATTCTACGATGATTGCTCAATAAATTTCCTAGAAGATTACGATCAAGAAGTACTTGATAAATCGGGAAAAGAGAACGTTGTAGATGATACAACCTCAAAAATTCCAACTGAACAAATTCATTCTATCATTTCCACACAGCACAACGCTGAAAATTCTAATCATGGTTTAATACCTAACATTCCAAACTCCAAATCCAAACTCCAAATGACGGGGGTCATATACTGCATATCTACTCAACAGAACGGCATCTTTTACTAACGGCAATAGATACATTTTCCAAACTAGCTCAAGCTCGAATCATTGAATCTAAAGCAATAGAAGATATTAGAAGACCTTTGCGTGATATTGTATTTTACTTCGGAGTCCCTAAGCATATTGTTTTGGACAATAAAAAATCTTTCAATTCACAGTCTATTAAATACATGTTAGAAGAACTAGGAATAGAAATTTATACTGCTCCACCATACAAAAGCACCGTTAACGGACACATAGAACCATTTCACTCGTCATTATCAAAAATAATGAGATGTCTTAACCCTGGAAAGTCATGCCTCGTCGTTTCGACGACGCGAGTGAGTATTTTGTACAAAAGCCGAATGAATCAGGGCTGTGAAAATTTTATTTATTTGATAAAAGATTTAAGAAAAACTGTTTGATATTGTTTTATTTAGAAGATATATAAACCAGGTAATGTGAATATATTGATTTTAGTAGGTTTTGATAGGTAGGATAATATATTAAGGACTTTGAGTAATGCCGTCGTCGAATCGACGAGGGATGACCTCTACTTTTTAAAAATAGCGATGACCTTCCAGGGTTAAAAAAGAATCCACTCATCGAGATTTCGAAGAACTTATAGACAGGGCAATAAACGAATACAATTACTCATTTCATTCAGTTACGACGAAACGACCATTAGAGGAATTTTATGGTAAGAAAGATCCAGATCAATATGAAAAGACTCGACAGGATAACATCGACATATTAAGGACAAAAAGAGACACTTATTAAACCATAACAAAAATCGAAGGAGAGTAATTCATTGTAATTCAATTATCAGCCAGGATAGGAATAGAATCAAGGAAAACAAAAACACTACTATTTTAATAGTATCAGGAAAAACAGTCCATAAAAGCCTTATCAAAATTTAACATTTACAGACTATTACTATGGAATATGACTGGCACTACAGGTAAATAGTTAATATTAAATACGCATCGTAATGGGCACGGTTAAATATTATAAACGCAATTTTATTAAATGAAGACGAGTTAATTTAAATATAGAACATTTTTAAAAAGAGGAACTTGGAAAGCCTTTCGGTAGAAGAAATCATGGAGTTTTCTAATGTTTCAATTCTACACAATAAAACTATGCTTTTATACATTGTTAAAATACCAAATATAGAAGAAACAGAATATCAAAATATACTTGTAAGACCAATAATAAAAAATAATTCAATTATAAATTTAAACACAAATGGAATATTTGTTAATAAAAATTTTATATATGTATATCGTTCTAAAAAATTGTAAAACAGTAAATATAAAAATGTTTGATAAAAACAATATTGTTAATATAAGTAATTCAAATTGTACTCCTAAGTTAGTTAAAGAAGAAAAAGCGATGTGTGCAATGCTGACAACGTAGCAGAGGTAGAAGAAATCGACGACGGTACCATTCTATTAAACAACTACAATGGCAACATAACCCGGAATGGCACAGATTTGCATTTAGAGGGCACCTACCTAATACAAATATCAGATGATTCAGTGCTAATCAACAACAAGCGTTTCAGCAACCTGGAATCCACCATTATGAAACCAGGAATTCCTCTCGTACAGTTTACACCTGACGAAACTGAACGATTGAGGATATTATCCATAGGAGCTCTAGAAGTATTGCATTTAAACAACACAGGACAATTGCAACAATCAACAGTATTACCCTGGTAACGCTTTTTGGCATTGCTCTGACTCTCGTCTTGGGATTGCACAAATACAGTCAACGGCAGAAGAGTATAACATTGCAGCTAGGGCCTACACCGGTCACAGAAACAAAAGTATCAGAAATCACCGCCCCACCAAACTGCAATGAATCAACAATTGAGATACAAAATAACCTACCCCAATTCAATAACATTACATATTTCTAGAAATTGCTTGAGGACAAGCATAAATTCAAGGGGGAAGAGTTAAAGAACGAAATAATCAAACTTGCAAAAGCTCACGAAATGAGGCTTATACAGCATGTAAATGAAGAGGCATCCAGACTCATCGGTACTGCTGAACGTGAAAACCGACTGAAACGTAAGAGGCCTTCAGACTTAGCAAGGCAACTGTAGCAGCAAATGAATTTCTCTAACACTTAGCTTTTAATTAATATTTTTATACTCTCGCAACCTGTTGCACAGAGTATTATAGTTTTGTTCATATAACGGTTGTTTGTGTCACCAATAAATATAAGAGTTAGATATGGGGTTATATATATATAAATGATCAGGATGACGAGTGGAGTTGAAATCCGGATGTCTGTCCGTCCGTCCGTGCAAGCGATAACTTGAGTAAAAATTAAGATATCTTAATGAAACTTGGAACACATGTTCTCGTCTCGTCTATATAAACCAAACTTTCTGCAGTCGATTCTCTTACGTACCCCACCACACACCATGAAAATAGTTGAAATCGGATAATAACCACGCCCACCTCCCATACAAAGGTTAGGTTGAAAATTACTAAAAGTGGGTTAACTCACTTACGAAAAACGTCAGAAACACTAAGTTTCACATAAGAAATGGCAGATAGAAGTAAGGAAGGGCTAAGTTCGGGTGTAACCGAACATTTTATACTCTTTTTTTTTTTTTCATATATTTCTTTATTTATTGAATCTGCTCTTTGGAGCCTAACAATAAGTTATAAAATCTTAATTCTAATTAAAACTAGACAAGCTCAACCAATTGATTGAGTTGTTTTGGTGAAACGTTGCTCCTCAGTGTGCTGGCATATCTCTTCTTTTTAGACGTGATTGATTACAAGAATGTAATAAAGCATTAGCCAATGGGTTTGGGTGATCGCGGAGTTTGGATAAATATTTATTTCTGCTGTTCTCTACTTCTTTCTTTACCATGAGAATACCAAGATCTTTATGGATATTTTCATTACGCATATACCATGGTGAGCACGTGATTGTTCTAAGCATTTTTGATTGGAATCTCTGAATTATATCGATATTGGTTGCACAGGTCGTACCCCACAGTTGGATGCCGTACATCCAAATCGGCTTTATGACCGCGTTGTATAATAGAACTTTGTTGTCTAGGCTAAGTTTTGAATTTTTATTTAAAAGCCAATTTAAATGTGCTGCTCTTATCTTCATGCAGGTTATTTTGCTCGATATGTGTTTTCTCCACGTGAGCCTTCTATCCAAGTGAATACCAAGATATGTTACTTCAGTCGCTTGGGGTACTAAAATATTGTTCATTTTAACTGCCGGACACGTTTTTGGTCTTAGAGAAAATGTAACATGCTTGCACTTCTGTTCGTTTACATTTATACGCCAGTTTGCTAGCCATTCTTCGATAAAAATCAAATGCGCTCCTAATACTTTTGATGCTATAATTGGGCATTTGTTTCGGCTCACTAAAGCTGTGTCATCCGCAAAAGTTGATGTCAAAATATTACTAGCTGTTGGAAGGTCTGCTGTATATATTATGTATAGAGTTGGCCCTAAAACACTGCCCTGAGGTACACCTGCTCTTATTGGTCGTTCTTCAGATATGAAGTCTCCTACTTTGACAGTAAACTTTCTATTTTTTAAATAAGACTCCAAGGTTTTATGCATTTCGAGAGGTAAGCTTTTTTTAATCTTATATAAAAGCCCGTCATACCACACTTTATCGAACGCCTGAGCCACATCTAGAAATATAGCAGAACAGTACTCTCTATACTCGAACGCCCTTCTGATTTCGTTAGTAATTCTATTTACTTGTTCTACAGTGCCATGTTTTGCACGAAAACCGAATTGGTGCGTTGGTATTACATTTTATACTCTCGCAATTTATTTATTTAACTTTATTAATATTATATAATACACAATTTGACCCACATATTCGTCATATATATTGTATAAAGTCCATTGAAAGTTGGAAACCCTAATAATAGGTTAGAAGCACCGAGGTCCTCATGTTCGATATATGGGACATTGGAAAACTATGGTCTGATTTCTGCGATTTTTAGAATGGGTCTGCCACACTATAAACGTAGTATTTGTGCAAAGTTCTGCATCGATATCTTCACTAGTGCTTACTTTATATATTGTAAAGTAAACGATTCAGATCTCAGATCGTCTTCAAAGTTCTGGTTTATAGGAAGGAGGCGTGGTTGTGAAGCGATTTGGCCTATTTTCACAACATATCATTGGGATTTAAGGAAACTATTACAAACCAAGTTTCATTGAAATCGGTCGAGTAGTTCATGAGATATGGTTTTTGACCAATTAGTTGGCGATGCCACGTCCATTTTCAATTTTGTAAAAAAATGTGAGTGCAGCCATATGCCATTTTTTTATGTGAAATTAAGTGTTTCTGGCGTTTTTCGTTAGTGAGTTAACCCACTTTTAGTAGTTTTCAACATAACCTTTGTATGGGAGGTGGGAGTGCTTTTAATCCGATTTCCTCCATTTTTGGACTGTATAAGGTAGTACCTAAAAGAAACGACTCTACAAAGATTGGTTGATATAGCTTTAGTAGTTTGCGAGATATGTACAAAAAACTTAGTAGGGCACGGGGCCACGCTCACTTCCCCAAAAAAATTTCATCCACATATGCCTCTTCATAGTGCGATCCTTCATACCAAATTTTACTTCCATAGCTTAGTTATGGCACTTTAAGAGTTTTCGGTTTTCGCCATTTTGTGGGCGTGGCAGTGGTCCGATTTTCCTAATTTTCGAAAGCAACCTTCCTATGGTGCCAAGAAATAAGTGTGCAAAGTTTCATTAAGATATCTTAATTTTTACTCAAGTTACAGCTTGCACAGACGGACGGACGGACAGACAGACATCCGGATTTGAACTTTTCTCGTCACCCTGATCATTTTGATATATATAACCCCATATCTAACTCGTTTAGTTTTAGGACTTACAACCAACCGTTAAGAGGACAAAACTATAATACTCTCGTAGCAACTTTGTTGCGAGAGTATAAAAAAAGAATAATAAATTTGAGGCAGAACCCGCAGCCGCAGCCGTCCGTCGCCCTTCCTCTTTTTCTATATATAAATTAACATAATTGATTATGAAATTCGCCAACAAAAAAAGGAAACTTCAAATTAAAAAGAAGTAAGAACTTTTTACAGATTAAAAATTTTATGAAAAAATAATAAGAATTTAAAAAGAAGTAAGAAAATCTTATAAATTAAAAATTTAATGAAAGAAACAATGGAAACTCTAAACAAAATTAAAAGGAAGTTAAGAAAATTTATAAACTTAAAATTTGATGAAAAAAAAAGAATTTATAAAATAATAAAAAAAGGAAACAAAAATGATAAAAAGGAAAAAGAAAATTTATAAGATTTAAAGTAAAAAAAAGGATAAAAAAACTACTAAATTTTAAAGAATTAAAAACATTATAAACATTTGAAAAATTAAACGAAAATAATAATTAGAAATATACAAAAAAGAAATACATACGTAAGAATGAACAAAAAGAAAGGAAGCATATAAATCATTATTTTTAAGAAAATATTTAAAGGATGGGATCATGTGTAGAAGTTCACGTAAGGGAGGAAAGTTTTTGATTGTCATTCACTTGGGAGTGGCCAGAAACGATTCTTCTCTACATGATTCAAGCAGCTCACGACTTCCGGTTTTAGACCAAGTATCCTCTGGGTAGCTAACAAACATCCGTTTGAAGGCGAGCTAAAGTGAGAAGGCGAACCCGCTCCTGCGGTTGTGCGTAGGGTTTGGGATCCACCACATAAACACGAAATGCCAATGAAAAATCGAAAGCCTCGGATGAGACACCCCCCTTTTGATGACGACCTCTGCAAACGTTTTAAGGATAATGATTTAAGGGCATGCACCTGGAATGTCCGGACCCTTAATTGGGAAGGTGCCTCTGCCCAGCTGGTTGATGTCCTCATACGACTAAAGGCTGATATCACCGCCATCCAAGAAGTGCGATGGACGGGACAAGGACGGAAGAAGGTGGGGCCTTGTGACATCTACTACAGCTTCCATATAAAGGAGCGCAAATATGGTGTTGGATTTGTGGTGGGAGAGAGACAAAGTCGCCGAGTCCTGGCATTCACCCCGGTGGATGAACGTCTAGCCACAAGGCGCATAAAAGCGAGGTTCTTCAACATATCGCTTATTTTCGCCCACGCCCCAACGGAAGGGAAGGACGATGTGACCAAAGATACTTTCTATGAGCGCCTAGAACGCACTTACGAGCGCTGCTCCCGCCACGATGTCAAAATCGTGCTTGGCGATTTCAACGCCAGTATGGGTAAAGAAGGTGTCTTTGGCACAACAGTCGGAAAATTCAGCCTCCATGACGAAACATCGCCAAACGGCCTGAGGCTGATCGACTTCGCTGGGGCCCGAAATATGGTCGTCTATAGTACCAGATTCCAGCATAAAAAAATACACCAAGCTACTTGGCTGTCTCCTGATCGAAACACGCGTAACCAAATCGATCACATTGTGATAGACGGAAGACATGTCTCCAGTGTTTTAGACGTGCGTACGCTTCGAGGACCAAATATAGACTCGGACCATTA
Organism: Zeugodacus tau; assembly: GCA_031772095.1. Lineage (NCBI taxonomy): Eukaryota > Metazoa > Arthropoda > Insecta > Diptera > Tephritidae > Zeugodacus > Zeugodacus tau. The sequence continues at coordinate 37,503,958 of CM062649.1, forward strand.
TCTGGTTGCAGCGAAGATACGCACTCGCCTCTGTGCAGCAAAGAGCGCCCGTCAACAAACACAAGCAAGGTTCGACGTCGAAAAGCTGCAATCGCAACAGACAGCCACGAAATACTCTTCTCGACTTGCACTCCTGCTCTCTGAGAGCACTCATCAGCATCTCGGTATAAGGGAACTGTGGGACGGCATCTCAAACTCACTGCGTACCGCTGCAGCCGAAACAATTGGATTTCGGCGACGACAAAAATCAAGCTGGTACTATGAGGAATGCCGTCTCGCTGCGGAGAGAAAACAGACTGCCTACCTCGCAACGTTGCAAATAACCACAACACGTGCGGGATGGGATAGATACCGAGAGCTGAAGAGGGAAGCGAGACGCATCTGCAGACAAAAAAAGAAAGAGGCCGAAATGCGTGAGTACTAAGAGCTAGAGAAGCTGGCAGACAGAGGTAATGCTCGAAAATGTTACGAAAAAATGAAGCGACTTAACGAAGGTTTCAAGACCGGAGCATCCTCATGTAGAGACCAAGATGGTAATCTGGTAACCGATGTCCAGGGCATACTGGGATTGTGGAAGGAACACTTCTCCGACCTGCTGAATGGCAGTGAAAGTACAACGCCTGAAGAACAACAAAGCGGCAGGGGCCGATAGAACTGGTAAGGTGCATGCTTCAGCTTCTTTGCAAAATATGGAATCTCAGTGTGCTCTGCCCAATCCATAAAAAGGGAGTACTCACAAACTGTGCCAATTACCGTGGGATAAGCCTCCTAAATATCGCCTATAAGGTTCTATCGAGCGTACTGTGTGAAAGACTTAAGCCCACCGTCAACAAACTGATTGGACCTTATCAGTGTGGCTTTAGTCCTGGAAAATCAACAACCGACCAGATATTCACCATGCGCCAAATCTTGGGAAAGACCCGTGAATATAGGATCGACACACACGACCTTTTTGTCGATTTTAAAGCTGCTTTCGACAGCACGAAAAGGAGCTGCCTTTATGCCGCGATGTCTGAATTTGGTATCTCCGCAAAACTAATACGGCTGTGTAAGCTGACGTTGAGCAACACCAAAAGCTCCGTCAGGATCGGGAAGGACCTCTCCGAGCCGTTCGATACCAAACGAGGTTTCAGTCAAGGTGACTCACTATCGTGCGACTTCTTTAACTTGATGTTGGAAAAAATAATACGAGCTACAGAGCTAAATAGAGAAGGTACAATCTTCTACAAGAGTGTACAGCTCCTGGCGTACGCCGATTATATTGATATCATCGGAAGCAACAACCGCGCCGTTTGTTCTGCTTTTTCCCGCATGGATAAGGAGGCGAAGCGAATGGGTCTGGAGGTGAATGAGGACAAGACGAAATATCTCCTGTCATCAAGCAAACAGTCGGCGCATTCGCGTCTTGGCTCCCACGTCACTGTTGACAGTCATAACTTCGAGGTCGTAGATAATTTCGTATACCTGGGAACCAGTATCAACAACACCAACAATGTCAGCCTCGAAATCCAACGCAGAATCACTCTTGCCAACAGGTGCTACTTTGGACTGAGTAGGCAATTGAACAGTAAAGTCCTCTCTCGACGAACCAAAATCAAACTCTACAAGTCGCTTATCATTCCCGTCCTGCTTTATGGTGCAGAAGCTTGGACGATGTCAACATCAGATGAGACGACACTAGGAGTTTTCGAGTGGAACGATGAGCTGTACGAGTTATACGATGACATTGACATAGTTCAGCGAATAAAAAGACAGCGGCTACGCTGGCTAAGTCATGTTGTCCGAATGGACGAAAACACTCCAGCCCTGAAAGTGTTCGATGCACCCGGCGGAGGAAGACGAGGAAGGGTAAGGCCTCCACTCCGTTGGAGGGACCAGGTGGAGAGCGACCTGGTTACACTTGGAATCTCCAACTGGCGCCGAACTGCGCCATCGATTCGGCTATAACCGGCTAAACGGTTGAACGCCAATAACATACATACATTTAAAACATATTTTTAAGAAAATATACATTTAAAAATGTAAGTGTCCAATCCGCCTTAAGCCCAAATGCTAATTTTTCAAACATTACAGACGTAACTATTGACACAAACCTTTCTAATATTATAACTGAACTTGATAAAATACCAGACGTTGTAAGATGCCTACGCGATTTCTAAGGTGACCCAGGAGAGTTTAACTCTTGGGAAAAAGTGTAGCTCGAATCCTTCAGATCTATGAACCGCTGAGAGGAACAACAAAATACTACATCATCCTCAATGTTATAAGAAATAAAGTCGTAGGAAATGCCGATATGGCCCTTGAACTATCGTTCGCACTACGCGCTAATCAATAATAGCCAAATTAGGAAACATCAAGATTTTCGACCAACCAGAAATCAGAACAACGCATTTATCCACACTTGATGTACATATATTCCGAGGCCACAGATGCCTCCACAAAATTTAACATATCATCAACATCATCAAGCTCCTCCAAATAATTTTTTAGTCTTCGTTGCCTTATGTAAAGTTCAAAACGAAGAACGGAAAAATTCTAAAAATACTAATCGATACGGGCTCAAGTAAAAACTATATACATCCCTGTCATGTAAGAAAACACATACTAAATGACGAACAATTTTTCGCAAAATCTATTGCAGGACAAATGAAAATTACTCACCATACAACCATAAATTTATTCGGCAATAAAGACACTACTTTGAAATTCTTCCTTCTACATTCAATTATTTCGATGGTATAATTGGAAGTGATAGCCTTAAAGAACTGTGTGCCACCGTTAATACTTATGACAATACTCTGACACTAGGTAAACTAAATTTAAACAAAAGTTATTTCCGACAGTTAATAAAATAGTCGTAAGGACTGATCACATGACAGCTACACAAAAATAATACATAAACCATCTAACTACAAAATATCATAATCTTTTTACCGAACCAGACCAAAAACTTACTTATACTACCACCGTAGTAGGAGAAATTAGTACTTCTTCTGAAAACCCAGTATACCCTAAATACTATCCATATCCTTTGCCAATGAGAGACTTTGTTCAAACTGAAATAGAAAATTTATTAAAAGATGGAATCATTAGGCCATCCCGATCACCCTACAACTCACCTGTGTGGGTTGTACCAAAAAAATTAGATGCATCAGGACAAAAAAAAATACAGATTGGTAATTGACTACAAGAAATTCAACACATTAACAATAGCAGATAGATATTCCACTCCAGAAATCAACGAAGTAATTTCACAGCTAGGAAATAATAAATATTTTTCTGTTCTTGAGCGGATTCCACCAGATTTCCTTGAAGGAATCCGACATCGAGAAGACGGCATTTTCAGTCAATAACGGCAAATATGAATACACTAGACTTCCTTTCGGACTGAAGAATGCACCAGGAATCTCCAAAGAGCACTAGATGATATTTTGAAGAATCATATAGGAAAGATTTGTTGTGTCTACATAGATGACTTAATAGTTTTTGGCAAGGATGAACAAAGCCACTTCCAAAATGTTGAACAAAATTTTCATTCAAGAAGTCGAATTCTTAGGTTATAATATCCCAAACAGGCATAAAAACTAAAACGCCAAGTGTCCAAAAATGCCTCAAGCAAAAAGCTAGTTGTGTTCGATAAAGGTGCATTAGAAGCTTTCAATAAATTTAAATTATCACTAATATCAAAAAAAGTTATATTATATTATCATACACAAATTTCAAAAAAGAATTTCACCTTACCACTGACGCATCCAACTATGCTCTAGGAGCAGTCTGTTTGGTCAGATGCATGACACTGTGCAATATCGGATGATCGTGACCGTGAATTAGGTTATTCACCTTTATTACCGCATTGCTTATGCTTATGCATATGCACAGATGTTGTTCCCGTTTTCTATGATTCATACATACATACATATTCCCCTTTTCTATTATCCGTACATAAGTCCTGCTTAATCGTATTTTCCTTTTTACCTTGCCTTCTCATTAGACATAAGTACCTACATATGTACATACTCATAAGCTTGTGGTGTGTAAGATGTGGTGAATATCTAGATACGTAACACCTCCACCCTCAAGAAATTTGCGTCTCTGCAAATTCTTAATATAACAATTTTCAATTTATAATCCTGTTTAACATTTCTAATAAATTTCTCTGAAATTAATTTATAATCGTGTTTAACATTTTAAATAGTTTTTTTCATAAATTTCTTAAATTAACTAATAATCGTTTTTAACATTTGTGATTGGTTTTACATATTTTTCTTAAATAAGTTCTAATCATATTTGACATTTTTTAATTCATATTTCAGTAATTTATGTTTTAATGAATTTATAATTGTATTTGAAATTTTCAATTTCATTTTATTTCTTTGTACATTTTTCTTTTTTCATTCGTTTTGAAACTTGTATTTGCGCTTTAATTGTGTTTTATAATATTTTGTTCTTCTTTTATTTAAAGTATCTACCACATAGTTACCATTACGCTCATATTTATTTAATTGTTTGTATTTAGGTTTATTTTTTGCAATTTCTCTGTTAATTACTACATTATCCAACTGATTTGATTCATGGTGTCTTTTTAGATTAATCTGATTAATTTTTTTAATTTTTTCTTCTTCGAATTTTCTAGATAATTTCTGTATCGATTGTTTATCATAATTTTTAATTATAAAATCAATTGGTCTTATTTTTGTTGTTGAGTGTATTGTATTGTTATATGAATTAAATATTTTGAAAAGTTTGTCATTTATGTCTTCTTCGTTATTGCTTCTATCTACTTCTATTATTCTCAAATGTTCGTTTAATGTACCATGTAATCGTTCGATGTCAGAGTTACCTGTTTTGTGCCATGGGGTGGTTACATGTGTCTCAATGTTTTCCTCTTCTAAAAATAATCTTACTGCGCTATGTAGTATGCAGCGTTCGTTATCAAACACTAGTTTTCGCATTTTGCCTAAAAACTGTATACGTTGTTTCAAAGCTGCCAAGATTGCTACCCAATTTCTGTCGTTAAGTTTGTGAAACGTTGCGTATTTTGAAAATTTATCTATTGTTGTGAGATACATGATGTTTCTGTATGGAAACCAAATGTCTATGTGAACTATGTCGTTGAAATATTTTGGGGATTCTGTTATTTGATAAGGATGTTTAATTGGATTTCTGTCGTGTTTTGCTATTTTGCAAATTGAACAATTATTAATGGCTTTAGTTATTATTTTAAATAATTTAGGATAAAAAAATTTATTTTTTAATTCAAGAAATATTTCCTGTATATATATATATCTGTGGTTGTTACGAAGGTGTTCGTTTTCTATTATAGTTAGAATTTCATTTTTGTCCGTGACTTCTATTAGTTTTATTTTTGACCTATACAGCGTTAAATCTTTTAATTGAAAATTTTCATTATAAATGTCTTGGAATTTAAGAAAAAGTTCGTCATTCTCACAAAAAATGCACATTAACCCCTTTTCAATAAGTACTTTTTGCATTATTTCTTTTAAATTTGATTTTTCTGTTACAACGATATGTGATTGACACTTTTTGTGTACAACTTTTATAAAAAACTTTTCGTTTTGACCATAACTAAGATAGATTTGATTTTTGTAATAATTAACCGATTTTTCTGTAGTAAAAATGTATGTTAAGTTATCTTCTTGTATACTATGAACTGTCCCGTCTGTGGACCAAGTTTCTTCCTGTTCTTCACTAATTTCATTTTGGATGTTCTCATTATTAAATACGATTGCGGTTGTGCATTCTTCATTTTTTATGTATCTGCTTAAACTGTCTGCTACTGTGTTGTCTTTACCTTTTATATAGGTTATATCAAAATCGTATTCGTTAAGAAAAATTTTCCACCTTTGCAATTTCATGTTGGGTTCTTTGAGATTATTTAGCCATGTTAAAGGTTTGTGATCGGTTTGAATTACAAATTTCCGACCGTACTGATATGTTCGAAAGTGTTTTACTGACCAAACTATAGCAAGCATTTCTTTTTCTATAGTCGAATAACGAATCTCGTGATCAGCTAAAGTACGTGATGCAAAACAAATTGGATGGCCGCTTTGGCTGAGAACAGACCCTATTGCAAACTGGTTCACTTGTAACTAACTTTTTTAATGTTTCGAAAGAATTTATAAATTCACTGTCTTTATTGTCAACAACGCAATCCTTTTTTAAATATCTAACCATTTGGTAGGCAACTTTTGCATAATCCCGTATAAATTTCCGATAATATCCTGTAATGCCCAGAAATTGTTTGATTTCTTTCGCGTTAGATGGTGATGAAATCGTTGCGATTGCTTTGATTTTTAATGGGTCTGGTCTGATACCGTCAACTGAAACAATATGTCCTAAAAATTTTGTTGTAAATGCTGCAAAATGACACTTTTCGCCTTGAATTTTTAAATTTGCTTCTCTCAATTTCTTAAAAATTTTCGTTATGGAGTCAATATGTTCTATAAAGCTAGTAGAAAAAATTAAAATATCGTCCAAGTATACAACGCAAATTTTATTAATGTAGTCTCTTAAAACGTGATTTATTAGTCTTTGAAACGTTGCTGGAGCTGTTTTTAACCCAAAAGGCATACGATTAAATTCGTAGTGTCCACTTGCCGTTGAAAATGCAGTTTTGGCTCTGTCATCTGGATGTACTTCGATTTGATGGAAACCTTTAGCAAGGTCAATTGTGCTAAAGTAACTACATTTCCCTAACTTGTCGAATATGTCTTCCATATTTGGGATAGGAAATTTATCATCAATTGTCTGTTCGTTTAGCTTTCTGTAATCTATTACAACTCGCCACTTTTGTTCACCGTTGTTATCAATTTTCTTCGGTACGAGCCATAAAGGTGAATTATAAGGACTGTTGCTTGGAACAATTATATTTTGTTTTAACATCTCATTAACTTGTCTGTCTACTTCGTCACGATGCACAACTGGGTATCTATAAAGCTTGGTATAAATTGGCGAATTTGTCTTAGTTCTAATCTTATGATGTATTACACTAGTAAATGGTAAATTATTTCCCTCTTTATAAAATATGTCTCTGTAATTGTTCAGAACCTTTTTTAATGTCGATTCATCCTTTGAATTTAAATGTTTTGCGAATGTGCTATTAAGTGCATCGTCTGATAATTCGTTTTTACAACAAAATACCTGCAAATTTTCATTTTTGAAATATTTATCTACTTCGTATTCTTCTTTTTCAGAAAAATAAATCGGTAGTGTTGCATTGTCTGTAACTAGCTTCCGAGTTCTATAATTAACTATAGCGTTTAAGCTAAGCAGTACATTGTTTCCCAATATACCGTCGAAGTAATCGTGAAACGGTAATTCGATAAAATCGATAAATTGATTTTCTTTCCGAAATTCTTTAAAAAGTGGTACGCTATACCGTACATTTGTTGAGACATTTCCGTTTAAAAGTTTAATATTGAAAGTAGGTGATATTGTTCTCCATTTCGGGTTGCAAAGTTTGGGATTTATTATGCTAAATTCAGCACCAGTATCTATAATAAATTTTAGTTTTTTAAATTTCGTATTTATGACTATATAGGGTAGTTTCCCTGATCTCCAATTTGAAAAATTTCGATTGTTTTCATTCATGCCTATATCCATTGGCTCAAGTCCAGGTTCTCTATGAGAAGAATTATGGTTTTGGTTATTATGAAAATGTTGATTCCGTCTAGTTGTATGATTGTATTGTGTGCTATGATTTGTTTGTTAGTTGTGATTTTCTGTTCTGTTTTTCTGGTGATTAATGTTATGAGTTTGTCTCGATTGTGTTGAAAAATTTGGTTGAAAATGGTTATGATTTTGTGTCCTATATGTCTGGTTGTTAGTATTGTGAGTTTATCTCGATTGCATAGGTAAATTTTGTTGAAATTGAAATCTCCCATTGTTATTGTTGTACCCTACTGTATTTCTGTAATTTAATGTCTGTTCGAAATTTCGTATATTTTTATTATGATTTTGTCTACTATTGAAATTCGAGACAGTGTAATTTAAATAACCGTTTGACTTTATAATTTCAAAAGCTTCTTTAAGACTTGTCGGGGTTCGACTTACGATTATACTTTTAACAGGTTCCGGTAAACCGTGTTTAAAAGAATTTAATGCAATTCTAGCATTACTTTCACTGTTAACTTCAGGAAGTTTATTTTCATTAAAATACAACGCATTGTTTAAACGACATAAAAGTGTTGCTAATTTATTATAAAAATTCTCAATTGAAGAGTCACATCGGCATGCTCTTATCTTGTCTACTATTTCTTCAGCTGAATTTTTTTCACCATGAAAATCAATTAAAACTTTTTTAATTAATGGCCAAGTTTCTAAATTTCCATTCATTAGGAGTGATCTTCTAGCATTACCCGTAATTTTGTCTTTAATGTTGCCCATTAACAATACTTTATATTCAGGTGGAAATGATTCCAAAATAGGCACCATTAAATCAATTCGTTCAATAAAATTAAGAAGAGCGTCTCTATTACCATCATAATATGGAAGAGAATTTAAATTATTTGAAATAAGCTTGAATTTGCTATTTAGGTGTAATTCCTCCATGTTAATAAAATTTTTCTTTTAGTAAATTGCTATGAATAATCAAATATTACAAAATCGGAAAATATAGGTATGTACGTAGCAATTGAATTGTTAATAGAACATAGTATTAATACTAATAAAGATTACAATATTTTTAAATAATATTTTTAAATAAAATAATTTAAATTTAAATTCATAGAAATAAATAGATGTATACTAATCTTTTCTGTGGGTGAATTACTGCTGCCGTTTTTCTAAAGTTTTTCCTTTCTTTCGTTGCTTCACTTGCTAGCACTAATCGTTTTCGTTGTCTGTATTCCAACTGCTGTCTTGTCTTAGCTTTTTCTTAGCGTCCCTGCTTGCTTTGTCGCTCATATTACCGTTTTGATGTGTTTTCTTCCTTATTTCCAGCGTTGGTTGTTGTTTGTAGATTTGTTTCTCCTTTTTTCTTTAGTATTGATTGATTGGTTGGTTATTTTACGTTGTTGTTTGTAGAATTTTTTTCTCTTTTTCTTGAGAATTTTTTTTCAGTTACAATTTAGCGTTATGTACATTTTTGCATGTACATTTTTACATTATGTTCTGTTTTTTATTTCTGACCTGACTTCTTTGTTATGTACAGTGGTACAGTTTCGCACTTTTTAATTTATAATTGTTACTCTTTTTCGGTATATGTTCTTTTTCTATCTTCACTTATTATTTTTCTTTTTCTTTTTCTTTTTTTTTTTTTTGTACAGTCACCTCGGCTTTATTTTAGTTTTGATTTCACATTAACGCTAACTGTTTTTTGATTGTCACTTATGTTTTGTACAGTCACACCGATTTTAGTATAGTTTTTTATTTTAAAATAACACTATTTTTCGAATATGTTATTAATAATGATTTTTCCTGTCTTGTACAATCACATCATTTTTAATTTAGTATTTTATTTGAAAAGATTCGCATATGTTACACTCATACATTTATATTAATTTTAGCTTGATTTTTATTTTACAACAACACTACTTTTTTCCGTATATATTTTCTTTGATTTCCACTTATTAATTATTTGGTACAGTCACATTATTTTTCATTGAATTTTGATTTAAAATGAGCTATATCTTTCTTAAACGTTTTTCAATTTCCACTTTTTTTTAATAACGATTTATAACAATTTTTTTTCGTATATATTGGTTTTTCAATTTTCATTTATGATTTTTCTAATGTACAGTCTCATCAGCTTATAAGTTCTAGTAGATTCTTAATTTCTTTCCGAATATGTTTCTTTTTTCACAAAAATTGTTTTTCTTTTAATTTTCAATTTCAATTTGCAATTTTCGAATTTTATTTGTTTTTACGCAATTTTATTTGAATTTTTTGTATTTTTGCTTTCTGTTGGCATTGGCACTTTTATTTTGTCGAATTATATTTGTATGTTCCACTTTTAAATAATTTACGTTCCGTTTTTTATTTATCGTATTAATTAAAAAAAATAATAATTATCAAAATTTACTTTTGATTTCGCGAGACGAGAAGTTTACCGACTTCGTTCACCGACTTTTATTAAAAAAAGTTTATCAAAATTTACTTTTGATTTGCTAATTTTTCATTAGCAAGCGCTTCAAAATTTACTTTTGAATTCGCGATGCAGGACGTTTACCGACCGCATTTTTACCGACTGCGCCAGATATGAAGTGGCTCTTTATTCGGTCAATTCCAAATAAGAACTGTGTTACAATTACATGAAAAGATTACATACTAGATCTTACAAGCGAATGGAGGATGGAGTAGGAGAGAAATTAAGTGTAGAGTTAGGGATTCAGTGTTGTAAAGCGTAGGAGTATGATAATAATGTGTAAACGTAAGGAATATAGTAATAAGATGTGGTGAATATCTAGATATGTACGTAACAATATACAAGATAAATTTGGAGTAATGCAACCAGTTCGCGCTTTATTGGATTCTTGTTCAGAATTAAACTTCGTCACTGAGGAAACAGCGAAGAGGTTGCAGCTTAAAAGGTTTTTCTACCATCAGGTATTTCAGCTATTCGTTCTAAATCAAAGTATGCTGTAAATGTTACAATCAAATCTCGCCTAGGAGATTTTACTTATGTATCGCAATTCGCCATAACTAAACAAATTTCAACACACATACCTGGTGAATTTATTAACATCTCTAAATGGAATATTCCTGAAGATATTCACTTAGCAGATCCGTATTTTTACAAACCTCAACGGATAGCTTTACTGCTTAATGCAGAAATCTTTTTTGATTGCCTTCAAGATGGCACAATGTCACTTGGTAAAGGTTTACCTTGCCTTCAAAACAGCAAACTAGGATGGATTGTAGGTGGTAATTTTGAAACACTTTCAACTTCTCGCCCATCTATTTGTAATATCACATTAAACTCAAACTCATCTAATCTCGATTTGATTCTTCAACGTTTTTGGGAAATCGAGAATTTCACCAAAAAGACATCAACATTATCCGAGGAAGAAAGTTTATGCGAACAGCATTTTGTTCAAAACGTTCAAGTGAAAGACGATGGACGTGTACAAGTTCGCTTGCCATTTAAGGCTTCACATACAACATTAGGAGATTCTTTTTACAATGCCAAGAAGCGATTATTCGCTCTTGAAAGGCGTTTATCTAACAATAACTTATTAAAGGAAATGTATGCAGATTTCATTAAAGAATACATCGAACTTGGGCATATGACTGCCTTACCAAATTTCGATTTTAATAGTTCACATTACATAATTCCACATCATTGCATACTTCGTCCACAAAGTACTACGACCAAGCTTCTTGTAGTATTCGACGCCTCTGCGCGCACCACTTCTAACCGTTCATTAAATGATATACTCATGGTTGGTGCTACAATTCAACCAGACCTGATCATAACATTGCTATCATTTCGTTTGCATCCTTACGTATTAACCGCTGATGTATCAAAGATGTATCGACAGTTTTTAATTGACAAACAAGATCAACGCTATCAACTCATTTTATGGAGAAACGAAACCAATGAGCTATTGCAGTTGTTTCAACTAAAAACAGTAACTTACGGTTTAGCTTCTGCACCATTTCTTGCTATTCGCAGCTTCTTTCATATTGCTGGCGTCAATCAAGAGACTTATCCACTAGCATCGTCTGCTATTCGTGAAAGCTTTTATGTCGACGATTTGTTAACTGGTGCAGAAAGCATTGAAAATTTAGAAAAATTAAAAAGGGAACTTATAGAAGTTCTTCGCTCTCATGGACTTTCGCTTACTAAATGGCACTCAAATTCTGCGCAATTAGCTGACGCAATTTGTAATGAAGTGCCAATTAACCTTCAAACGACAACAGGGGTGACGGGTCACCCCACGGTTGTAGAAAACTGTAAATATTTTTTGTTTCCTTTGTTGTATGTTTCTGTCGCTTGATCTATTCCTCAATTAGAGTGAGAACAATCAGTCGCTTGCATGCACTTGTCGCGGTAAGTCGTAATTTTGCAATAATAGCAATAAAAAGTTCTGTTGGGGTGATCAGTCACCCCATGTTGCTCTTTGTGATTGTTCACAATTGTCCTCTTCGTTACTTTTATGCCATGATTGACCAAACTGGTATAAACTCGATGGTTCTGTATTTTGACACCAATCATCCAAATATTTCAGCATCAAAGATGCGTAGTGAATACTTAAAAAAGGTGGCGTTACAATTAGCCAGGCCGAATATGGAACGCCGTTTGCAAACAATTTTACCTAGAGAACTAGCCAGCAGTATTCGGGATATTCTGGGCATCACAAAGGAAGTTTCTGCAGACGAACCGCCGCAAAAATTACAAAAGCAGGCGAGATGTGCACTGTGCCCAAGAAATCGGGACAAAAAAGTTAAAGTTGTTTGCGAAAAATGCCATTTGCCAGCATGTCCCGAACACCGGAAAAATCTGTACCTTACGTGCATTTAATTGCAAATATATAATAATGATGACCGTTATATGAACAAAATAATTTTTTTTAACGATTCTTAATGAAGAAAGGAACTTGTTAAGAAATAAACATGAATGAGATGATTTTAAAAATAAAAGCAGTGGGGTGACGCATCACCCCAGTTATTTTATAAGTATGTAAAAATAGTGTTGTTGGATGAAGGTTAAAACAGCTGAAGAAAATATTACGAAGGCTTTAGGTATGTCGTGGAAACCTTTAGCTGATACCTTCTGTTATCATTTTGAAGTACCTGATATGCAATCAGTTACCAAGCGATCTGTTTTATCAATCATTTCAAAAATATTTGATATCCTCGGTCTATTAAGTCCAGTAATCATACGTGGAAAAATATTAATGCAAGAAATCTGGATTCGCCGATTGGATTGGGATGAGACTTTACCGCCAGATCTACATAATATTTGGATTCAGATCAAATCCGATTTACACTACATTAACAAAATCGAATTACCCCGCTACGTACATACAACCAGTGTTGACTGTGAATTTCATGGATTCGCAGACGCTTCAACGCGTGCATATGGATGCTGCATTTATGCACGTTCAATCACAAGTGGTACATACAAAACAACTTTGATTATTGCAAAATCTAAAGTAGCGCCTATTAAAGCCCAATCGCTTCCTCGTTTGGAACTATGTGCAGCTCTGCTCTTGAGTAGAACTTGGCACAAAATTAAGGAAAAATTATTAAAGTTTAGCACTGATATATATTTCTGGACTGACTCAGAAATAGTCCTAAAATGGCTTAACACTCATTCGTCTACATTAAATTGCTTTGTTGCCAACAGAGTCTCAGAAATTCAAGAAATTTCAGCTGGCGTTAATTGGAAACATGTACCAAGTATACACAATCCTGCCGATATCGTTTCACGTGGCTTCAGTGCCCAAGATCTGGAAAGTACAATTTGGTTCTCGGGACCAGAATTTCTATTAAAAGATTCTTTGGAATGGCCTGTAAGGAAGAAGGAAGCTAATATTGGACTCAAAGACTTAGAGCGGCGTAAAGGAATAAACCTCAAGTGTAGCAACAGCAGCAACGAGGGAAATATCATCAATTCCATTATCAACCATTGTTCATCGTACTATCGATTACTTCGAATAATTGCATATATTTTTCGCATTTTTAACAAAGTTGCTATCAACAATCAACTTACACCAGCAATGATACTTCATCTACCAGTAGAGGAACTTCAGCAAACTTGGTGGAGAATTGTCGTATCTATTCAACAGACAGAATTCGCTGAAGAAATTGAAAATCTACAAAAACAACAACAAATTAAATCATCTATACAGAAGCTGACTCCTTTTCTACATGAAATGAAACTTAACGGAGTGACAGTTTTCATACTTAGAGTCGGAGGTCGTTTGTCGAAAGCACCAATACCTTTCGACGAAAAATTCCCAGCACTTTTGCCGAAAGATCATCGATTTACAACATTGTACATAGAATATCTACACCGCAAAAACTTACATGCCGGCCCAAAGGTTTTAATAAGTTTATTGCGTGAACGAGTATGGGTTATAAACGCTCGCGAAATCGTACGGAAAACTGTCCAAAGTTGCGTACTTTGCTTCCATTACAAACCTAAATTAATGGGTCAAATTATGGGAAATCTTCCTGCCACACGCTTGCAAATGCATCGTCCATTTCTAGTTAGCGGCGTTGACTTTTGCGGCCCTTTCAGTACAACATATCGTCTTCGTGGCAGAGCTCCATACAAAACATACTTAGCCATATTCGTATGCTTTGCATCTAAAGCCATACATGCAGAATTAGTATCCGACTTATCTACTAATAACTTTATACTTTGTCTAAAACGTTTTATAGGAAGACGTGGCATCCCTCAACGCATTTACTGTGACAACGCCACAAATTTTGTCGGTGCTCACGCCAAATTTAAGGATCTTCATCAACAATTCTTCAATAAATGTACTATTGATGACATCACTAGTTATAGCACCAAAACTGATTTCGAGTTTTGCTTCATTCCGCCTCGCGCTCCACATTTTGGAGGCTTATGGGAAGCTGCAGTAAAATCGATGAAATCCATTTTACTCAAAAACTTGTCAAGCGCACATCTTACATATGAAGAGCTGCAAACCGTCGTGACTGAAGTAGAAGCTATCTTAATTCGCGTCCGCTTACACCGATTTCAAGCGACCCTAATGACGGCGAAGCAGTTACCCCAGCTCATCTCTTGATTGGATCTTCATTATTATCGATGCCAGAAAAAACCATCAACGTCAACACTGTCTCTTCTTTAACTCAATGGCAGCGGGTGACATATCTGAAGCAGCGTTTTTGGGACCTATGGTCACGCGACTATATTCTTAGCCTTCAACAACGTTCCAAGTGGTTGAAACCAGAAGCCAACATCGAAATTGGACAAATGGTCATCATACATGAAGCCAATTTGCCTCCACAGCATTGGTTACTTGGCAGAATTATCGACACCACTCCAGGTTCAGACGGCAAAGTGAGGGTGGTGGACATCAAAACTACAAAAGGGATTGTGCGGAGAGCCATCCAGAAAATTGCACCATTACCTATATCTGATTGAAATGCAAGCATTTCAATGGGGCGAGCATGTTTGGTCAGATGCATGACACTGTGCAATATCGGATGATCGTGACCGTGAATTAGGTTATTCACCTTTATTACCGCATTGCTTATGCTTATGCATATGCACAGATGTTGTTCCCGTTTTCTATGATTCATACATACATACATATTCCCCTTTTCTATTATCCGTACATAAGTCCTGCTTAATCGTATTTTCCTTTTTACCTTGCCTTCTCATTAGACATAAGTACCTACATATGTACATACTCATAAGCTTATATACCTACCTACAATGTAACCGCAATTACTCTAACAAGATCAGTGTGCATAAGCAGTGTACAAGTGCAAGCACAATCAGTAAACGTGCAATTGTAATTTTCGCAATTCAACTTGACTTTAATTTATCTTGGGCTGGAACACAGTCCTTGAACAAGCAGGTAAACCAATAACTTTCATATGCCGATCATTGAAAGCTACGCCACAAATGAAAAAGAAATCCTGGCAATTATTTGGGCTATCACCTCACCTAGGGATTATTTGCATAAATCAGCGAAAGTTGTCATTTTCACAGACCACCAACCGCTCACATTTGCATTGAGTAATAAAAACCGCAATGGAAAAATGAAGAGATGGAAGAGTATCCCAGAAAAATACAACTACGAGATGAAATACAAACTAGGAAAAACGAATATCGTAGCAGACTCACTCTCTAGATCTCCATACATAGACTGACATCAACGTTCTAACAACTACTGATCATAGTGATGAAAGCTCATCACATCACCTCATTCCAGCCACATAAGCACCAATAACTGCTTTTAAAAACCAAATTTTCTTAATATCAGGGAATGAAGATAGCTATGCATTTCAAATCCCATTTCCATCTTATCACAGACACACAATTACAAAAAAAAAAATTACTCGACACAGGACGTTATAGACATATTCAAACAATACCTTGACGCAGCATTACTTAGCGGACTATACACTACAGAAAGTTTAATGAGGAAAATTCAAGAAATATATCCACTTCATTACTCAAATATTAAAATTCGATTCACTCAAACTATACTGCAGGATGTCACAACAGAAACAGAACAATAAGAAATAATAATTAAAGAACATCAAAGAGCTCACAGAAATAGTCGCGTAAACAAAATACAAATTTTACAGTCATTTTATTTTCCAAGTATGCATTCGAAAATCGAAAACACAGTCAGACAATGGTCCACATGCCATGAACAGAAACTCTCCTACACAAAAATACAAGACGATACATTCAGACTACTACACATCATTGACTTGGACAAAAACGAACATATTTTTAAAATTACCTATGACGAAAGAACTACTCAAATCCCCAGAAATAATTTCCTATATCCTATACTAAAACACGAAACTACCCAAACTTTTGCAATCCTAAACGCACTTAAAGCTATCTATAATAATAAAATGAGAAGATCAATTGATATATTTGGAACGGCATGGAAATATATTGCCGGTTCTCCTGATCATGAAGATCTAAATATAATAACTAATAATTTAAATAATCTGTGTAACAATAATGATAACCAAGTAATCTTAGTTATGATTATTATTTATTCCTTATTTGAAAAAGGAATGAATAACATAACAATCATAGTAAATAAGATGTCAAATTCCATAAGAAAAGACGAAAACTTTATAACTGAAACTGTAATAAATTTGCAAAATAAAAGAAGAAATAGTAAATATGTATAATAAGATATGCCATTCAATGGGCCAAAAGTAATATTATAAATTCAGTAATGTTAAGAAGAAGAAGAGATTGAATTATCAATAAAAAATTAACAGAAAAAAATACCGTTTAAAAATGCCGAAGAAGCATTAGAATCATCTAAAATAAATGTTATAAGTATTATTAAAACAAAGTATAAAGAAATACTAAAAGGAAAAATATATCTTACAGAATTAAAAATGAATGTTAAAGCTATAATGATTTAACAATTGCAAAGGAATCAATTTGATAGATATAAATAAAGATTTATGTTTAATAAGAATAATAATAGTTTAAATTCAACATGTCAAACAACAAATAGTCACCAAGTTCCCATCATAGAAGAAATAAAACCAGGAGTGATTTTATTAAATCAATTCAACGGTAAACTAGAAGCCGACATGATATTAAATGACATTAATGGAATCAAGTACAAGTCCAAAAGTTACAGCACCAAAATATAAATCTGAAACATACATACATAAATTTTAATGACCTACCATTCCACTAATGATCGAGAATGACCATATTTAAGAGGGGAGGAGTTAACACAATTGATTATGAAATTCATCAACATCGGTCAACAACTTTTACGCGCAATCGATCAACTGCTGACTCCGCTTCAGCATATTGGCAATTGGGAACAACCATTCAATGTGACAAGCGAATAGCATACGTTTAATTTAAGCTTAAGAAGTATTTTGTATTTAATCTTTAGTTGACAGTCTTTGGACCATATTGATAATAATAACATCAACTGCGGACGCATGTCCGCTTATTGAAAAAAAATGAAGTTTTGGATTAAAAGCTTAACTTATATATGTATGTACATATATTAACGCCAATTGCAAAAGCCCAGAAGAAATGTGCACAAATACAGAATCCAATCCTCAAGTAATCGCTTGCACAGACAGACGGACGGATAGACATCCAGATTTCAACTTCACTCGTCACCCTGATCATTTATATATATATAACCCCATATCTAACTCTTTTATTTATGGGTGATACAAACAACCGTTATGAGGACAAAACTATTAGGTCTACAACATCCGCCGATTTTTTATACTCTCGCAAAAAATGTTGCTAAAGAGAGTATTATAGTTTTGTCCACATAACGGTTGTTTGTAAGTCCTAAAACTAAACGAGTTAGATATAGGGTTATATATACCAAAGTGATCAGGGTGACGAGTAAAGTTCAAATCCGGATGTCTGTCTGTCCGTCCGTCTGTCCGTCCGTGCAAGCTGTAACTTGAGTAAAAATTGAGGTATCTTAATGAAACTTGGAACACGTATTCCTTGGCACCATAAGAAGGTTAAGTTCGAAAATGGGCGGAATCGGACCACTGCCACGCCCACAAAATGGCGAAAACCGAAAACACATAAAGGGCCATAACTAAGCCATAAATAAAGCTATGGAAATAAAATTTGGTATGAACGATCGCACTATGAAGGGGCATATTTGGATGTAATTTTTTTGTGGAAGTGGGCGTGGCCCCGCCCCCTACTAATTTTTTGTACATATATCGCAAACCAAGAGAGCTATATAAACTAAACTTTCTGCAATCATTTTTTTTAGCCACTTCCTAATGCAGTCCAAAAATGAAAGAAATCGGATAATAACCACGCCCACCTCCCATACAAAAGTTAGGTTGAAAATTACTAAAAGTGGTTAACTCATTAACTAAAAACGTCAGAAACACTAAATTTCACATAAGAAATGGCAGATGGAAGCTGCACTCAGATTTTTTTACAAAATGAAAAATGTAATAGTTTGTAATAGTTTCCTTAAATACCTTGTAATAGTTTCCTTAAATACCAATGATATGTTGTGAAAATAGGCGAAATCGCTTCACAACCACGCCTACTTCCTATATACCAGAACTTTGAAGACAATCTGAATCGTTTGCATTACAATATATAAAGTAAGCACTAGTGAAGATATCGGTTCAGAAGTTTGCACAAAATACTATGTTAATAGTGTGGTAGCTCTATTCTAAAAATCGCCGAAATCGGACCATAGGTTTTTAAGGCCCCATATATCGAACACGAGGACCTCGGTGCTTCTAACCTAATACTATGGTTTTCAACTTTCAATGGACTTTATACAATATATATGACGAATATGTGGGTCAAAATGTGTATTATATAATATAAATAAAGTTAAATAAATAAATTGCGAGAGTATAAAATGTTCGGTTACACCCGAACTTAACCCTTCCTTACTTGTTTCTTTTAGAATGAAAGTCACATTTATTTCTTATTAATAATAACAAGTAAGAAGGGCTAAGTTCGGGTGTAACCGAACATTTTATACTCTCGCAATTTATTGATGTAATTTTATAAAGATAACACAAGTCGACCCATATATCTATACTAACATTATAAAGAGGAAATGTTTGTTTTTTTGTTTGTTTGTCTCGAATAGGCTCCGAAACTACTGAAACGATTTGAAAAATTCTTTCATCGTTGGAAAGCTATACTATCCCTGAGTGACATAGCCTATATTTAGTTAGGGTTCCTTACTCCGATAATGTAAAAAAAAATACCAAAAAACTTTCTTTAATCGCGAATGCTGCGAAAACGATTGAAGATATAACAAAGTGATGTACTACAATTTTGTAGAACTTATCATTATCTACAAAAAACGTCGCGACATCATACCTCTAACTATTATAGTTTTGTCACAATAAGCGATTTTATATAAAAAAAATTAATTAAAATACCACTACTTGAAAAGTCTCTTTATTTATACCTTAGTATTAGTCCTTATCGAAATAAATGATTTATTATTTAAGATCGCTTCAAAATCTTTATATAACTTTTTGAATTATTAGATTCTGACATACCATTCAAAAGATATCACGAGTTAAAAATTTTGAAAATTTTGAATGGTCCTGTGCGGAATTAAAAATAATTGTCGCTTGATAATCTATATCTATATCTATACTAATATTATAAAGAGGAAATGTTTGTTTTTTTGTTTGTTTGTGTCGAATAGGCTCCGAAACTACTGAACCGATTTGAAAAATTCTTTCACCATTGGAAAGCTATACTATCCCTGAGTGACATAGGCTATATTTAGTTTAAAAAAAAATAGGGTTCCTTACCAAAACTCCGATAATGTAAAAAAATACCAAAAAACTTTCTTTAATCGCGAATGCTGCGAAAACGATTGAAGATATAACAAAGTGATGTACTACAATTTTGTAGAACTTATCATTACCTACAAAAAACGTCGCGACATCATATCTCTAACTATTATAGTTTTGTCACAATAAGCGATTTTATACCTTTATTTATACCTTTACCTTCACCTTATACCTTTATTTATACCGTAGTATTAATCCTTATCGAAATAAATGATTTATTATTTAAGATCGCTTCAAAATCTTTATATAACTTCTTCTGACATACCATTCAAAAGATATCACGAGTTAAAAATTTTGAAATTTTTGAATGGTCCTGTGCGGAATTAAAAATAGTTGTCGCTTGATAATAATATGATATAACAAGTAAGGAAGGGCTAAGTTCGGGTGTAACCGAACATTTTATACTCTCGCAATTTATTTATTTAACTTTATTTATATTATATAATACACAATTTGACCACATAATCGTCATATATATTGTATAAAGTCCTAGAAGCACCGAGGTCCTCGTGTTCGATATATGGGGCCTTAAAAACATATGGTCCGATTTCGGCGATTTTTAGAATGGGGCTGCCACACTATTAACATAGTATTTGTGCAAAGTTCTGCACCGATATCTTCACTAGTACTTACTTTATATATTATAAAGTAACCGATTCAGATTGTCTTCAAATTTCTTGTATATAGGAAGTAGGCGTGGTTGTGAAGCGATTTGGCCTATTTTCACAACATATCATTGGGATGTAAGGAAACTATTACAAACCAAGTTTCATTGAAATCGGTCGAGTAGTTCCTGTGATATGGTTTTTGACCCATAAGTGGGCGATGCCACGCCCATTTCCCATTTTGTAAAAAAATCTGAGTGCAGCTTCCATATGCCATTTCTTATGTGAAATTTAGTGTTTCTGACGGTTTTCGTTAGTGAGTTAACCCACTTTTAGTAATTTTCAACCTAATTTTTGTATGGGAGGTGGGCGTGGTTATGATCCGATTTCTTTCATTTTTGGACTGTATTAGGAAGGGACCAAAAAAAACGACTGCAGAAAGTTTGGTTTATATAGCTTTATTGGTTTGCGAGATATGTACAAAAAACTTAGTAGGGGGCGGGGCCACGCCCACTTCCCCAAAAAAATTACATCCAAATATGCCCCTTCATAGTGCGATCCTTCATACCAAATTTTATTTCCATAGCTTTATTTATGGCTTAGTTATGGCACTTTATGTGTTTTCGGTTTTCGCCATTTTGTGGGCGTGGCAGTGGTCCGATTTTGCTCATTTTCGAAAGCAACCTTCCTATGGTGCCAAGGAACACGTGTTCCAAGTTTCATCAAGATATCTTAATTTTTACTCAAGTTACAGCTTGCACAGACGGACGGACGGACGGACGGACGGACGGACAGACAGACATTCGGATTTGAACTCCACTCTTCACCCTGATCACTTTGGTATATATAACCCTATATCTAACTCGTTTAGTTTTGGGTGTTACAAACAACCGTTATGTGAACAAAACTATAATACTCTCTTTAGCAACATTTGTTGCGAGAGTATAAAAATGAATTGCTGTTCGTTTGTGCCGCAAAAAAACGAGAACGGCCAAACCGATCTGGCTAATTTTAGTCTTGAAATATTCGTGGAAGGCCAGAAAAAGATAAGAAAGTGAGTAATTATGAAAAAATTTCGAGGAAGATAATAATAAGAGAATTTTATTCGAGTTGACAAGAAAAATATAAAAGAGAAAACAAAAAATTATAATTTGAAGGTTGTCATTGTTGCTTTGTTAAAATATTTTTGTTATTGTTCAATTGTATAAGGTTGTGTCGATAGCCAAAAACAATTTGTAACAAATAAGGAAAGGCTAAGTTCGGGTCCAACCGAACATTTTATACTCTCACAATTTATTGATGTAATTTTATTAAGATAACACACAATTTTACGTATATATTCGACATAAAGTCCAATAGAAAATCATCATATATAGTATATGAGGGCTGATGTAATTCCAGAACCAATTTCACTAATTTTCACCACCAAGGTTAACGGGAATAGGGGCGACTTGGCACCTGTTAGTAGGCAAATATACGGCACATTCGGCCTTGAAATTACTCCTAAATTGTAAATGAACGAAACACCAGTCAGCAAAATCGTCAAAAATAGCGCTTTAACGAAAATTTTCCAAATATTCAAGAAGTCGTTGGAGGTACTGCACAGGACTTTAAAAGATCTTGATTGTCGATGAACGTTTTTGGTGGAGCCAGGATTCTGTTAGTAGGTGATTTACGCCAATTATTCCTGGATCAACTGTTACTGACGGGTTATCGCATGCCTAAAATCATTTAATTTGTGGCGACACATAAAGAAGCGCCAATTAACAACTAACATATGAGTGTTTTTGCAACAATACCAAATTGCGATTGTAGAAATAGTTGGCAGTTGACACCTCGATGGATTAATAGCATTTCCAACAGATTTCTTTCAATTCATTGACTCGAAAGAGAAGTTTTCCTGACATGAAACCTCAATATGATAACCATAAATGACTGATTGAATAACCTTTATTGGTGGTAAAAAAAAATATCGATGATCTTAATGCGACAATTTATAATTTCGGTCCAAAAGAGTTGACACAGCTACAAACCAGGATTACGTAGTCAATTATCCCAAGCTATTTAAAATTTCCTGTACTTTGCAATTAAAAGTAGTGTGAGTTGTCATCATGATGCGTAACATAAATCAACCTCGAGTAATCAATATCGTCGCCGAAGCCAAGATTGGACCAACTTAATTTAATGTATACCTTAGCCACAAAAACGTGTGGCCGGGTCTGCTAGTTTGGTATAAAGTTCAATAGAATAACGAAAATCATCATAAATAGTATATGGGGACTGAGGTAATTCCTAAACCGATTTCACTCGTTTTCACCACCAAGATACAATGTATCGAAGACTATACGCTCACTTAATTTAATATTACTTATAATTAGGTATATGGGATCTGGGGGAAGTTATGACCCGATTTTTACCATTTCAGGTACAGAGAGAAACTGTTATAAGAAAAAAATTCAGAGGGAATGAATTACATTAAAATATCTGAGGGATTTACCTATATTTTCGGTGAAAAATTAACTTAGGCACTGAGTTCTTCATGTTCGATTTCAGGGGACTTGAAAAGTCATAGTCCGATTTTGACAATTTTGTGATGTCACAGCTCAAATACAGTATTTGTGTAAAGTTTTATTTCGCTAGCTTCATTGGTTTCTTATGAATACATTATAAAGTGAACGAATCAGATGGAATTCAAATTGAGTTATATGGGAAGTAGACGTAGTTGTGAACCGATTTCGCTAATATTCCACTCGTGTCATCAGGGTGTCAAGAAAGTGTTATATACCGAATTTCATTGAAATCGGTCAAATAGTTCTTGAGATATGGTTTTTGACCCATAAGTGGGCGACGCCACGCCCATTTTCCATTTTGTAAAAAAATCTCAGTGCAGCTTCCTTCTGCCATTTCTTATGTAAAATTTGGTGTTTCTGACGTTTTTCGTTAGGGAGTTAACCCACTTTTAGTAATTTTCAACCTAACCTTTGTATGGGAGGTGGGCGTGGTTATTATCCGATTTCTTTCATTTTTGGACTGTATAAGAAAATGGCTAAAATAAACGACTGCAGAAAGTTTGGCTTATATAGTTTTATTGGTTTGCGAGTTATATACAAAAAACCTATTTGGGGGAGGGGTCCCGCCAACTTTTCCAAAAAAATTACATCCAAATGTGCCCTCCCTATTGGGATCCTATGTTCCAAATTTCATATTTATTTATGGCTTAGTTATGACACTGTATAGGTTTTCGGTTTCCTCCATTTTGTGGGCGTGGCAGTGGACCGATTTTGCCCATTTTCGAAAGCAACCTCCTCAGGGTGCCATTCATTAAGATATCTTAATTTTTACTCAAGTTATCGCTTGCACGGACAGACGGACAGACGGACGGACGGACAGATGGACGGACAGGCATCCGGATTTCAAATCTACTCGTCATCCTGATCATTTATGTATATATAACCCCATATCTAACTCTGTAAAAACTAGAATACTCTGTGCAACATGTTGCGAGAGTATAAAAACTGAATTCTTTATAGGTTTTTAACAAAAAAACTAACTTTTGTGGTAAAATTTTCGCCATGTACTGACGCGAAAAATAGTTGTAATAAAGATGTGTTGAAATTTTTTAACAGAATAGCTTCTTAATGATAAGGCTATTTACTTACAAAACTCTTACTCTTCAAAATGTTCAAGACGCTGGCTTCAAAGCGACATTTGTAATCAGCCGTCGCTACGTCGTGTCGTCGTCTTTGTGTTCAGCACTTAAGTGTCTCAAAAGTCTTGCATGTGAAGAAGGGGCACTTAAGCGGGAATTACTGCATACTCATGTTTTCAACCTCTTAAACCCCATATCTAACTCTTATATTTCTTGGTGACACAAACAACCGTTATGTGAACAAAACTATTATACTCTGTGCAACAGGTTGCGAGAGTATAAAAATACTTACTAATAACAATAAATATGTATATGTTTTCTTTTGACAATACTTAGCGCATTCAATGTGTAAAAGATTAAAAGGCACTTAAAAATTGAAAATTACAAACAATTTGGTGTTTGTGGCTTAAATATTACAGTCACTTAAGCGAGATAGGCACTTAAGCGGAGACTCTTAACCGCGGAATTTTATATGTAAAATTAGAGCAAAAACAACGGTGCCGCAAAATGTGGTCACTTAAGCGGGAAAGGCATTTACATTATTTTTTTAATTTATACAATCATATATTTCATTCAGCATATTGAAGATACATATTTAAACAGTATTTTGTAAATTTATATTTACAAATTTCGAAAGCTTTGCCGTTGGTACCTCTAGAAAAGATTAAAAACTGAATTCTTGATACATTTTTAACAAAAAAACTAACTTTTGTTGTAAAATTTTCGCCATATACTGACTCGAAAAAATAGTTGTAATAAAGATGTGTGGAAATATTTCAACAGAATCGCTTCATAACTTTTCAAGAAATCATGTCCATTGACCTCAAAATTCGAGTTTTGAGATAAATCCGTTTAAAGTAGTACATTCTTGAAATTTTAATCATATCGATTTCAAACTTTTGGATAATATTTTAATATTGTACTATTTAATAAGACAAAAAACTTTCAAATTTTGATTCCTATGTAATCGCTTAATTCACCAAATGGTCCAAGTAAGCGTGATTCCTGTAATTGAACAAACTGTTCATTCAAACTGGATTATTTTAATTGAACAAATTGTTCTATTAAGCGAGTATCTGTTAATTGACTTCCCGTTTAATTGGACGTAAATTTGTACAAATTTAATGTGCAATGAAGCGAAAAGTACTGAATTAATAAAATGAAATAAATAAATTGCGAGTGTATAAAATATTCGGTTACACGCGAACTTAGCACTTCCTTACTTGTTTTTTAATTGAAGCTGTTGTAAATATGTATATGATTGTTTACTATTTTCTTAATTTTCTTTTTCTTATTTATTATTGTCTTATAATTTTCTATTCTTAAAAAATCAGCTAAAAAACCTGTGAAAAAAAATATTTCTTTGTTGGCTGTGCAATTATTTCTTAATGGTTTTACGAAAAAAATCTTCCATTTTTTCTGACAGTGCTGCAAAAGCTTTGTGTGGTTTTACAGCATATAAAGTTTGGATTTTTATTAATGATCCGTTATTTTTTGTGCTATTCTGAATAAAGTTATATACATTTTGGAAAAAATTTATTCTCAAACTGTATTGACTAAAGAGCTATCTTTCACACAAAAATGTCAAAAATACATATATAGAGAGTTTCCGCTTCGGATTTATTACCACGGTTTGTGAGCTGTGAAACACTTGAAGGTTTGCTGTATGAAAGAAAGCGCGTTAATTAATGCATTGTATATGAATACAGCGTTATTCAAAATAGCCCAAAAACGATTGCCCTAAGTAAATACAATAAAATGTAGTTTTTGCAACCAAGTCAGACCAAGTGGACAGAAATTCTGCGAGGTTTACTAATATTATAAGATGTAGAAAAATTTGAATCAGCCAAGCGCATAAATGAAATTTGAAAAAAAAAAATCCGTTTTGCAAATTATATTACAATCATATATGGGTGATTCTACGATAAGAGGTTTCAATTGCATAGAAAATACGGCCAAAGGAAAACTTTGAATTTTTTTCATGAAACCTCTATATTATGATTTTTGTCCCTTTTATTTATCTTCTCACGTAAGGGCAAGTCACTTAACACATATTTATTACTTTTTCGACGACCAGGGTAAATACATCAGCCAGAGGAGAGACCTAAATGATTATGACAGATTATTATTACAAATTAAAGGTACTCTAATACTAAAGGTACTAAATAACAATTCAAATAATTCACTGTTTATCCTAAGTAAACGAAACAAATATAAAATATACTGACTTTTTAAAGAAGTAATATATCCTCTGCCCTTTCAAAAGGAGAATTGACATGGGGACAGTTTGGCCAACCTGATCTTATTTATATATACACACATATCAGAGAGCTGCAACGGGTACATCATTTTCGTGCACACTCAAACGTCCAGTCTGATTTTGTTTGATCATACTTTTAAGTATGAATACATGTATTGACCGGTAGGAGACATGTTCAAAAAGAACGAGCCTTTCGCGACACTCGAACCACAAGGATATATGCATTGTATAGAGAAGTAGAGAAACTATCAGCTGATAAAACGTAAACAATCCACAGCTGAGAGATGTTCATGGAGAACTGTCAAGTAGTCCCCGGGGGTGAGTTTCTTTGGGCATCCAAGATGGATGACTTTTTACCGGAAAATGGTTGCATTGTAGAATTTTTGCGAAATTTATTGAAAAGTTGTATTAATTATGAAAAAGGGCACAATGAACAGAATTTAATTTCATATAGCTAATATATAATGTATTGTACTCATTTGGAAAAATAGTGTAATCTTAAATTTTTATGATTTATGTGATTTAGCGTCAACTGTTTAAAAGGGATACATATTTCTATATTTGAATGCAGTAACTTGGTAAATAATTGTTGCACCATTTGAAAAAAACCTTAACACCGTATGTAGGTCTGCTGCCATAAAGTGGCCATACGTGACATACAATTAATGTTTAAAATAAAAAAATGTGTTCATATAATGTATTGTCTAAATATAGACAAATACATAAAAATGTAACAAATTTATATCATTATTATAAGAAGGGTTATTTTAATAACTGCTAGATCTCTCCCATGTTTATTCAGCGCGTAAAATCGATTTGTATTTAGAATAAAAATATACACATGCATATTTACTTACGTATAAATTGTATTTTCCATTCCCAATTTTGTCTATGAATACTTCAAAATAATTAAATTATAATACTATATAAATTACTGCTTACTTTTCGTAACATATCGCAATATCGCATTACAATACTATTTCGAGAATCCCACTTATAGTAAAATAAATCTTCTCGTTTCAATTAAATAAAATATTTTCGAATAATTATGCTATCAAGAAGAATTAATATAATTTAATTTCGTAATACTAAATAACATCATAATAATACCAAAAATTCGAATGGTAATAAACAATAATACACAAATTTTTGATTATGTGAAACCCTTTTTGGGGAATATGAATTAGCTCAACATAGGCGGCCATGTTGGCTCAAATGTCAAAAGTAGTTTCTGGAGGTGGGTTTTTGGAGTTTCTCTACTTCTCTATACAATGGTTTAGGCCAGTGGTCGGCAAACTTATACAATCAAACAATTTATTTTGTGAGAATGTATGCGTGTTGAGAGCTACTCAACTGACCAAGTGCTATGTTCTACTGGTCCCGAACTTTATTAGAACTAGTGAAATTAGGACCAACACTGGTTTCCTTACAATTGTTTTTATAGTGTACGTTAGTTTTACACATACAATCAATTATTAATACTGCTTAGAAATGTGTATGAAAATTTTTGCAAAAAAAATCGGTAGTACTACTTCGAATTAACAACACTATTATTTATTATTATTAACATTTTAAATGGCGAATGAAGTTGGAAAATTATTAGTTGTGTTTTTACGAACTGACTTGCAAAAATAATGAAAGTAATTAATAATCAAAATAGAAATAAAATAATATATAAAAACATTGTATTTTGTGTTGATACATGCATGCGTACAATCCCACCATACGTCCTGCTCGCTGTGAAGTCAGCAAGCAACTGACCTGACATCGCGTCTATGGTGTAAAAATGATTGCAAGTACGTGTGTTTCACACGTACACTCAGTGTGCGCTCAGAGAGCGCTCCGCGGGGAATGGGCTGCCGATCACTGGTCTAGGCTATAAAACATTGGTCGGCACGAGAGGAATTGTGACTGTGTGCTATAAAACTAAAAGCAAAACTGAGAGTTGCATTACTAAACGATAGAGATTTCTCTGATCAATCGACGAATCAATCGGATTGATTTCACTTCCGCCGAATGTCTGTAACTTTTATAATCGAAAAACAAATTCTTCAACAAAGTTTTCTCTTTTTACTAACCATAAAAATAATAAATGGTTGATGGAGCGAGCAATTTTGGCGGCCAAGTATAAAGATGTAGATGACTTAAACATAATTCAGAAAGAGATCATTGGCACACATCATTTATTGACTGTATAATAAACGAAGATGAAGCTACCAACTATCAAATTGAATTTTTTAACTCTTTGAATGTTAAAGTTTCATTAAGATATCTCAATTTTTACTCAAGTTATCGCTTGCACGGACAGACGGACTGATAGATGACATCCGGATTTCGAATCCTTTAATTTCTGGGTGATACAAACAACCGTTACAACAACTATAATACTCCGTGCAACATGTTGCGAAAGTACTAAAATATATTATAAACTTTTTGAATACATTTTGTCAGAATGAAATGATGATGGTGAACGTAGTGTTCCAAATTTCAACAAAACTAATTTTAATGTACATATTTGCTTTATGTGTATATTTCCTAATGTACATATTTGCTTAAAACGTCAACAAGTGTACGAAAAATTAGTTATAACAATTACATACATAAATAACGTAAAAACTAATATTGTATGTGATCCAAAATTGTTTTATTGTTTCGTTAACTCCAAACGCACGATATCTAAATTTCCGTTTGCAATGAAGTATAAATCTCTTACATATGTACATATCCTACAACCGCATTATTTCCAACATGTATTTTCTAAGATCAATTACTGTACAAATTCTCCTAAAATGTTGTATGTCAGTAATTGTTTTGTCAATTACGTTAAGTAATGCATCAACCATTTTCGAAGAAAACATTTAAATAAGTTTAAAAAATCATTAAGGGAGTAATACCTTATGCCAAATATATTTGGTCATAACAGTCGTTTATAATTACTTTGCTTAAGAGTGGTTTTATGTATTTCATTGGAAAGTATACAAAATTTGGGAAAATATTAGTTTAAGTGAATCATTCAATTCTGTCACAAAACCTGGATCACCTTGGTTTTCAACCTAGAATTCTCGAATCAGTAATAGAACAAAACGAATTTAATTCTATGATACTTTTTCAAATTCAATTGTTGTCTATTTAGGCGTTCCGTAAGGTAGTCAGATTAATCCGATCTACTTCCAATTATTTATTAATGATAAACATATACATACATATTCTGTAATTAAGAACACAACAATTTTATTACGTATTTATACGAGGGCTGCTATATATATTTCTGGCCTAATAATGAAAATAGGAATATTTATCAACGAAAATGGTTTTATTGTTTTTCAAAATATTCTCCATCAAGATTTATACACTTTTGCATGCGGTCAAACCAATTTTCGAAGCACTTTTTTTGAGCCTTTTTTTGAGCGATTGTCAAATTGTGCGGGATCCAACGAGAACAAACAATTTTTAACCGCCAGGTATTCATGCAATATCGAATGTATGCTGGTGGGAGAAGTGCGTAGGCATGCCTCTATCTGAAGATGTAACATACCTTCAGATAGACGGTCTTGCATTATCAGTTCACGTACGGTGTTTTCTGGCACAACGGCTGTTTTTGGATGACCTTCACGGAATTCGTCTTTGAGCGAGCGTCGGCCACAATTGAATTCGTTGTACCAGTTTTTCACAGTGCTATAGGATGGTGCTTCATAGCCATACAAAGATTTTAGTTCATCGATGCACTTTTGTCGCGATAATCGACGTCGAAAGTTGTGAAAAATGATCGCACGAAAATGTTCACGAGTTAATTCCATATTTTGGCCGAGATGAATTTTTTAATTCCCTGTAAATAAAACAATTTACGATTAAATGACAAAACGTTCTGAGTGATGTTATGATAAAAAATGTCAAACTTTCCAATGGAAATGTCAGATTGCAATTGGCAACACTTAGTGTTGGCTAGGCCAGAAATATATATAGCAGCTCTCGTATATGTACACTCGTATGTATGTATATGTCGACGATCTTAAAATTGTTAAAGCATACATATGTATGTATACTTCAATCATTAAAACCAGTATTGGAATAAAAATTTACTTTAATGCCTATGACAGACATATGGTTTCCGTACTACTATGTGTACGATAACAAAAGCTCATGAAACCATGTACCAGCATAGTGACACACATATAGTATTGTACCATGTTTACATTTATCAGCTGATACAAACAAATTCAAGCAAATTATTATTATGAATAACAGGCAGGAAAATTGATTAGTCTTAGTTATATATTCTCAACATATTTTTCACATCATTTTGTTAAATTTTGTTTTTTGATTTCAGTTTATTTTGAATTTAATTTATTTTCTGTATGTCAAAATGTCAGAAAACATATGATTGTGGCAGAAAAGCTTAAAGCTTTCGGTTTGTTCAATGTGGTCCATTGTAGTACATTTCACAACACCACAAAATTTCAATGGTTTTTAGAACTGTATTGTAGTACGGAACACCATTTGGTTTCAAACAAAATTCGGAACACCGGTGATACACATATGGTTTCTGAAGCATACTACAATATGTACTACATATCTGTCTCAGGTAAAAATTTTTGAAATCGTACTATAACTTTTTAAGGTCACAGATACCGAGGATCGCAGTGCCCGTGGTTATTTTTTCCAAAATATCGTTTAAACTCTCAGTTGTTCTAAAGAAATTAAAAGAGAATATTTTACTGATACTAGTGTGTCTCTGTGTTAAAACTGTGTAAAATCGGGTAATTACTTCCCCTAGCTCCAATATATGTACAGTATATAAAGAAACTCTTTACACACTGAAAAAAAAAACATATTTTTTGACTTTGCATTCAAAAATAACGCCTTTAGTTATTTTTTTCAATATTTTTTAATGCAGTACTATTATTAGACAAATTTATGCACAAAAATAAAAACAACAACAATACAACGAAAGGGAACATTTTTAAACAACTAAATATGAGTTTACACATTTTTGACACTGTCAAGAAACTCTTTACACATTAGTTTTCGATTCTGTTTTCTTCTATTTGAAGAAAAAACGGAACTTTACTGTTATCTATGCTTCTGCACTCTGCGCTATGTTTGCATTCCTTTTCATTTAATTGCGAAATCTTTCTGCACACGCTATTTTTTAAATTATTTAACATGCCTGGAGCTAGATTGGCTTTTGACGTTACCCAATTGATTTATTATAATCACCAAATTTTAAAATCTGTAGCTGAGCTAGTGGAGATGTTTCGTGTATCGCGAAAAACAATTTATAATGTTTTAAATCGAGCCGAAAATGAAGACAGACTGGAAGCAAAGTGTGGAAGTGGTCGAAAGAAGAAGATTGACAAGCGGGCCTTATCATGCGTAAGGTCCGTCAAAACCCACAGATTTCGACCCTTGTCAAGGAGTTGGAAGAAGAGTGTGGCACGGTCGTGTCACATGAAACCGTCCGCCAACTAAATCTACGAAACAGATACTCTTCAAAGATTGCGCGTAAGAAGCCGCTGCTTTCGAAAGTAAATGTTGAAAAGCGCTTAACTTTTGCTGTCAACATGAGCATCAAGCCGGACAACTATTGGGATGACGTCATATTCTGAGACGAAACCAAAATAATGCTGTACTACAATGATGGACCAACTAGAGTATGGCGCAAGACGTTAACAGCTTTAAATCAGCGCAACATCATTCCGACAGTAAAATTCGCAAATTGTCAGTGATGGTTTGGGGATGCATTAGCAGCAAGGGAGTGGGAGAGCTTGCGTTTATTGAAAACACAATGAATGTTGAGCAATATCTCTCCATTCTCAAAACAAACTTGAGGCAAAGTGTGGAAAAATTTGGCTTTATTGTCGATAATAAGCCAAAATTTAAATTTTATCAGGACAATGACCTCAAACATAAGGAGCTTACTGTGCGCACATGGCTCCTATATAATTGCCAAAAGGTCAGAGATCAGTGGTCGGCACGAGAGGAATTGTGATTGTGTAAGTGAGCACGAAATAATGAATACCCAGAGAGAACTCTGTAGCCTAAAATTTTAAGAATGTTTTTCATTGTTTCATAAAATATGCATTTTTGGGCTCATTTGTTCATTTTAATTATTTTATTATTAAACCAAATATATTGCTGTCTTTAAACAGCTTAAAACCTTAAATATAATACATAACAACAAAACAGTAAGGCATTTCGCACAGGGCACTTAAACAAAGTGCCACAGTCATGCGCAATGTTCATTCGTTGCTGGTTCGACAACGACTGAATGATAGAGCGTAAGCGTACGTGTGACTTGAGTCGGCACAATTGTGCTATGCAGTGCCGACCACTGTCATAGATACACCCCCTCAGAGCCCCAACATGAACCCCATTGAAAATTTGTGGGTTTATCTAAAGAAAAAAGTGGCAGCCCAAAAACTGCGCCGCCTTAAAAGCAGCAGTACTGGAAGAGTGGCATAAAATTCCGTTGGAATATCACCTACAAAAGCTGGTCAGTTCCATGAAAAATCGCACTAGGCTCGTAGTTGAAGTTAAGGGGGGTCATACTAAATATTAAAATTAGTTGAAGATAGTATAAGTTATTAAATATATTCATTAAACTGTAGCTTAAGTACTTTGTGTAAAGAGTTTCTTGACAGTGTCAAAAATGTGTAAACTCATATTTGTTGCTTTAAAATTTTCCCACTCCTGGTATTGTTTTTATTTTTGAACCTACTAATTTAAAATTTTCTAAATAATAGTTCTCCATTAAAAAAAATATGTTTTTTTTCTGTGTAAAGAGTTTCTTGACATACTGCATGTACATACCTAAGGTGCATTCGAGATACGTAAAAACGTACGTAAAACAAAAATGCTTAGAACAATCACATGTTCACCATCACACATGCGCAATGGAATTATCCATAAAGGTCTAGGTATTCCCATGGTAATGAAAGAGGACAGCAGGGTGAAATTTGCATATATATGTTTTTTTTCATACACATTTCTTTATTTATTGCATCTGCTTTGTTTAAAGCCTAACAATAAGTAATAAAATCTTAAATCTATTTACAACTAAAAAAGCTCAGGAATGTGGTTGAGCTGTTTTGGTAGAACGGTGCTCTCTAATAGGCTGGTAGGTCTCTCCTTTTTAAACGTGTTTGATTGCAGGAATGTACCAAGGCAATAGCCAATGGGTTTGGATGTTCACGAAGTTTAGAAATATATTTCTTTCTAATATATTTGTTCTAAGCATTTTAGATTGGAATCTCTGAATTATATCAATGTTGGTTGCACAGGTCGTACCCCACAGTTGGATACCATACACAACACAATTAACGACTTAACTGCCATTCACGTCTCGCTTGCCTTTTCTCATTTACAAGCTTTTCTATTTCATTATTAGTGATGTTTCTAAAAACCAGGGACCGTAATCATTATAAGTTTTATTATAAAAATCACAAAATAATGATTATATATTGATTTTTATGATTTTCTTCACCGTTAATGATTAATTTTGAGTAATTTGTAAAAAATCATAAATCATTATTTTTGAGCAAAACAAATAAAAATCATAAATAACACGACTCTACAAAAAAAAATGTTTTCTTTGTCCTAAAGTTTATTTTATGATTTTCTGATTAATTATGAACAAAAACGACAAGAAAATACCTTCGTAATAATACTATATTTTGGGTTAATTAAGAGATAGTACCAATGAACATAAAAGAAAAAGTAAAAGTGTGCACTTTTAAAATTATTTTTTACTTTTAGTAAGTTATTTTGATAGTAAAACTTAATTAAAATGTTTCTTTAAGTGATTTCATTTTCAATTAAAAATAAAAACCACATTTATAAAAAAATATCGTTAAAACGATGTTTTAACGGTATATTGATTAGTGACCTTAGTATTTAATGTATGCAATGTAAAGGATTGTTTGCCCTTGAGACCCTTGAGATCCCAAATGATCCTTAAAAGCTGTTTTATTACATAACGGAAAGAAATTTCCATCTCTTCCAATCGCTCACTCAGTATATCTTAAAGAAAATTATGAAAGTGTTAAAATTTTGCTCGAATCGAATCGAAAATGGTGGGATTTTTTATGGGGCTTCAAAGCGGATATACAAAGTATCCGTGTTATTTGTGCAACGGTCTTGGCCTGAAAGAACAGAACTTTGTATCGGAAAAGAAAACGTAAATTTTGAGCCAATTGTTGAAGCAGAAAAAGTGTTAATGCCGCCTCTGCACATTAAGTTAGGGTTGATGAAACAATTTGTTAAAAAAAAACGGGATCAAACCTCAGAAGTTTTTGAATACTTAAAAAAGTTTTACCCGAAGTTATCCGAAGCAAAGGTTAAAGCCTGGGTTTTTATTGGTCCGCAAATTAGACAGATTTTCGCCGATTAGAAATTTCCAACCTTGCTGGATCGTATTCAAAAAGCGAGTTGGAACAGTTTCAAAGCAGTCGTTTCTGGATTCTTAGGAAATAACAAAGCCGAAAACTACGAAAACCTTGTTGAAAATATGCTAAAAAATTTTGAGGCCTTGGGCTGCAGAATGTCATTAAAAGTACATATGCTGCATGCTTATTTAGATAAATTCAAAAACAACATGGGAGCGTATTCAGAAGAGCAAGGAGAACGTTCGAACAACGTTATCAAGGCCAATACAATGACAAACAAGGTTATCAAGGCCAATACAATGACATGATGGGAGACTATATTTGGGGTTTATTAAGAGATTGTACCTATGAACATAAAAAAAAGTAAAAGTGTGCACTTTCAAGTTACTTTTTACTTTTTTGTAGGTTATTTTGTAGGTTATTTTGCACATTAAGTTAGGGTTGATGAAACAATTTGTTAAAAAAAACGGGATCAAAACTCAGAAGCTTTTGAATACTTAAAAAAGTTTTACCCGAAGTTATCCGAAGCAAAGGTTAAAGCCTGGGTTTTTATTGGTCCGCAAATTAGACAGATTTTCGCCGATTAGAAATTTCCAACCTTGCTGGATCGTATTCAAAAAGCGAGTTGGAACAGTTTCAAAGCAGTCGTTTCTGGATTCTTAGGAAATAACAAAGCCGAAAACTACGAAAACCTTGTTGAAAATATGCTAAAAAATTTTGAGGCCTTGGGCTGCAGAATGTCATTAAAAGTACATATGCTGCATGCTTATTTAGATAAATTCAAAAACAACATGGGAGCGTATTCAGAAGAGCAAGGAGAACGTTCGAACAACGTTATCAAGGCCAATACAATGACAAACAAGGTTATCAAGGCCAATACAATGACATGATGGGAGACTATATTTGGGGTTTATTAAGAGATTGTACCTATGAACATAAAAAAAAGTAAAAGTGTGCACTTTCAAGTTACTTTTTACTTTTTTGTAGGTTATTTTGTAGTAAAACTTAATTAAAATGTTTCTTTAAGTGATTTCATTTTCAATTAAAAATTAAAACCACATATTTTAAAAAATATCGTTAAAATGGTGTCCTAAATAAAAAAGCAAACTTTTTCATGGCATATATTTTTTTTCGTCTAAGTAAGACCTAAACAATGGAAATTTACTGCTTTAAAGTTAAGGTCAAATTTTGTGTTGGCCCATGTAATCATTATATATGATTTTTATCTTTTTTGCTCAAAATAAAACTCACTTTTGGATTACATTGTTTGTTATTATGTTTTTTGATACTATTTTTTCATGTCCTTTTAGAACATAAATGAAGGATCAAATTTAAGATATGCATTTGCCACAGCCTAAATGAGTCAAAAACCATATCTCAGGAACTACTGGACCAATTTCAATGAAATTCGGTCCATGATATTTTGATGACATTCCAATATTTTCATCAATTATCAACATCATTGAATTTCATTATGCTTTCATCAATAACTTTTCCTGTATTTATTTTTAAATCGATATTTATGTGGCTACTGATATATTTTCTATATTTCAACCAGTTAGTTTTAAAAGATGTTAGAGATACTTTTGGCTCAACTATCATGGGCTGTTCGCATAACTTTATAAGTATAGGATAATGATCAGAACATAAGTCAACACATGTATTCTGGTATTTTGTTTCTAGCACTGGGCCAGTATGTCGGCTTACCAGGAGATATCATATCAAGGTTATTGTGTTTATTTAGAATAGTGTAGAACAGCTATCGTTCATTCGGATTAATAAGACGTGAGCACCAGTACATGTGTTTTGCATTGTAATCTCCCCCTGCTAGAAATCTTGGACCTTGCGTTCCAAAAAGTCTTTAAATTCACAGTCTGTATTTTTAAAACGAGGTTGACAGTATATTGCCGTCAGATTGAGGTCAGAACCTCGATTTTTTAATGATATTGTTATAGCTTGTAACTGCGCTGTAGCATGCGGTTCTAAAGCATGGTGGTTTAGCCGATTTCTAACCAATACTGCTGTACCACCGTGCGCCTTTTCATCTGGATGATTTGTAACATGAAGTCTATATCCCGGTATAAAGAAATTGTTTTTATTTGTTAAATGAGTTTCTGACAGCATAACATCTATGCTTTTTTCAGTCAGAAATCGTATTAACTCCAGTTTGTGTTGTTTTACACCGTTGACATTCCATATACAAATATTTAGCATACTCATTTTTTAGATAATAAGGTTTGTAACATTTGGTTTTGAGATTTGATCAAATCTTGGATCATGTTTTTCATGGTAGACATAAATTGAGTTATACATTTTTGCAACACCTCCATATGGTGGATTTTGCGGTTGTTGCATTTGCACAGCGTTGCCTTTTACAACATTTGCATAGCTTCCCTGGGCAAGGAAATTCTTAGAATTACCAGATTTTAAACTCAGGCCTGCAATTTCTACATTTTCGTTACGAGGGATATTCATTCTTTGGTTACGACGAGCTTGAATTCCCAGTGATTTTGATTTCAAGGCTTTATATACAGGGC
Organism: Zeugodacus tau; assembly: GCA_031772095.1. NCBI lineage: Eukaryota > Metazoa > Arthropoda > Insecta > Diptera > Tephritidae > Zeugodacus > Zeugodacus tau. Next base: position 37,541,388 of record CM062649.1, read on the forward strand.
AGCCCCTGTAGTTAGCAGTGTGATTTCCTCCACAATTACTGCATTTTTTATTTGTATCCTCTTTTTTAAGAGCACATTTTGATGTTGGGTGTAAATCACCACATACCCCACAAACACTGCGTAGAGTGCAATAAGATTTGGTATGCCCATACTCTTGGCAGTTAGTGCATTGTACCGGACCATTTTTTTGTGAGGTTCTTCAATGGTAATTCTACGATGGAATAATATTTTAAATTGAATATTGGGTGTGTTTCATTATTTTTTATTGGATTAGAGTTTGGCAAAAATTCGATTTTAAACATTGGTTGTGGTACTTTATTTCTATTGAAGATATTTACCACATTTTTAATTCCAAAGCCGCATTCTTCAAGGGCTTCTTTGATATCATTAGATTCTACCGAAGACTCAATGCCTAAGGCCTTTAGAGCTATTCAGTTGATAAGAATAATAATTCTTGTTGTGATTTGATAAACATTTCACAATATCCATAAAACTTTTCTCAGTGTATAACAGTATTTTGGTTTCATCTAAATTGCCTTTTTTCAAAGGCACTATAGGAAAATTATTAGTACCTACAACTTCACTTAATTTAGCAACAAGTGCATTCGAGCTGCGCTCACGCAAATAATGTTTATATTGGCGGCCGTTTGGCATTCACCACTGTGGTGGTACCCTTCGCATCGTCTTCCAATCCATTGCTTAGTAAGGCAAATCTGTTGGCATTTAAATTTCCAGGCTTATATATATTAAGCGAGGCGGGTTGAAATTTTTTTGGAATTTACCGCTGTCTTGACAGGACTTAATTTTCTTTTTATGTTTACGTAGCGGTCAATTCCAATCTGGACAGATGGTCCTTTTCTTTGTAGTACTTGCTCACCTCGCTTTGTGTTTTCCTTATCACTTTATTTTATAATTTGTTTATTGTTTTTAAACTCTTTTGTTTTATTTTTTTTTTATGTTTTGATTTTGATTTTCCACGAAAGTTTTTAGTTGTTTTGCTTAGTTAATGTTATTTGTTTTATTTTGAATAAATAAAAAAAATCACGGAGCGCATTAAAACACGTCCGCACTCTTTCAAAGCTCATCCACAACTCCGATATCACCCAAACCCATTGGGTAATGATTTAGCAATCAAACACGCCTAAATAGAAGAGATATGCCTTCATACTAAAGAGCAACGTTTCACCAAAACAGTTAGATCAATTGGTTGAGATTGTTTAGTTTTATAAAATTTTAAGATTTGATTACTTATTATTTGGCTTCTAACAGCAGATTCAATAAATAAAGAAATATTGAAAAAATGTATTTAATATACATACAATGATATAAGTGAAATAGTGATGAGCGATATTGCTATTTTTGAATCACTGTGATTTCAGTGATTGCTATTTTTAAATCACTGTGATTTTATATTGCTATTGCAATATAAATCGCAACAAAAAAAAGAACGAATTTATGAAAATTTGTACACCACATTGTTTTTTTAATTTTTTACATTTTAATTTTTATTAATTTTAACAATATCCAAAATTTAACTGCTTTTGTAATCACCGTACCTAAAATTATCGAAATCGCAACTAAAATTGCTACTGTGATCACTGAACAGTGGTTGTTACTTTCGAACTGATGTTGCTACCGAACAGTGATTGTTACTTTCGAACTGATATTGCTACTGAACAGTGATTGCTACGTTTCGAACTGCTATTGCTACTGAACAGGGATTGCTACTTTCGAACTGATATTGCTATTGAACTGTGATTGCTACTTTCGAACTGATATTGGTACTGAACTGTGATTGCTACTTTTCGAACTGCTATTGCTACCGTGATCGAATTAGAAGAACTGAACTGCTATTGCTACAGTGATCGAATTAGAATTACTGAACTGTTATTGCTACAGTGATCGAATTAGAATTACTGAACTCCTATATGTACTGTGATCGAACAAAAGCACTGAACTTCTCTATAGCTACTGTGATCGAACTCAAATTACTGAACTGCAATTGCGATTATACATCACTGCTATTTACAAAAATTGATCGCAGTTGCTATATGCAATTTTTCAATCACAGTGAAAAAATCACCGGTAGTGAAATATCGCTCATCACTAATGTGAAATACATCGCAATTATACTAACCTTTTTTCTTCCATTGTGTTGTGCATACCAAAATCTTATAAAATTTAAAGTAGTTTGCACTAGTTAAACCAGAGGAAGGTAATATACTCATTATAGGAAACACATAATACTCAATACCTGAAAATGTTTCCATTTCTTTGTGCGTTGCAAAATGTTACCTTCGAAATATCATACATATTTGTTTAGTATTGAAATAAGTCAAAATAGTATTTTGAAATACGCACCCGTTCCCCCATTCATTAAAGAATTTATGTTCATAGTTCATATTTGTAAATTTAAATGAATTTGTTTATCAGTAGAGTCGATTTAAAATTAACTAATAACATTAAATAATTGTACAATAAATAATAGTACAATTGTACAATCCGATACAATTTTTCTAATACATGACTAAATTAATAATGCGTTTCAATAAAAAAGAATTTAATATTTTTCGGATGTAAATATATGTGTATGTACAAGGTATGTAGTAATAATATATTATACATATTTGCTTATATAAAAGAATTTGAGAAATCTTCTTACGTAATCAGCGATTTCTTACAAAATTTTTATAAAGTTTAAGATCATTTAGAACTATAATACATATAACTTACATTTATTAGTTTTAATTCTATTTAAAATTAAAAGCAGAAGAACTATAATATTCCATTGTAACTTATATGTTATGAATGATTATATTAAATATAAATATTACAAATGCACACCGATACCGAATAAAGGTTTTCCATTTAGAAAAATCATTTAAATTTACATTTGCACATTCATGCCTGTACATACATACGAGGTCCGTCAAAAAATAAGGTGAATTTTCAATTTCGCGGGCTACGTACATTCGATTATCGATTTCTTTATTATGTTATGTTGGTACACTTGTCCCGAACTAATGTTCTCAGTTTTAGCTACTATGTATATAGCATATTTATTTTGTTTGTGAGAAGCATAAAAGTTCGATGTGTTTTTCGTGTTCGATGATTTCCTGCTGTCGAAAAAATGTATCAAAGAATTTGCATTACATTTTGTGGAAAAAGAATTTGAAATGTTGACAGTGGCATACGGTGAGTGTACATTGAGTCAAAGATATGTTCACAAGTGGTACAAGCTGCGAAATTTGAAAATTCACCTTTTTTTAACAAACCTCGTTGTATGTGTAAATAAGCTCTTTTTTATAAATGGTAGGAATACGTGGAAATTTGATAAAAGTAGCATTGGTGAAATAAAGGAATTGACATTTTGATTTCGAGACAATATTTGGGTACATATTTTTTTTAATTCGAATTCCGATACTAACAGATTGCTTTAACTTAGCATTGGCGAAATAATCTAAATGTTCTCATTCATTTTAGTCAACTTATGTTATTTTAACATATTGCTACATATAGGATTGCTACTTCAAAGTTTTGTACTTATACATATGTACATTTAAATGCATACATATGTATATAAAGCTTCAAATGGTTTAGAACCAATATAAGTTGTACTACTTTCTGGTATTAAAAGTAATATGTAGAAGAAGTAAATAACTCGACTTCAATTACTACTCTCAAACTTTACGTATTATATCTTCTTTTAAATGTTCATTATTGTTATTTTGGCTAAGGAACAAATTAAATGTAATTCCCATATAGCCAGTAAACAAATATCGTTGTGCATGTAAGTAATTAGTTTACAATATATTCATAAATAAACGCAAATATTTTGATAGTAGCAGATAGGTAACTCAATCGGAAGATTTTCTATGGATGTTACAAATTAAACTATATTTTTTAATGTTTTATCCAATGATTTGATGTCCTGGTGGAACACTACACCCTTCCTGTTGGCCAATTCTGGTCGATCGCCTGCTTCAAGCGGTCTAGTTGATAGATACTCAATAAAAAGATTTTCTATCGATGTTACAAATTAAACTATATTTTTTAATGATTTTATCCAGTGATTTCTGTATTAACACTATATATCGATAAAATTGAATGCCTATTCAAGGTCACTGTATCAATTGAAGAAGTCCGAAGATTTCCATAACGTGAGTTATTTTCTTTCGGATTACCATATTTTGCTTCTATTGTAGTCGATTTAGGTTGTTCCTATTTGCGACGACGTCCTTTATTTATAGGATTGTTGTCTTCCAATGTATCCATAACTTTTTCGGAGGTACTTTCAGTACTACCCCTTTTTAAATTTTGCAGGCAATTTCCCTCATTAGTATCGGAGTTGGATTTTAGTGCAGATATAAGAAATCTCAATTGCATTAAATGTGATGCTGTTATTCGAGGGTTGCTACAGTTTTCTAACCATTTAAGAAATTGTTCACCATGATTTATGGCTTCATAGTCTTCATCTTCTTTTTTAAATGTTGCTAATTTTAAGCGTTCTTCCTCATCTGTTTTATTAGAGTGGTTATTGTTATTGACGTTATCATCGCTGCAATTTTGATTATTATCGCTTCCATAGCTGGCATTAGAATCACTGATACATCCATCATCGTCTGCTCCTTCGACACTTGTCGGCGTAGTGGCTTTGCTTAATGATATCACGGATGGATTATTATTGATTTTGTATAATAAATTGTCCAAAACGTCTTTGCAATCTGACATATTAGTACCGCAGTCTTCTGCTTCTTCATTGTAAAGGGGAGAGTTGGGAACTTCTGTTGATAATTGCTCGTTTGGACTATGTGCTGGAGTGGGAACTAGACTTTCTTCTGTATTAGGGCTTGGTGATGTACTCCGAGCTTGTGGTGTTGGTGATGGCGATGTAGCTGTTGAATTATTTTTTATCGTGCGAGATGATAGGTCTTCAGGTTTGTTTAAAGAATCTATATTTTCCATATGGGCATTGTTAAGAATTGCTGAATGTTCCATTGAACAGCTATCAATATTTTTTGTTAGTTGAGTAAAAAGAATATTTTCCAAATGTGAATTTTGAGTCGATACATTAGATGTCGATGTGGTAGTTTCAATATCTGTGGGAATTGTCACATTGGAAGACGATTGATGTGGTTGTGTTATAGGTGGACCATGAAGAACAGCAGCCGCAGTAGCTGGTGCTAATGAGTTAAGACTAGCGCCCAAAGCTTTACACCAGTTAAGCCATGCTGTGTTTTTATCATCCAAATTAGTGCAGGGCGTCGACGACGGGGTAATAGATCCAGAAATGTTTAATGGTGTATTGATATGAAGTTTCGCTGATTGCTGTGGTGTTGAAGATCGTAACGGTGGACTCGATGAACCCATTGGCGGGGCTATTGGTGATGGATAGAGATTACTCAGTCCCAGCATAGCTTGCTGAGACTTCAACCAATAAAGTAACGGGTCATCTGATAAAATAGAAAGCGATGGTGCGAGTGATGGGCTAGGACATTTAATTTTGCGTTTATTGTTATCTTCATTTAGGCGGAGATTCAGTCCATAGCAAGATTCACCAGAAGGCGATTTTGGTGACTTTTGTTTCGCCCAATTTTTAACAGTCAACCCCTGTTGCCGATCTCCACATTCACTTCGGGGGCTTTCCAATTGTGGTTGAGGTTTTGTTTTCACATTACGTAATGTGCTTGCTGTAGCGCCTAAACCATTCAGACTGGACATTGCTGCCAATCCAGGGTTTAGCTGTGCTAATATATTTAGATTTGATGTAAGTTCATTGAAACTAATTGCTAGGGGTGATTGAGTCAGTCCAGATAGCCCCGAAAGCTGGGATAGACTTGTTAGGGGGCTTATAGCAGCAATTGCGGGATCTGATTGACGTGATACGTCGGCGCCAAAGCTTTTGTTCTTTACAGCACCGCTGAAAGCAATATAGTCCGTGGACAATCCATTGAAACTAACCTCTGAAAGCGTTTTATTTGACGCATATTCCAGACCATTTAACGAAGATCGTTTGTACATCATATCATCATATTTGATTTTATTAGAATAATTGAATGGCAAGGAACTACCGTCCAATTTTTGACGTTTTTCAGGAGGACCTACTAAAATTCCAGCCGATGTTCCCAGCTTTTCAGCCAATGAATCGGCTGTTATTTTATCAGTTTGCCGTGACATAAAACGCAGCTTATCCTCGTTTTTGCACCACCCACGTAATGTGGATTCTGGGACGCCGATATCACGTGCCACCGATGCCTTTGACTCTCCATCATGAATTCGTTGAATAGCGTTGATTTTATCACTCGGAGTTAAACTACGCAATGGGCGTTTGCCCTTTGTACTCATCCGAATATTCATATGGGAATAGCTGGAGATATCCAACTTTAGACCGGTGTCGAACAGTTTGAGTTCTGCAAAAGAGAATATATACAAATTAGATTCTCCAAAATGATATCTATATTAAATAGTTAAACAAATAGTTGAAGATTTTTCATACATTCATCAGTACACCTAGATATGCAAAAATTCTAATTCGCTGTCTGAAGGCATATAATATGTTTGCTATATACAAGGGTTGTTTCCTCGTCAAAAGTGAACATAATAGCAAGGTTGCCACAGAGACACTACCCCCATCCAATAGAAACGCACCGCACTTTGAAATTACTTAAGTTTTACGACATACCGCATGAGTTTTGGCAATGCATACAAAGCCGCGCTACTCTTCTTATATATTATGTAAAAATGTTTAACCGTTTTTCATGAACGCGGTTCCTCACATAGGTGTGCAAGTATATGCAAAGTGGTATAAATATAACAGTTTTATTTTGTCAGGCAGTCATTGGTACTAGCTTCGCTACATCAAAAGTAACGCCCGCTGCTCTACCTTATCTAAATTTACATATAATAACGCTGATACGCAGGCATGTTGTGTTACTTTTAAGTGGAGGAAAGACAATGCGACACACTGAAATGGAAAATGCTAATTGGTGCGCTTCCTTCGACACCGAATTGTATAGAAGTGTAGTCACGAATGCGGGAGTCATGCATCTCCTCGCGGAATCACGAATAAGCAACAAGCAAAATTTCGTCGGCTCTACGTCGGTTGCCTGTGAGTCGCGTTTATGCACGTGACTAAAGATTTATGATTTGTTTACCTGTACGCTCATTGTTGCCAAAGAGATATACAACCCTAACACAATACGAAGAGCGCAACATGTTTGTACGATTTCGTTCGTTAACCAAGCTGTATGGTGCAGCTCACAGTGAGATCATTGAAACACATCATGAAAACAGGTACGCACAAGGAATACATATGTATGTCTCCCCATTTTGTTGGAAACTGTGTTGCGTTATAAAAGCCAAGCAAAAACAACAACACGGCATTAACATTAGCTCCGCCCACAAATGTTAAGAGAGCTTAAACAGGAGCTGGTTATTGTTTTTAAACTAACGAGTGGGAAATCAACATGTAATGATAGGATACGTAATTTATTAACATAAGAGAAATTTGACATAAGAGTGTAAATATCTCTTGGATAGAAATAACATCCAAAGAGAGTTTTTGAAAGAGTACATTTTTATACTCTTAAATGTTAAATGCGGGCATTTTTTTGCTAACTAGTTTTTTGCATGTTATTATAAACAAATTCATAAATTCATAATCAAATCTGTCAACATATTGGTAATAACACTGCACAATACTCGGATGGGTAACGAATATTTTCCAGGAGATTGAGACATAAGTAAAAAAAATTAATTTTCCAATTATCGAAGTTAGCCTCTAAAATCGAAATATTTGCTTTCGAAGTTTGACAAAAGGTTTATTAAAATTATAATTAATTACATTTAAATTAAATTTCAAAATATGGATGTAACCTACATTAACTTCTTTCAATGGTGTATAAAATTTTTCAGTCAAGCTTATATGACAGATGATATAAGAGGTCAAAGTTGGATGTACGAAAAAAATAAAAACTTAATATTTCAAAAAATTTGACAATTTTTGAAAAGTTGGTACGGTTTTGAATATGGTAAAGTGCAGTATAAATCTTTCAGGAAAAAACACTTGAATGAAAAAAGTATGTTTGAATTAGAATATATATACCAAAAATATATGTAAAAACAAAAAGTAGCATACCAAAAACAAATATATACAAATAATAACAAACATATTTTAAAATTGTTCCAGTTTTTTTTTTTATATAATTTTTTTTTTATATAAATTTTTTTCAAAGTTCCTACTTTGACCCTTTTTAGCAGCTGTCATATAAGTAGGGATGCAAACATCGTGAAATGAAATATCGATGGTTCGATGTATCGATGTTTCTTCAAAACCCATCGAAATCAAAAACATCGACCTTTAAAACATCGATACATCGAAACATCGATGTATTTTTGAACTTTTTTAACTTATTTTAAATTTAGTGTGAAAAGCTAAGGGATACAAAAGCAGAAGCATAAATAAATGAAATGTAATACGTCTTAAGTTGATACATTTTATTTCACTTAGCATTATATGTCTGTTAAAGTTTTTTCTCAATAAATAACAGAATTTCAAAACAACGACATGGGAAGTTTTTTCACTGTCATTTCTTTTCGATTTTACTTCTGCGTGATAGTTGCCCTGGGTTTAGAAAACAGTCGCTTACTAGCCACTGAAGTGGCCACAATGTGTAAATATTAATAAGCCTAATTATACAACTCCGGAAGCACAGTATTCATGTCAATCCAAACTCTATTGGCTTCTGATTGGTAGGGGTAACAGCCGAGATACACTTTCTCTTCAACCTTCCGTCCCTGGAATTTTAGATAAATTTGACAGCCTACATTTCACCTTTTGGTGGACCAAATATTTATTCTGGTTCCAAATATCAAACGAGTATTCTGTTTCACACTCATCCGAAGATTCCGTTGTATCAACGCGATTCTTTGAACAAAAATTGAATTCCAATGTATTGAGGGTTTCGAGTTAATACCCGAAAAAGTGTGAAGGTGTGAAGTCAAATTTTTATATAAAACATCGACATAAAACATCGTTGAAAGTGACATTGATGTTTTTAGATTCGAGACATCGATGGATAACATCGATGCTTTTTGACGAAAACATCGATACATCGTTTGCATCCCTACATATAAGCTGCATCGAAAAATGATTTACTCCATTGAAATAAGAAGAAAATTTACATTGTATCCATATTTTGGATTCTTCGTAACTATATATACTGAACTCCGAAAATCAGAGAATACACGATTTTTTAATCACTCACTCTTCCGGAAGTTTGATTTTACAATATATATGTGACCTGGTTTACGGAAAGGGGGCTTAGGTGTCAAAAAATCAATTTTCACTTTTTAGTTGATTCGGATGGAAGATCAGAGTTTTTTTATTTATAACAGCTGTTTCCCAGAAAACTAGTTTCGAAGTTATAGTGGAATACATATGTAAAATAATTTTATATTAACAGAAACAATTCTATTTATTGTTTTTAACAACAAGTTTGATCCAAAAATGTTGTATACTATAGAAATGATAGGAAAAGGTAGCTCATATCCACATTTTTTATTTTTTAGTAACTACATCCTGTAATTAATAATAATGCCAAGTGCTATGTAGTGTAATAATATTTTATTTGATAAACACTATCAAAATATTTTACAAAGATAGCAGCCAGATAATATATTAAATTGTTGAAGTTTTATTTTTGCTATCTAAATATTAAATTTTTTTTTTTTACAGATTCTCATAACTTCGTTAATAAATGGAATTTGTAAGTCATTGGGAACCTCCTTTTGAGATTAAATATTTTTATGATTTATGATGTACACAAAAGCTAAAGAAAACATTAAATCAATTAAAGGTCAATGTCAGCACATATGTGTGTGTGTATTAGCAACTAAGTGACTAACCAATTTTACGCTTGAATGCACTACATACACACATATAGTACTTTTACGTAATATTTGAATGGGATAATGAGATGTTCTTACTTTCATTAGTTGTTATTTCCTTTTAGTTATAAAAGTTTCCCAAAAAGTAGTTCATAGTAGACAAAACTATTTTTAATAATTTATATATTTACATAAAGTATTCCAATAAAATAATGCAATAATTTAATTTTAAATTAATATAAACTTCAAATATTTGGATCGTAAATGTATCTGATGGTTTGCAAAGTGATTGGAGGAAGGTAACAAAAAGCTCATATATCGAGAATAAATAGAATAATAATAGGGAAATAATAAAAAACAACAATATCATAAAATAAGTGTTTATGAACTGTAATTAAAATATTTTATCCAATTTAATAAGTTTACAAAACGTCAAAAACGTAAATGTCCATTCGAAATATATGAACGCCTTACAAGAAGCTCAAAAAAAATGAAAACACTGACATTTTTACGATTTCTTTGTTTAGAAAGAACCAAAGAGACTGCACCAATGAATTTGTAGGTGTATTAAAATGTTCCGTATACTTACGAGCATTAGTAAGTTTATTATATTTCTATTCAGCGTTAAGTACTTAAATGTGAAAATATTTATACGTATGTATAATGTACTAAGGTACCGAAACACATATGTAATAATAATGAGTGGGTAAACGAAGTACATACATTATGAATGCATAATGCATTTATTTGTGATTATATAAAAGTTTACTGTCCAATGACTGTATTCGAGGCTGGCAAATAAAGGTCAACAAAGGAAACTATTTAAAACATATATATTTGCCTTTATTCAAGTCTGGTACTTGTAGCTTTTAACGTAGTAAGTAAATGATTTTGCTCACATGTGTCGGTATAATACATATATGTATGTTATTAACGGTTCATTCATTGTATATGTGTATACGTATGATTGTAAACATGACAGAGTATATAAAAATATATGAGAACTGAAAAAATGTGTGTTAAATATGTAGCGTTTCAAAGCTTTGCCATGAGCCCATTGCTCGCTCTGATCGCCCTTGCAAAACATACACATTTGTATGTGCAAACATATTATAACATCTAGTGTGCCATATACTGATTTTTATGTGTTTTATATGCTTTGCTTGTTGTGACGAGACAATGCAATAAAAAAGAACTAAAATAAAAATACGAATCAGATGATAATTCCTTTCTCCCTTTTTCTATATATATATGGTTGCACGTAGATACATATGTATCTATATAAATTTATTTAGTTGTGAACTGTGCTATTTACTTACTTCTCGGATTGTGAATGAAAATCAGCTGATTCTGGTGGATGAGAAAGTAATACGAATAACAGGCACTATGGAGATGCATATGTATATATATGTATGTATGTACAAGTTTGTTTATACCCATACATATGTATATGTATGTAAGCATGCTCATAAAATCTTTTTTATTACAAACTCTCTAATTCATAAATCAGGAAACATTGCAAATCCATTTTGTACAAAAAAAGAAACTATTCAATGTAAAAAAATTTTCAGGAATATGTATGTATAGTAACGGAAATGTTATATATGCTGGTATAATCTGTTAATATAAAATGCCTCAGTCTGCATTCTAGTAATTTTCATCAGCTATCTATTTTTGTGTAAGTTCTTTTACCTATCCCATCCTAATACAGTATACTCTCGAAAAGTAAATCGATTGGTATTTTTGGTAATTTACATTTTCGAATCATTTACTTTTCCAAATATATTCATAAATTATCTGTTTTTATAATATTAAATGCATTTTTAAACTTAAAAAATTCATTCATTTATTTGCTTCAATAAAACATATGGATTTACATGAAAAACATATTTACATATGTATTTACTATGAAGAGAAAAAATCTTGAATATTCTTTTGTTTTTTTTCTTTTGCAATATATTTTCTGACCATTTTTGTACGACGATTCAAAAAGTCTAACACCTGATTTGCATCGTTTTCATTTTTAAACCAGTGGATCACGTAGGAGAGTTTATTTACTAAAAAGACGCGATAAACAAGAGAGTAAGTGTTTTGGCAACATCGTAAAAAACGCTGCTTGCTTCGTTTCGAATTTTTTATCACACTCTCTGAAAAGTAAATTAAAAAATTTACTTTTTCGAGGTGCATGTGTAATCTTAAAGGTGATTAACTTTTCCGCCATTATTTACTTTCTGAGAATTTACTTTTCGAGAGTATACTGTACATTTAGTATTTTTTATGTTTTACGATTTCATTTGAACAGATAAAAATTAATATTATACTAGTATTCTTGATTTCATGTTGTGTGTAAATACTTTTGACGCAAAAAAATGTGTGTAAATACTTTTGACTAGTGCGAGTCTTCAGTTCATTTGCATATTTCTCCGCCATATTTCTGTCTATTCTAGCTAAACCGACTTGATTCGCTCAGGAATAGATCAAGGTTTACAACAACATAGCATTTTGTTACCCTACGACAACAACAACAACAAGCGAAAACTTTTTGTGTGAAACTTGTAAAAAACCGTCCGATGTGTAAATAATTTTGACTACCTCTGTATATGTCCTATTCAAGACTGGCAATTTATTTTAAAAATAATATTATACATACTATATTGAAGACATTTTCTTTTTTTTTTTCTATTCCAATAGGAGTTTCAGATTCCATTAGTAGTTTCAGATTCTATCAATTATACGAGGTCTCTTCAATAAATAAATTGAATTGTACAATTTAAAATATCACGGGTTTGAAGAGTCCAAATGTCAAAATTTTTTGTTATGTTGTTATACAGTTGTTATCAAAATAATGATTTTATCATGGATAATGGTGAAAAAAATAATGCAAATGTGAGTGGATTGTTTCCAGTTTATTTTTTTATCTTAATTAATGAGCAATGAAAAAATATAAACAAAACATAGCATATGTGAATTCTTAAAACAAATTAATTATAAAATTTTAACCGACTTGGCTTTCTCAAAATAAAAGGTATGCCAGTGATAATTCATCCAAATAACAATTAACAAATTTAACGATGGTATTTTTAAAAATTATAATATTTATAGGAAAAACATATTAGTAAGAAGAAATAGTTTGTGGCACCATATTTGTTTCATAAAACTGCAACACAGTGTTTAGATTCCACCAATTTTTGGCATCTTTAGGGATATATGATCTCTAACCTATTTTAATAGCTATCTAACCTATTTTTGTTTTGTTTGTCCAAAAATTTTTGACTCTATTGCAATGAAGAGACTGCTAGGAGCATTCAAACAATAATATGGCGTTATCAGTGAACCACTTCTTTGTCACTTTGCTTGTATCCTTCGGTCATTATCTAGCTAGAAGGCCCAAACGAATTGTATTTCATCGCTGGCACAGGCAATCATAATCATAAACTCCTTCATAATTATGGCAATAACAGGTCCTTCTGTGATGTCCTTGACCCAGCGCCGTAACCATTATGGTTGTTCCATCAAGTATAACAATTTGTATCGGTTTTGGGTGATCTTCTTAGATACCATCGAGAACCTTTTCCACCATACAGAAAAATTTTGGGCCCATTTGATCATAAGATTTTGTACTATTTTTCTGGCGAGTAGTAAGTTTATTTAATATAAATTTTGATAACAGATGTACATACATTCCGCCTAAGTAAGATAAACTTTTCAGTTTTATTCATTACTTCATTTGTCTGTAGGCGCTGGTTAGATATGCGTCAAGATCATAGACGATTTTTTGTTAAAAGCTCATAATTCGTTCCTTTTTCGTGAATTCTTGGCCAAAGCGATACTGTACTGATTCTCTATCCTCGATATTCCCAAACATGTCTCCATGTGACATCTGACCATGTGTATTATGAAGTTGCCGGCTAGATGGAAACAGATTATCGAACGAAACGGCGCATTTTTGAAATAAATCCGACCACTGTTTTTATAAAGCATTGAATAAAGAGCAAAAAAGCGGAAGGGAGATATTTGCTAACCTCTTCTTCTTCGCTGGCAACGAACAACTCAGTTAACCCTTCTCTGGCCCCACATTTCCAACAGATTGAACTCTAGTCAACCCTTCGACTGCAATATCTATACCCGTAGCTTGGAGGAGTTGTTATTATGCTACAGCTACATGATTTTCTTCGTAAGGACCACCGCCAGCTTTGTTGAAGCCTTAGTGATCGAATGACGAAATTTCAAAATTGAAAGTGTATATTCGAAAACGAAAATCGTGATCCGAAAACAAAAAATACAAGAATTTCGTTCGTTAATGAGTTCTGCGATTTGGGCTCTGGTGTTCGTTCTATTGTTGGTGTATTATTGCCATATGTTTGTTACGGGTAACTGGTTTTTAGCTACGGGTTATATAGGTTTTGACAGCTCACACACGTTTCATTTCTTGTGTCACTGTCAAACTTCTTCAGTTTGGCTTATAATTTAACCATGAATCGTCTTATAAACGAACAACCCTTGCAAATTATAGAGCTTTATATTCAGATTTTCTTTTGTGGAGCCTGCGACAAGTCTGCTTCAATTGACGCACTTGAAGCGGCGTCGCATTGTAAGATGCCGACCGAATTGTTGCACATTGGACTTAGAGGATGGAGCATTGGAGACGAAACGGCTGGCAACATTTGCGTGAAATAATATTTAAACATTAAATTATAACGACTATCGATTTAAATAAAGGTTTGTGCCTTCTTCTGTGTTTTTAATTTAGCTCTTAAACAACAACGACATAATAAACAATTGCATTTCTACATTTATATAAATGTTTGACGTCGAACATACTTCATATGTTCATATTTCATATCACTACAATGTAAACTAAGAACCGTAAGAATATTTTACATATACAGTGTCCGACAAAGTTATGTATGTATACTCTATGAATGTTAACACCAAAACGATTATATATTTTAAGCAGTGAAATTTATCACTTTTATTGTGTTTCTAATTTGCTTATGGGTATATTGCATTAAAAAAATTAAATTTAAATATTGTACATTTGAACTATTTGTTGCAAAACACGCGAACATCTGAAAAAGGGAATTATTTAACAACGACAAAAGTATGAATACCTCTATGTATTATAATGTTAGCTCAATATTTGGTATTGGCATGGGGTTAATTGCAGTCAAAAGACTTTGAGACATGCTGTCTACCAAGTTCAGAAGAAGTGATTCTGGTATGTTTTCCAAGGAGTCCTTCAATCTATCTATCGGTCGAGCTTATCATTTAAATATTGCTATAAATGCTTAATAAAATTTAAGTCAGAGGTTTGGGCAGGCCATAGTAGGAGCTCTGTCGATATTTGATCGAAACATTCTTCCTACACCAACTTGTATGTTTGGGCTCATTATCCTGCTGGTATATAAAGTATCTTCCAAGTACATTTTGGGCTGAGGGCTCTAAATTTATACTCAGCATCACTCCGTAGGACTCTCACGGCATTTGCCTTCGATTAATACCAGATTTGATAGACTATTGTAGTTACAGCAATCCCAAACTAAACTATTTTCCTATTTAAATGCCAATATTGCCACGGTATACATACTTTTCTTGTGTGTAATTCTTCAAAGCGTCTTCATTCTGCAAGCAAAACAAAAGCTAACGGTAAATATCATACCATTATTATTTGGTAGCTTATAATATCTACATGTGCATTTTTTGTTGCTGAACTCTTGAAAGAAATACAGTGTAACTTCTATAACTCGAATCACCATAATCCACAAAAAAACTTCGAGTTAGACAGACTTCAAGTTATAGAATTTTTCATTAAAACATTAATTTCTCAAATGCTGTAAAATATAGATTAGTACCCAGTTTTATTTATTTACTTCGCATAACGTTTTATTTAAACACGTTAAAACATGTATTCTGAATTTTGTTTGTTGCAGTTTACTATTGTTTGGCTATTGACTTTTGTATTCCATGCCTTTGTTACTTGATTTATGCAATTCATAAGTGTAATATCATTATTTTTGTTCGCCTCCATAAAATATAGAGGGACTTTTCTAAAATTCTACCTCGATAGAAAAATTTTAAATTTTGTATTATGCCCTAACGAAAAAGTTCGATTTATGGAAGGAAATTTGTATGAAAGTTGCCTTCTATTGCCACTTCAAAAGTTCGAGTTATGGAGAACTTCGAGTTAGGGAAGGAAATTTGTATGAAATTTGTCTTCTAAACGCTATTGCCAATTCAAGTGTTCGAGTTATAGAGATCTTCGAGTTATAGAAGTTACACTGTATTTAAATAATAGTGAAAAATGTGGTGGGGTATCCATAATTTTGTCGGATACTGTATATAAGACTTTTTAATGGTTAGCTTTCCATGAGACTTCCTTACTTCAAAAAAAAAAATCGAATACATTAGAGTGGGAATGGCCTTTAGAGGGTTGTTCAAACATTACTGTAAAAATACTTCACCCCTGCAAAGTGTAAAGACCTAAATGCAATTAGTATTTTACCAAAAACCTTTAATACGCTTAATAATTGTTATCAGTATAAAATGCGAAAGACATTGTTCTCGATGTTTCGACTTATAACCAAGACTGCTTCCCAATTAATTTTCCCAGTTTTCAACAAGTAAAAACTTTTTTTCACTTGAAACGACTGATATTAAATGTGTGACACAATTAATTTTAGAAAAAGTAACATATGTATATACCCAAATACCCCTCATCATATCAGTATGCTAGAATATGCAGAAACTATCCGTTAGAAGCAATTGGTAGATTTTAGAGTCCGACCGATTCATCGGCCTTGGCATCGGCATCGGTTGTTTGTAAGTCATAAAACTAAACGAGTTATATACAGTATACTCTCGAAAAGTAAATTCTCAGAAAGTAAATTCTCAGAAAGTAAATAATCACGGAAAAGTTAATCACCTTTAAGATTACACATGCACCTCGAAAAAGTAAATTTTTATACTCTCGCAACCTGTTGCACAGAGTATAATAGTTTTGTTCACCTAACGGTTGTTTGTGTCACCAAGAAATATAAGAGTTAGATATGGGGTTATATATACATAAATGATCAGGATGACGAGTGGATTTGAAATCCGGATGTCTGTCCGTCCGTCTGTCCGTCTGTCCGTCTGTCCGTCTGTCCGTCCGTCTGTCCGTCTGTCCGTGCAAGCGATAACTTGAGTAAAAATTAAGATATCTTAATGAAACTTGGAACATATGTTCCTTGGCACCCTGAGGAGGTTGCTTTCGAAAATGGGCAAAATCGGTCCACTGCCACGCCCACAAAATGGCGGAAACCGAAAACCTATACAGTGTCATAACTAAGCCATAAATAAAGTTATGAAAATGAAATTTGAAACATAGGATCCCATTAGGGAGGGGCACATTTGGATGTAATTTTTTTGGAAAAGTGGGCGTGACCCCACCCCCAAATAAGTTTTATGTATATAACTCGCAAACCAATAAAGCTATATAAACCAAACTTTCTGCAGTCGTTTATTTTAGCCATTTCCTTATACAGTCCAAAAATGAAAGAAATCGGATAATAACCACGCCCACCTCCCATACAAAGGTTAGGTTGAAAATTACTAAAAGTGCGTTAACTCACTAACTAAAAACGTCAGAAACACCAAATTTTACATAAGAAACGGCAGAAGGAAGCTGCACTGAGATTTTTTTACAAAATGGAAAATGGGCGTGGCGTCGCCCACTTATGGGTCAAAAACCATATCTCAGGAACTACTCGACAGATTTCAATGAAATTCGGTATATAATATTTTCTTGGCACCCTGATGACACGTGTGAAAAATGGACGAAATTGGTTCACAACCACGACAACTTCCCATATAACTCATTTTTGAATTCCATCTTATTCCTTCACTTTATAAAATATACATTAGGAACCAATGAAGATAGCGAAATAAAACTTTACACAAACACTGTATATGATCTGTTGCATCCCTTGTGAAAAAATTGTAAAAATCGAACCATGACTTTTCAAGGCCCCTGATATCGAACATGAAGAACTCAGTGCCTAAGGGTAATTTTTCCCCGAAAATATACTTAGGTCAATCCCTCAGATATTTTAATGTAATTCATTCCCTCTGAATTTTTTTTTATAACAGTTTCTCTCTGTACCTGAAATGGTAATAATTGGGTCATAACTTCCCCCAGATCCCATATACCTAATTATAAGTAATATTAAATTAAGTGAGCGTATAGTCTTCGATACATTGTATCTTGGTGGTGAAAACGAGTGAAATCGGTTTAGGAATTACCTCAGTCCCCATATACTATTTATGATGATTTTCGTTATTCTATTGAACTTTATACCAAATATATGGGTCGACTTGTGTTATCTTTATAAAATTACATCAATAAATTGCGAGAGTATAAAATGTTCGGTTACACCCGAACTTAGCCCTTCCTTACTTGTTTAATTTACTTTTCAGAGAGTGTGATAAAAAATTCGAAACGAAGCAAGCTGCGTTTTTTACGATGTTGCCAAAACACTTACTCTCTTGTTTATCGCGTCTTTTTAGTAAATAAACTCTCCTACTTGATCCACTGGTTTAAAAATGAAAACGATGTAAATCAGGTGTCAGACTTTTTGAATTGTCGTACAAAAATGGTCAGAAAATATATTGCAAAAGAAAAAAAAAACAAAAGAATATTCAAGATTTTTTCTCGTCATAGTAAATCCATATGTTTTATTGAAACAAATAAATGAATGAATTTTTTAAGTATAAAAATGCATTTAATATTATAAAAACAGATAATTTATGTATATATTTGGAAAAGTAAATTATTCGAAAAAGTAAATTACCCAAAATACCAATCGATTTACTTTTCGAGAGTATACTGTATATGAAAATGATCAGGATGACGAGTGGAGTTGAAATCCGGATGTCTGTCCGTCCGTCTGTTCTGCAACGGATAACTTGAGTAAAAATTGAGATATCTTAACGAAACTTGGAACACGTATTCCTTGGCATCCTGAGGATATTGCTTTCGAAGATGGGAAAGATTATACCATTGCCACGCCCACAAAATGGTGAAAACCAAAAACCTATAGTGTCATAACTAAGTCATAAATAAAGTTATAAAAGTAAAATTTGGAAAAAAGGATCGCACTATGAAGGGGCATAGGCCAAATAGGTCACATATAGGTTATATTGAAAATTACTAAAAGTGAGTTAAATCACTAACGAAAAACGTCAGACACACTAAATTTTACAGAAGAAATAGCAGAAGGAAGCTGCACTCAGATTTTTTTACAAAATGAAAAATGGGCGTGGCATCGCCCACTTATGGGTCAAAAACCATATCTCATGAACTACTCGACAGATTTCAATGAAATTCGGTATATAATATTTTCTTGACACCCTGATAACAAGGATAAAAAAAATGGGCGAATTCGGTTCACAACCACGACTACTTTCCTTATAACTCAATTTTGAATTCCATCTGATTCCTTCAACTTATAATGTATACATAAGGAACCAATGAAGATAGCGGAATAAAACTTTACACAAATAGTGCATATCATCTCTGGCTTCACTTGTGAAAAAATTGTCGAAAACGGACTATAACTTTTCAAGGCCCCAGATATCGAACATCAGCGCCAAAGGGTAAATTTTAACCGAAAATATAGGTAAATCTCTCAGATAATTTAATGTAATTCAGAGGAAATTGTTTTCTTCTAATAGTGTGTCACTTTTCCCAAAAATTATGAAAATCGGGTTATAACATCTCCTCGCACCCATAATTATAGGTTTTTCAAAAATATCATCTCCTAGCTCCATATAGGTTATAGGTTTTTTAAAAAATACGGTGGGCTTTATTCCGCATACATGCATTGGTTAATATATGTATGAGATATCTTAGCAAAATTAAGTGAGCCTATATTGTGGATATAGTGAAATCGGTTCTGGAATTACCTCAGCCCTTATATTCTATATATGCTGATTTTGGTTATTGTATTAAACTTTATGCCGAATTTATGGGTAAAATGTTCGGTTGCACCCAAACTTAGCCTTTCCTTACGTTTTTTTGTTTTACATTTATTATTACATTATTTAGAATGATCCGATTTATTTCAAATATTCACTGTTTTGTTCAACGACTTGTTGAGATTTTGAAGCTAATTTCATAATGCCACTCATATAGAAATCCTTGTTGCTATTGGCAAAAACTGGGAGAGTATATTTTTAAAAATTTCTCTTGAGACAAATTTTCATTAATCTGTGTCAGTTTTGGACCGAGACATGCGAACATACCGATAAAGCCGATTTGAAACACGCCCTCCAAACAGAACGGAATTAAATTGCTCCAAACTATACAAATAAATTGGTAGAATCCATGCTGAACCTAATGAAAGTAGTTATTGATAGTAAGAGGCATCCCACAAAGTACTAATTGACATAAAAATATAGTTGCAATGTATTTTGTTCGAGTTATAGAAGTTTTCATTAAAACAAATAATTTTTCAAAAAGTTGTAAAATATAGAATTATACAGAGTTTTATTTATTTACTTGGCATAAAGTTTTATGTACATACATTAAAACCTGTATTCTATAATATTATTTGTTGCAATTTGCTATTGTTTGGCTTTTGACTATTTTAAAATTCTGCCTCGATAGTGGATAGTGGATAGAGTTTTAAAACTTTGGAAATGTTCGATTTATGGAAGGAACTTTGTATGAAATTTAACTTATATTGCAAATTCAAGAGTTCGCTAGGATCTAATCCATAAATATTGTTTCACAACCGCAAAATAAAATTGAAAAATTAATTTTAATTTGAAAATATATATTTTTTACTTTTGCGATGACATTTGCTAAGGTTCTACTTTTACAGTTTGTTCCATATCTGGACTCATTTACAGAAACATACATACAATTAAAATTAATAACACTATATCTATCAAAAAATAATGTAAAAGTAATAATTTCCAGTTTATGGGAATATTTTTGATTTTTATTTTTTAGTGGGAAATGCACAAATGGTACAAAAGTGGGTATATTTTAATTTTGACTTTAATAAATTTAAATATTAGACTTACCGTTTATTTGAAACAGTTCGAAGAATGAAAGAGTTGTTGCTTGAAAGCAATTCCTTATTAATATATTTCACTTGGTCACCTTTAATTTCTGTCAAATTACAAACACATCAGTACAAAACGTAATATACACACAACAGCGTACAACAATTATTTTGACTGCATGTAAGTATCATAACACAAATACCATAAGCAGTGTAGTCATTGGCGACTTTAGTGCAACAGTTTTCTTTGCAAACAATTTAATAAATAAGGTATATCGCCACTATCTCCACTTATAATAAAATTGCGAATATATTTGTATAGGTACCCAATCAAAGTTGGACAATTGGATAATTGTAAAATTTCACTTTAGTACATACATATGTATAACGTTACATAGTACATATATATTGATGCATACGTACTTGCTCTTTTTAAATTACTAATAATCACAAATTCACTGAAATTAAGTTTTAGTAATTTTACACTTTTCTTATTGTTTGTCACTTCGCGTATTCTTAAGGAAGAATGAAGGAGTAATGTCCACAACGTGGAGCAGCACATTTATTTATGTTGGTCGTATATTTGTCACCTTTTATGCCTTCACCGTGGCGCTGTTGTCTCGTCCGCGTGTCCAAAGGATGTGATTGTGTTTCCGTTCAACGGTGCTTTGCGAACCTTCGAATATGAAAAGCGTACCGGCAAGGCGACAAATTGTCGCGAGTGTAAATACGGCTCAACAACTATGAGCGCGAGCGCGACTACGAACGCGAGTGTCGCTGAACTGGACCTAGTGAGCGACGAAGTTTAATTTTAGCGGCGAAAGTATTTGAATTTGCACAAATTTACCGCCACCATCACGGTCGTCGCCGAAACTACCGCCTTATTGTGCGACAGTGTAGGTGCGTTCAAATTTACTATTAACGGATACAACATGGTTATGAGCACGTGTACATATTCGCGAGTGTTTCTGTGTGTGTTTTTAATATATGTATATTAGAATGTGTGCGGGCACATATTCTTATGCAAGTGTATGTGTTTTTGCGCGTGTTTGTAGTGTTTCCTTTCTTGTTTTGGGCATTTGGTCAGTTGCGCGCGCTCTTGACCAAGCTGAACCAAGCTACAGGGAAACCACACCACCGATTGCAGTGACAGCCAAAAATGTAATGATTAATAGGCGAGCGACGCGTAACGTAGACGAGCGACAAAGATGGCAACGTCGTAGCCAGCTGGCAATCAGCAAGAAGAAGACGGTAAAGAAGGTAATCCGCTGACCGTATCGGACAATTGCGCGTCTGCACGGGTACAATTTCGCTGTTGTGTCCTGTCAACCATACACTCGCACAAACGGCGTACATACATACGTTGATATCTGCAACCACACATACCCTAATAAGATGTGAGCATACATACTATTACTCATGTATGTATGTGTAAATGTGTGATGCTATGTACATATGTATGCATGTCCACTTATGCATCCATACCTTCTTTTCAACAAACACATGTATGTACATGTATATACATACATATGTACATATATATATATGTATGTACATATTGGCAAAGTGGTGGTCATTGTCACAATTCTGACACTCAGCAACGCTATCCTTTGCATCCTTCTTCCTTCTTAACGGTACCCATTGTGGCGTCAACGACGGCTGCGAGGACAAAGAAGACGATTGCGATAACTGCTGCTACGACTTTGACTTCGACAGAGACTGCGACTACTATGCTGTCGGACAATACGAACACACACGTATAAACCTGCGGGTACATGTGCTTAGATGTAGGTATACTTGTATATGTATGGATATGAATGAATAACAGGCCTATTTCTTGACTAGGCAAGCTTGGCTGTCGTGAGCGGTTGGTAGGTTGAATATATGGATCAATACATGTAGCATGCGCTTATTTAGAAAGTATAAGATGTATTTTGATACTAGTGTATATGATATATACATACATACATATGTACATATGTGTACCAGTGTCTACTTCGCACGACTGCCCTATGGGTAAACGCGGGTTTGCGTAGAGACAAGTACTGTAGTATGATGAGATTAACAACTGAGCATGGTGCGATATGCGAATGCGTTTTTACGTTGAACTCGTATTTGGTAGAAATTTGGTGGTGGTCATAAGGGAACAGGGGGTGTGTGTCTTAATAGGAAGACGTGGGTCAGCTTTACGTTTGTGTGTTTGCACGCAACAGTGTAAAAACTTATGTATGTATGTACGTACGCATACGTAAGTAGAGATTCTGCAAACTGAACATGCAAATGTATACATGCACATAATTGAGTGTTCTATTGTTAATGCATGTATGTATGTAGGTAGAATATGTTTTATATGTATTTGGTACACATGACTTGACCAAAACGGGTGAAATTCAGGAAACGACATAAAAGCAGAATGGAAATGAATATAAAGACAAAGGCGGACAAGATTGAAAAAATACCAAAGACCAAGACGGTGGCTTCCACATCAATGAGTGATTGTAGAATACTTATACATTCATATGCAAAACTGAGCAAAAGCAAAAACCCAGCAAGAAAAAGCAGCAAAGTTATTAATTTTAGAAGATGCAAACAGATAAACAAATATTAACAAACAAAAGTATTTTTTGAAAACCAGAATTGTTAAGAAGTTATCGAAATCTCCCCAGATATCAACTATAATGATTAACATTATATACCTGTTGGGTATATGCATATGTATATACAATTATTAGCGTGGAAATTTAGGTATATTACCAATGCTGTAACATTTCGCTAGGCAGGAATATGGCAGAAAATGCATAAATTATTTGTATATACATATACATATATATATACCAACAGGGAAATCTATCATTAAATTTGTAATTCAACTAATAACTCTACTTAACTACTTGATCATACTTTCATCGGATCGATTAAAATGATCTTAAGGGGTTAGGGGTAGTCAGGATTTTCAATTTTTTTTTTTTGCATTTTCGTTAAGTGTAATATCTTAAAAATATTCTCTGAAGTTGAAGTTGATCCGATAATAACTTTTCGAGTTATTCGACAAATAAAAAAGATCGCTCGGGCGCTCCAAAACGCTCGTGCGTTTTTCTTTTTTTCTTCCCTTAAATGCGTTTTTCTCAAAACTATGTTTTTTGAACTGGTGACAACTGTAACTCGAAAACTAATTTTGATCCGTTTGATTTTAGTTGAATCTCCAAGGATGTGATTGTCACCGCAAGGACCTTTTTTTGAAACTGGGTCAACACAGACAGCTATAACTTTGGAAATTATAAATTTTTTTTTTCAAATTTTCGTGACTTTAAGTTAAAACATTGTATAATAATGCCATATTAGAACATTTATTTCTACAATGTTGTTGCCTTCGTAATTTTCACATTCATATCAATATTATAATGCAATAATTAAAATAAACATTTGGAACTTATTATCACGTGTAGATTGCTTGGAAATACATATCTATGTATGGTAAAAAAAATCATTTCGGTACATATAGTAAAGATCTATTTAGGAAGTTTACCTTTAGCGCATATCTACTGATATCTACCTGTCAATCATATGTTTATACAAATACTGCTTCAACATACTATCCCAGGTGTGTATATGTATGTATGTGCATAAGTATGAGAGTATAGATATTTACATCTGTATCTCTATAAATTACAACATTTGGTTTAAATTTCTCAAGTCGAATATGCTCACTTAAGAGTTTATATGGATCATTATTATGCATACGTGTATATGAACATATTTATTTATGTTTGTAAATAAAATATGTAATACCCTTATGTAAATATGTATGTATGTATGTATATAACCATTGAAATGGCAAGAACACATTTAGCGACCAGAAACGAACGTTGAACGTCTACAGCTTCGCTGGACAGCGGCCTTTTAGTCTGGCCAACTGGCAACTTACCGAAGTTGCAATGTTGGTATCACGTTCCGTTCCTTATTGCTTTAATAGAAACTCAAACCTTCTCAATAATGCTGCACTGCACGGTTCTCTGTTTTGTTCTTGTGGTTATACTTTGCAATTTAGTTGTTGTGATTTATCTGACTTTTGTTTTGCTCACACTTTCGTACAGAGTACTATTTGCTGCTTTCATACTGATGTTTGCTCTCTTTACGCTCTGCGGATATGCATTAATATGTGCGTATTTAGGGAAACTAGCGCATATCGTCTACATCCCTGAGACAGCTTCTTCGTTTCAATCTTCGTTTGTTGAATACTTGCAGGCGTCATTGGGACTTCTATTGTAATAATGCGGTGGATTTTTGTCGTTTCCTAAAATTGAACAGTTAGTTTAGTGACATGTTTAGCGCATGCAATCCCTAAAACATGGGATTTGTTGGTAATAGCCTTCGCTGTCGCCAAATTAGAAATGCTTCTAATTTTCAGTTTCTTTTTCAAATAATTTCACTTTAAACTAAATATGTAAATTTTATTAAAGTGAAAGATTTTAGTACGGCAACAATGAAAATGCTGTTTGATATGTCGCTGTCGTCTTCAAAATGTTCAAGACGCCGGCTTCAAAGCGACATTTGTAATCAGCCGTGTCGTCAGCACCAAAGGCCCAAACCTTTGGTAAAGAAATTTTAAAAATTTGGAAAACAGTATGCTGGAAAATATTAAAGTCTTATTATTAACACAATTATACGGATATTCGCTTTATGAATCAATTAAAACTTTCTTCTGTTTTAAAAAGTTATATACGAAGCCTAAAAAAGCATTTATTTAATCAATTTTATTACGCTCTACGACACAATCGACTTTTTTTCTGCGTAATAAGTAAAAAACAAAACCAAAAGTTTCATGGATGTTGTGAAATACTCGTCTCATAATAACACAAATTACAAAGTGTTAAAGCAGCGCAGGAAAAATGTGGTTTTAGTATTAAGGGGTTATATACAGTTAGACGGCCGAAAAAAAGTGAATTTTCCAGAATTTTTTCTGAGAAAATTTTTTAATTTATTGATCCAAAAATTTATACACATATTATGGTATCTTTTAACTGTATTTTAAGACTTAGTTTTAGTAAAAATATTTATTTGAAAAAGAGCTACAGCTGATCTCCAGGAGCTCCTCTCAAAAAAGACGTTTTGCGGTGACCACTATATCTCGGAACTGGATCATCCGAAATTAAAAAACCAAAATCGTTAAAATAATATTAAATCTAGTAATCAATCGAAGGAATAAGCAAAATAAAATTTTTTGACAAAATGGCGGTTTCTCAAAAAAAAAAATCGATTTTTCACCGAAATTTCGGCCTTAAATTGTTTATAAAAAAAATATTTATCGGAGAGAAAAAATCTTCGATTAATTACTAAAAAATATATTTAATAAGGTCGTGTTAAAATTTGAGACTAATCGGTCTAGCCGTTTTCGAGTAATGTTGGTCACCGACTTTGAAAACACCATTTTGAGAAAAACGCGTTTAAAGTTTGGACCTTGTACTTAAAAACACTCTGAAATGCCTTTTCAAATTCTTCATTTGCTTGTAACTTTGAAAATATTCACCGCAACGACATGTGTGTGTATTCTTAAATATATGTACATTAAGAAAATGAAATAAAAAAAAAAATCGATTTTTTGAAAATTCTAACTGTATATAACCCCTTAAAGCTGTAGTAAATATTCATAACAAAAATAAAATCCCACTACCAATGTTCAAATTAGAACTGATGCCAAATTCTAACCAACTAAAGAAAAATGAAACATATCCGATTTACAATTTAAAATATCTGCTCCATCGCAGAATTACCGTCGAGGAACCACATAAAAGAAATGGTACAATGCACCAACTGCCAAGGGTATGGGCACACGAAAACATATTGCACCCTACGCAGTGTCTGTGTGGTGATCTGCATCCTACATCAAACTGTACTCTTAAAAAAGAGGATTTAAATAAAAAATGTAGCAATTGTGGGGGAAATCACACTGCAAACTATAGAGGTTGCCCCGTATTAGCCGAGACACACATGTAGTAACAATAGTATTGTTCGTACGAATACCAGATGTGTGTCACCAAGTACCAACACTTTACCATGGGAGCAATGTAGTATTTTGCTGGTAACAATATCAGTATTTTTTGTGGTATTTCACTGAACACAGCTAAAAATCCTAGAAACCTAGGTGAGAGCTTATATATAATACAAAAGCTTTTTAAAATATTTTGTTCAAATGACTTTTCAAAAATAAATAAATAAAATGGCAAATAAAAGATGTTTTCACAAGTTTTTTTTTTGGTATTTCAGTTTACTACAAATCGATGTGTGTCAATGTACGTAGTAAACACATTACCATAATACAGTGTAACTTCCATAACTCGAACTTCTATAAGTCGAAGATCTCCATAACTCGAAATCTTGAATTGGCAATAGCGTTTAGAAGCCAAATTTCATACAAATTTCCTTCCCTAACTCGAATTTCTATAACTCGAAGTTCTCCATAACTCGAACTTTTGAAGTGGCAATAGAAGGCAACTTTCATACAAATTTCCTTCCATAAATCGAACTTTGGTTTTTGGTCATAATACAAAATTTAAAATTTTACTCTCGAGGCAGAATTTTAAAATAGTCTCTCTATATCATACGGATGATGCGAATAAATCATATAATATTACAGTTATGGATTGCATAAATCATCAAACAAAGGCATGTGATATAGATGTCAATAGCCAAACAATAGCAAAATGCAAAAATCAAAATTACAAAAAACATATCTTAACGTACGTCCACAAAATTTTTTGCGAAGTAAATAAATAAAAAAGTGTATAAATCTTATTTTATAGCTTTGTGAAAATTTATATGTTTTAGTGAAAATTCTATAACTCGAAGTCTCTCTATGATATGCCTCTCTAGAGATATGCCTGCATACTAAAGAGCAACGTTTCACCAAACCAACTCAAACACTTGGTTGAGCTTGTTTAGCTTTAATTAGATTTAAGATTTTATAACTTATTGTTAGGCTTCGAATAGCAGATTCAATAAATAAAGAAATATTGAAATAAAAAAAATAAGTAAAAAACTGTGTTTCCCGAATTCGATGTTGGCCTCTAAAATCGAAATAATTGAATTCGAAAAAAAATATTAAAAAAATAAGTAAAACTTACGTACATACATACATCATCGTTATGGTTCTAGGGTTAAGGGTGTATTCTGGTGTAGAGACATGAATTTCAATTAATTTTTGAATTTTAAGCAGTCAATATTTTTACTATCCATTTTTTGTAACTTATTTATTAACATTACAAGAATACAGATAAAAATTAAAAAGAAGTTAAAAGTTCCAAAAATTATTAGCTGAAGAAATGGAAGATCGCAAAAAATTGTTGTTGCACTTATTTGACCGTTTTGAATTTTTTGAAAAATATTTGGAATGATGCTAGTTCCAGCTTCCAGAATTCTATGAAAAATAATCTCCAATAATTTCAGGTTATTCGGTTCAGTAGAACTTGAGATTGGTGTCCGACCGATACCCAATTTTTGGCCGATGCCGATTAATCGGCCAGTTGGCTAAGTATCGGCCGATGACGATTCTTTCATGAACAAATTTATTTAGTAACCTAGTATAGTAACAAAAGAAAAACAAATAACATCACACATATTAATTCAATTAATATTTAAAACTATATAACTTATACTAGCAGACCGTTTCGGCTTCGCACGGGTTTAAACAAAAATTTCAAAATTTGTAAGTTTTTACATACTTATACACACTCTCCCCTACATATGTACATATGTACTTTCCCGTTTCTTCTGTGGGTTCATTTTAAAAAAGTAAAATGAGGAAAATTCGAACATGAAATTATATTTTATTTGCAATGAGCTAAAACTTGATTACGACCTCTAGTCTTTGGTGTACGATGTCTTTCTCTCTGATTATGAAGGCGTTGGGAACGCTCAGAGTTCGACGCCCTAGTGCGAGCTTTGTATATTAATATTTTGTTCTTCAAGCCGCTGCACACGCTCCGCACTCGACTTTCAAGCGCGTAATTGGGAGGTTTTGAAATTTTATTCTGCAAGCAGCTGTAAGCGCTCTTTACTCGAATCTCTGGAACGCGATTGCGATTCAAAGAGAATGACTTGCAAGACGATTTTCAGTTTCAGATTAAAATTCTCCATCACTGAGTTTTTTTGATAGCCTCACCTGGAAACTATTTCCAGAAAGTTAAGATTCTTACAAAAAATATAGCCTATGCTACTCGGGGGTATAATGGTGAAAGAATTTTTGAAAACGGCACAGTAGTTTTTGAGTTTATTCATTACAAACTTACATATAAATCTTTTTTCTTTATAAAACTGTGCATATTTGAAATAAATCGGATTATTCCAAATAATGTAATAATAAATTTAAAACAAATATAGTAAAGTTCTTTACACTAGATTTAATATTATCATCGTGACGAATGATTGGTTCAGGCAAATATGAATCAAACTGTATTTTACGAGAAAAATTAATATAAGTGTAATTCAAAAGAAGTAGAAAGAATCGGCCAAATATTAGTGGCCGATACTGGCCGATGCCGATGCGAAGGCCGATTAATCGGTAGGACTCTACTTGGGATATCGTGGTATCGTATTTAAAAAAACAATTTTGAGAAAAACGTGTTTAAAGTTTGCCGCGCCAGACAAAAATAGTGTATCTCCGAAAATAATTTGAATTTTGAGAAATCCTAGTGTAGACTTATTCTTAAATAGTTGAAATTAAAAAAAATCAAATAATATTTATCTCTACACCGAAAAAAAAATAAAGTTATTGCTTTGAAAGAATACTTGTCTTCTATTGTAACCACGCCAGCATAAATTATGCACTCTGTTCAGTCAGGCCAGAGGAAGTAACACCAGAAAACATCGAGAAAATTTGTGAAATTTATATCAATATGTAATCGATCTAACTGACTTGTAAAAAATGAAGTAGTATTTCAGGTTTCTCTAAATGATTAAGAGAGTACTCCAAAAGTGGTCCAACTTAGACAGGGAATGATTTTTTCACACAATTACTATAATAAACTAAATCTTTATTCATAATAGCACACATGAATAACGATATCACTGATACAGATAAAATCTCTCGTATATCCCTTCTTATGAGAAAATAAAATTTCCGAATACTTCTATGACGCCCTGTACATATTTCCTAAACACGAAAAAGACTTGACTTTAATTTAACAAATTTTTATAGATTTATCACATATGTAATAGTGACATAGAAAAACAAATAGTTCTTTCTTTCTTTCTTAACATGTCAGCCGAATATACGTACATACAGAGGAGGTCAAAATTATTTACACATCGGACGTTTTTTACAAGTTTCACAGAAAAAGCTTTTGCTTGTTGTTTTTATTGTCACAGGGTAATAAAATACTATGTTGTTATAAACCTTGACATATTCCTGAGGAATGAAGTCAATTTGACAAGAATATCTAGAAATATGGAGGAGATATAAGCAAATGAACTACAGACTCGCAGTAGCCGAAAGTATTTACACAAATTTTTTTTGCGTCAAAAGTATTAACTTGGAATGGATTACCGTGTTATTTTTATACTCTCGCTACAAATGTTGCTAAAGAGAGTATTATAGTTTTGTTCACATAACGGTTGTTTGTAACACCCAAAACTAAACGAGTTAGATATATATGTAGATCACGTCGGGGTCACCAGATGTAGAAGTCACCAGGCGTGGGGATCGGTAGAAGTGTATAGCGGTATACAAGTATGTACCAATGTGAATGCGTAGGTACGAGTAGGCGCGAGAACAAATAAAAGATGCTTACTGCTTGACGTCCAAAATTAGAGAGAGTGAGTTTATTGCTAATTCTTGCTTAAGTACAAACATGAATATCATAGTAAAAGGAATAAAGGATTAAAAGCTAGGGTTGTAATTTAGAGTGTTGCGCTGTAGTGTAAAGTAAGCGCCGTAGTAATTGCAGGAGGTTGCCACATATATATACCAAAGTGATCAGGGTGAAGAGTGGAGTTCAAATCCGAATGTCTGTCTGTCCGTCCGCCCGTCCGTCCGTCTGTGCAAGCTGTAACTTGAGTAAAAATTAAGATATCTTGATGAAACTTGGCACACTTATTTCTTGGCACCATAGGAAGGTTGCTTTCGAAAATGAGCAAAATCGGACCACTGCCACGCCCACAAAATGGCGAAAACCGAAAACACATAAAGTGCCATAACTAAGCCATAAATAAAGCTATGGAAATAAAATTTGGTATGAAGGATCGCACTATGAAGGAGCATATTTGGATGTAATTTTTTTGGGGAAGTGGGCGTGGCCCCGCCCCCAAATAAGTTTTTTGTACATATTTCGCAAACCAATAGAGCTATATAAACCAAACTTTCTGCAGTTGTTTTTTTTAGCCACTTCCTAATGCAGTCCAAAAATGAAAGAAATCTGTTCATAACCACGCCCACCTCCCATACAAAAGTTAGGCTGAAAATTACTAAAAGTGGGTTAACTCATTAAAGAACAAGTAAGGAAGGGCTAAGTTCGGGTGTAACCGAACATTTTATACTCTCGCAATTTATTTATTTAACTTTATTTATATTATATAATACACAATTTGACCCACATATTCGTCTTATATATTGTATAAAGTCCATTGAAAGTTGGAAACCATAATATTAGGTTAGAAGCACCGAGGTCCTCGTGTTCGATATATGGGGCCTTAAAAACCTATGGTCCGATTTCTGCGATTTTTAGAATGTGGCTGCCACACTATTAACATAGTATTTGTGCAAAGTTCTGCACCGATATCTTCACTAGTAGTTACTTTATATATTGTAAAGTAAACGATTCAGATCGTCTTCAAAGTTCTGGTATATAGGAAGTAGGCGTGGTTGTGAAGCGTTTGGCCTATTTTCACAACATATCATTGGAATGTAAGGAAACTATTACAAACCAAGTTTCATTGAAATCGGTCGAGTAGTTCCTGAGATATGGTTTTTGACCCATAAGTGGGCGACGCCACGCCCATTTTCCATTTTGTAAAAAAATCTGAGTGCAGCTTTCATCTGCCATTTCTTATGTGAAATTTAGTGTTTCTGACGTTTTTCGTTAGTGAGTTAACCCACTTTTTGTAATTTTCAACCTAACTTTTGTATGGGAGGTGGGCGTGGTTATGATCCGATTTCTTTCATTTTCGAACTGTATTAGGAAGTGGCTAAAAAAACGACTCCAGAAAGTTTGGTTTATATAGCTCTATTGGTTTGCGAGATATGTACAAAAAACGTAGTAGGGGGCGGGGCCACGCCCACCTCCCCAAAAAAATTACATCCAAATGTGCCCCTTCCTAATGGGATCCTATGTTCCAAATTTCATTTTCATAACTTTATTTGTGGCTTAGTTATGGCACTTTATGTGTTTTCGGTTTTCGCCATTTTGTGGGCGTGGCAGTGGTCCGATTTTGCTCATTTTCGAAAGCAACCTTCCTATGGTGCCAAGAAATAAGTGTGCCAAGTTTCATCAAGATATCTTAATTTTTACTCAAGTTACAGCTTGCACAGAGTATAAAAACGCCAGAAACACTAAATTTCACGTAAGAAATGGCAGATGGAAGCTGCACTCAGATTTTTTTACAAAATTGAAAATGGGCGTGGCATCGCCCACTTATGGGTCAAAAACCATATCTCAGGAACTACTCGACCGATTTCAATGAAACTTGGGTTGTAATAGGTTCCTTACATCCCAATGATATGTTGTGATAATAGGCCAAATCGCTTCACAACCACGCCTACTTCCTATATACCAGAATTTTAAGACGATCTGAATCGTTTACTTTACAATATATAAAGTAAGCACTAGTAAAGATATCGATGCAGAACTTTGCACAAATACTACGTTTATAGTGTGGCTGCCCCATTCTAAAAATCACCGAAATCGGACCATAGGTTTTTAAGGCCCCATATATCGAACACGAGGACCTCGGTGCTTCTAACCTAATATTATGGTTTAAAACTTTCAATGGACTTTATACAATATATATGACGAATATGTGGGTCAAATTGTGTATTATATAATATAAATAAAGTTAAATATATAAATTGCGAGAGTATAAAATGTTCGGTTACACCCGAACTTAGCCCTTCCTTACTTGTTTAATGATATCTTTTTATTATACTCTCGCAACAAAGTTGCTAGCAACAAAGTTGCTACGAGAGTATTATAGTTTTGTCCACATAACGGTTGGTTGTAAGTCCTAAAACTAAACGAGTTAGATATAGGGTTATATATATCAAAATGATCAGGATGACGAGAAAAGTTCAAATCCGGATGTCTGTCTGTCCGTCCGTCTGTCCGTCTGTCCGTCTGTCCGTCTGTCCGTCCGTCCGTGCAAGCTGTAACTTGAGTAAAAATTGAGATATCTTAATGAAACTTGGAACACGTGTTCCTTGGCACCATAAGAAGGTTAAGTTCGAAAATCAGCAAAATCGGACCATTGCCACGCCCACAAAATGGCGAAAACCAAAAACACATAAAGTGTCATAACTAAGCCATAAATGAAGTTATAAAATATAAAAAGTTAAAAAATTTGAAATAAAGGATCGCACTAGGAGGGGCATAATTGGATGTAATTTTTTTTGGGAAGTGGGCGTGGCCCCGCCCCTACTAAGTTTTTTGTATATATCTCGCCAACCAATAAAGCTATATAAACCAAACTTTTCTGCAGTCGTTTTTTTAGCCATTTCCTTATACAGTCTAAAAATTACAGAAATCGGATAATAACCACGCCTCCTCCCATACAAAGGTTAGGTTGAAAATTACTAAAAGTGGGTTGGCTCACTAACCAAAAACGTTAGAAACACTAAATTTCACATAGAAAATGGCAGATAGAAGCTACACTCAGATTTTGTTACAAAATGGAAAATGGGCGTGGCGTCGCCCACTTATGGGTCAAAAACCATATCTCAGGAACTACTCGACCGATTTCAATGAAACTTGGTTTGTAATAGTTTCCTTACATCCCAATGATATGTTATGAAAATAGGCCAAATCGGTTCACAACCACGCCTACTTCCTATATACCAGAACTTTGAAGACGATCTGAATCGTTAACTTTACAATATATAAAGTAAGCACTAGTGAAGATATCGATGCAGAACTTTGCAAAAATACTACGTTTATAGTGTGGCAGCCCCATTCTAAAAATCACCGAAATCGGACCATAGGTTGTCAAGGCCCCATATATCGAACATGAGGACCTCGGTACTTCTAACCTAATATTAGGGTTTCCAACTTTCAATGGACTTTATACAATATATATGACGAATATGTGGGTCAAATTGTGTATTTTATAATATTAATAAAGTTAAATAAATAAATTGCGAGAGTATAAAATGTTCGGTTACACCCGAACTTAGCCCTTCCTTACTTGTTAATTTTAATGTTTAGTCTAAGTTACACAATTGGGCGCTAAGTTAACTGTTAATTTAGACCAAATATCGGTAATTTCGGCGTTTTCGGTTATTATATCAATTGTCCTCTGATATTTAACGAAACCCCAAATATTTTCAATAAAGTTTAGGTCGGGACTCTGCGAAGATCAACTTGATTTGCTTCATTTAATACTTTTGTATGTAAAGATCCTTTATGAAATAGAGCATTGTCTTGTTGTGAAATGTAGTAAATAGTTGGAAAAGCCCGACTAACCACTACAATGGCATGGTCATGTGAATTCATATTTAATCGGATGATTATTAGTACGAAATCTCCAGAACTTAAGTAAGAAAAACTTCCCCAAAAAATCAGCATATCACCTCCGACTCTGTTTAGCGCCTAAACTGCATATTTCTTATTTTGACGGGGTAAATGCATAAAGCGTTTACTAAACAAGCCATGGAACCAAAATTCAGCATTATCTGCCCAAGACAGGCTCCAGGATATTATTTAAGACAAATGACTGGCATATCGCTATTTTATTTTGGGAAATATTGACCAATTTTCGCAAAACGTCAGGTATTTATGTTAACTTTTTTTTTAATGTTCTGAGTGAAGTATCATTGACTGTTGCTGCAATATTAACAGGACTAATTGTGGAATTTCGCATGACAGTTCCTATTAATCTTCTGCATTCTCTTTGAGTTATCACAGGTTTCCGCCCAGTTATCTTTAAATTGTACTTGCAATATTTGGTGTCCTTGTTTTTAATAACATTATAAACAGTATTTCATCAAATTCTATAAATTTTAACTAACTCCGAAGCCGAAACCCCAATCTTAAACTTAGAAACAGTCTCCGATCGATTACAACTGACAATTCCTTGGTTTTCTTCATTTTATTTACCAAGTTTTATATTTTAAGGCTTTGTTAGTTAGTTATGAATACAATAGAAGCCAATCACTACACTTGCTTAAACCAAATCCAAGATTAAAGGCTAAAATGTATAAATACATTTGACGCAAAAAAAAATTGTGTCAAGACTTTTGACTACTGCGAGTCTGTAGTTCATTTATCTCCGCCATATTTCTAGCTATTCTTGCCAAATTGACTTCATTCCCTCAAGTATAGATCAAGGTTTTTGCCGCACACATAGTTCTCGAAATTGTTTCAGTGAATTTCCTCATTTTGAAAATGTTTACATATCCGTAATTTTTATACTCTCGCAACAAAAGTTGCTAAGAGAGTATTATAGTTTTGTTCACATAACGGTTGTTTGTAAGTCATAAAACTAAACGCGTTAGATATAGGTTTATATATATCAAAATGATCAGGATGACGAGACGAGTTGAAATCCGAATGTCTGTCAGTCCGTCCGTCTGTCCGTGCAACGGATAACTTGAGTAAAAATTGAGGTATCTTAACGAAACTTGGAACACGTATTCCTTGGCACCCTGAGGAGGTTCCTTTCGAAAATGGTGAAAACCAAAAACCTATAAAGTGTCATAACTACGCCATAAATAAAGTTATGAAAATAAAATTTAGAACATAGGATCGTATTAGGGAGGGGCAGATTTGGATGTAATTTTTTTGGAAAAGTGGGCGTGACCTCGCCCTCAAATAGGTTTTTTTGTATATAACTCGCAAACCAATAAAGCTATATATGTAAACCAAACTTTCTGCAGTCGTTTCTTTTAGCCGTTTCCTTATACAGGATAATAACCACGCCCAGCGCCCATACAAAGGTTAGGTTGAAAATGACTAAAACTGGGTTAACTCACTAACGAGAAACGTCAGAAACACTAAATTTTACAGAAGAAATAGCAGAAGGAAGCTGCACTCAGATTTTTTACAAAATGAAAAATGGGCGTGTCATCGCCCACTTATGGGTCAAAAACCATATCTCAGGAACTACTCGACAGATTTCAATGAAATTCGGTACAGAATTTCATAATAATCAGGGTGTCACCCTGATGACACATGTGAAAAGTGGATGAAATCGGTTCATAACCACAACTTCCCATATAACTTAATTTTGAATTCGTCTGATTCCTTCACCTTATAATATATACATAAGGAACCAATGAAGATAGCAGAATAAAACTTTACACAAATAGTGCATATCATCTCTGGCTTCACTTGAGAAAAAATTTTCGAAAACGGACTATAACTTTTCAAGGCAGGCCCCTGTTATCGAACATGATGAACTCCGCGCCTAAGGGTAAATTTTAACCGAAAATGTGGATAAATCTCTCTGATAATTTAATGTAATTCAGAGGAAATTGTTTTTTTCTAATAGTGTGTCTCTGTTCCTAAAAATTATTAAAATCGGATAATAACATCTCCTAGCTCCCATATACCTAATAATAGGTTACAGTAGTTTTCCAAAATAACGAATATATGCTTTGTATTACTTTCGTATCAACTAAATGCAAAATTAGAAATTTATTCAAAAGTGTCCAACATCACGATTATTTTAAAAAAATTGGGTAAACCTGTTGAAAGAGCTACAACGAGGAAACATTCCGTGAATTTCCTGAATTGCAAGTATTTACATGATACAATTTATGTACACACTGTAGAGCGACAGGGCGAAAAATATCCAAGGAAAGAATGAACTCACACCAAACGTTTTTGACTAAAAAGACATAAAAACGTGTTGTGCTCTAACCCACACCAAGCGCAACGCAGTGCGACGTGGCAACCAATTTTGTTTTTTTGTCTCGCTTGATGTGCATTGAAATGAAACAAAACGTAAATATCAAAAAATACAAAATGTAAAACATTAAATTTTTAAACCAAACACAAACTACCAAGAAAGCATAACTCCTGCAGAAGCATTAACGTTGTCGAACAATACATGCTGAGCTATAGCGCAACCACACCGAATAAAACAAGACAAGCAAACTTAGACAAGACTGAAAAACACGTTTCGTTGCTTATTGCTGCACCGTTGTTTTTCAAAGGCAAAATCATGCATTGCATATAATTTAAAATAGATAATGACGCGAAAAATAGTATTTTTAATTGATGCAAGAACGTGGCTTCATACATAATTATAAAAATAAGCATAATTTAAATAAATTTTAATTAAATATTTTAATTAAAAGTATACATAGTGTTATACTTAATCTTTACGCAGGAGTTATGCTTTTGCGGTAGTTTGTATTTTACTTTAGAATTAAATGTTTTATTTATATTTAATAGTATTTTTAATAAATGAAAATAGGACTGCATAGATCAACATATCAAAGAAACATATTTAAACAATATTCTGTGACATTTCTATTTACAAATTCCAAAAACTCAGCCGTTGGAACCTCATTTCCCATGACTAAAAAGGTCTTGCCTTGCCTTACATGGATAAATCGAGTTAATGAACGAAGGAAAAGGGTAAAACTTTCGCCATATATTGGGTCAAAGATGTGTGCAAAATTTTAACAAAATCGCTTTATAACTTAACACGACATCTTGGTGTTCACCGACTTAAAAAATTTAGTTTTGAGATAAACGCGTTTAAAGTTTTACATTCATACTGACGTGGCCTGATGGGCGGAACTTCCAAAGAGTCTCTTAGAATATTAGTAGGATCTTTTCGATATTTTTGGATAATATTCTAAACATATTGCAATATTTAATATGACAAAATAATTGAGGCAGGAAACACCATATATGATTATAAAAATAATCATCATTTAAATAAATTTAAATTAATTAATTAATTACTTAAAAACATATGTAGTGTTATAATTAATCTTTCCGCAGGAGTTATGCTTTCTTGTTTTGTTTTTGGTCTTTGTTTTATTTCATTGCGATCCAAGCGATACACAAAGACAAAATTGGTTGCCACGTCGCATTGTGTTGCGCTTGGTGTGGGTTAGAGCACAACACATTTTTATTGTCTTTTTAGTCAAAAACGTTTTTGACTAATCCGGTGTGGGTTGACCCATAGAGATGCTGCACTCACAAATGGAGAATGGGCGTGACACTACCCACAACTCTTTGTTCTATTTGATTAAAATTTTCTCCAGAATAGTATTTTAACATTTTTTTGTTACAATGGACGAAATCGAAAATCAATGAAGATATCGGAATAAATTGTTTTAAAATATTTGCATATTAATTTATCGGTAACGAAAAATGTTTCGATGGTGAGGTTTTGCTACTGCTTCGAGATTTCGGACAGACTTTGCCGGCCATTCTCCACTCTGCTTTCACCGATGAGATTAAAGCATTAACAAAACAAGAAATTTTATGGCGAAATTTTGAATTACAATATTGCATACATCTTCAAACTGATACGTCAGCACATGTATTAAAAATATTACTAGAGTTGGGAAACAGTAGACTGCAACTATATATGCAAAGTCAAAAAATTTCTAACCTATTGTTCACGAAAAATGTTAATTATTTGATATTTTTCCGATCATACAAAATAATTATTTAGATCATAACTGGTTCAGTAATCGAGTTACTTTGGTTTGTTGACGACATTAACTTAAAGAAACAACATTTGTTGAGATCTAATGTCATTTAAATCAATCGACACTGTTGTTGATGAAAATGATAGTATACAAAGTGTTTTTTGAATACTCTCGATAAAGCGGGAATGAGGCAATCATCAATTGAAGAATTGGGTCATCTATTATTCTTCTGAATTCTTCTGGAATTTACATTTGGCAATCAAAATTATCACCAAAAATATTATTGAAGCAACAATTTTGAAAGAAAAAACCAGGCAGTGTGCTACGTATTCCATAGATACCGTCAGAATCTACAACACCTTTCAGAAGGCTACAGTTTCCAATTGGTTTAGCATTCGTCTTTAGTTTAGCTGTTCTTTTGGATTTAGATTTGGAAAATATATGTTTTTATTTCAAGGGAAAGAATATCCTGCAGCCTACTTATACGAAAACCAGTTGTACATATATGTACACACACAAAAAATTATGTATACCCTCTGAATTTATAAACCAAAATGAGTATATCTTTTGAGCAGTGAAATTTCTATTTTTCTTATACTGCATTAAAAAAAGTAAATTTAAATAGACTAATATTTAACAACGACAAAAGTATGGGCACCCCTATATAGGTACATGTTATGAGGTTAGCTTCTAAATAAAGTTTCAATAGTTAGTGTTGACTCCTTTAACGTTAATTACAGCAAATAGATAATAATATACAAATAGTGATAGGGATATGTTTCCCAGGAACCCCTCAATCTATTTAAAATGTCGACAAGAATATCGGTCGAGCTTATCATTCAAATATTGATATAAATGCTTAATAGGATTTAAGTCAGAGCTTTGGGCAGGCCATAGTAGGAGCTCTATTGATTTTTGATCGAAAAATTCTTTCGCCGACCCATTTTTGGGCACATTTTCTTGCTGATATTATTCGGATTTTCTGCTGACTTGTTCGTTCAAATAGATATCAACGAAAATCAATGTTTATTAAGAAATTAACACTTACGGCACATACGGCACATATAAGTGTAGAAATACTATGAGTTTTTTTTTGGTTTGGTGGAAATGAGTCTTAGACATTTTTGATATTAGTATTAGTACTCATTTGCACTAATTTGTTTGGCTCATGAGTTAGTGCACTAATTTCATTAGTACTCAATGCAGATCTCTGGTACATATAAATTGGTCGCGGTTGGTAGTTCGGATAATCGCGAATCCGTATAACTGAGGGCCGGATAAATGAGTTTCTACTGTATGGTTTTTGACTCATAAGTGGGTTTAAAATTTTGAGTGCAGCTTATTTATAATGAAATTTAAGGTTTCTAGTGGTTTTCCTTACTGAATTAAAACATATTTGGTAGTTTTCAACATAACCTTTGTATTTGAGGTGGGCGTGGTTATAATCCGATATTCTTAATTTTTGGACTGTATAAGGTAATGCCTAAAAGAGACGACTCTAGAAAGTTTTCTTGATATAGCTTTTGTAGTTTTCGAGATATGTACAAATAACTTAGTAGGGGCCACGCCAACTTTTCCAAAAACGCTGAATTTATGGCTTAGTTATAGCTATTTATATGTACATACACCTTATAGTGCCAAGAAATACTTGTACCAAGTTTCATCAAGATATCTGAATTTTTACTCAAGTTACAGCTTGCACGGACGGACAGAGAGATATCCGGATTTGAACTTTACTCGCCACCCTGACCATTTTGATATATATAATCCTATATATACATCACTCGTTTAGTATTAGGACTTATGACCAACCGTTATGTGAACAAAACTATTATACTCTCTTTAGCCACTTTGTTGCGAGAGTACAAAATTAGAGACAGGTTAACCAAGAATATTGGGCATATTCTTATTAGCTTAAATACAATATGAACTATGCGCAATTCCAATCCGTCTGTCCGTGAAAGCGATAACTTCAGTAAAAATTGAGATAACTTGATGAAATTTGGTACACATATTCCTTGGCGCCCTGAAATATTATTGAAAATATGCCCCTTCATAGTGCGATCCTTTGTATCAAATTTTATAACTTTATTTATGGCTTAGTTATGGCACTTTATGTGTTTTCGTTTTTGGCCATTTTGTGGGCGTGGCAGTTGTCTGATTTTGACCATCTTTGAAAGCAACTTTCCTATGGTGCCAAGAAACAATTTTTACTCAAGTTACAGCTTGCACAGACGGACAGACATCCGGATTTAAAATCTACCGATCACTTTGGTATATTTAACTCCATATCTAACTCTTTTAGTTTTGGGTGTTACAAACAACCGTTATGTGAACAAAACGATTATACTCTCGTAGCAACTTTGTTGCGAGAGTATAACAAATGTAGTATAAAAATCGTATGTGACTTGGCTTTCGTATATCTCGTTGGTTATGTATAAATTTACAGCTCTATTCTGTGCACTTGACAAATTTATAAAATATTTTTTAAATTTTTCAAATTTTTGTCAAGAAATAAATTTTTTGGTATTCTGTGACAATTTTGATAAAATAAAAAGCTTCAGTACGCATAGTTTTTCCCCACACGTGTGGGAAACAAAATAATGTAAACAGAAACAGCTGATTTCTTGCAAAGGGTCGTTATTTATTTCAAAATATTTGGAATGCAATTTTGATTTTGTTGGTTGTTATGTTTAGCTTCTAAACTTTGTTCCTTATTGGCAACAATTTGATAAGCTGTAATGGCATGCAATATATAGAAAGCAATTTCGTTAAAGATACCCTTTTTATCTTCATTTTTTTATACAAAAAAAGGAAAAATAAACTTCTTAATATAAAAACGGCTCAATAACGTGAGCGATACATATATATATTCATACATATATAAAAATTTCAAGTCAAGTCGGGATTGGCGACTAAACTACTAAACCGATTTTAATAAAATTTTGCACACGTCTGCAGTTTGGTCCAACATAAAGGTTATTTTATATTTCAACTTGTAGCCGCACTGTCCATCCGTCTGTCCATTCTGCCATTTGGTCAAGTGATAATTTGAATTGAAATCTACATATCTTAATAAAACTTCGTACACTTTACAAATTAGCAAAATGAGATTATATTGTAGATAGACAAAACAGGATAAATGTAAAATATAATAATAATAAAAAAAGAAGTTCAGCCCTATCACGCAATTCATCGTACACTGTTTTTTCGGAAAAGTTACGAAATTGCTTTCATGCAATTCGATTATCTTAAAAAGTAAGTTCGAAATTCGTAAAGTGACATTCACAGAATACATTCGAATCGTCAAATTCGGAAGTTTTTTAAAATTATTCTACGACGCGTTTTTGCTAACGGAAAAATTTAAGAATGTACATAAAAAAGAAAAAATAAAGCAAAAAAGGTTCAAATGTAAGTTTTTACTGAATTTAAGTTAATTGCATTTGTTAAGAGTAAAATATATTTCAATTTGATTTCCACAGGTCTAAAGGAATAACCACGAAACAATAAAATGCGCTTCTACTTGAACTTTTGCAGCAAAAGCCCGAAATGGCCGAGTGTCCTAAGGAAGAAGCAGCGGAATTTTGGAGTAAAGTAGCCGATGAACTCAACAGTGTAGGACCCCCTACTAAAGACATTTCAAGCTGGAAGAAGGTACCGTATTACAGTTCTTTTAATTATTGAAACTAAAAGAATAATTTATGTATTCTATAATTTATTTTTTAAAGGGTATGGCTAGATTGGAAGGCATATATAAAAAGGAAATTGGCCGAAAACAAAAAAGAACAGTCAGCTACTGGTGGCGGTCGAAGTAGACAGCACCATTTCAGCGAATTGGAAGAAGCTGTAATCAAATTAACTGCATTAGAGACGAGTACTAACGGCACAC
Source organism: Zeugodacus tau (assembly GCA_031772095.1). Classification (NCBI taxonomy): domain Eukaryota; kingdom Metazoa; phylum Arthropoda; class Insecta; order Diptera; family Tephritidae; genus Zeugodacus; species Zeugodacus tau. Next base: position 37,584,028 of record CM062649.1, read on the forward strand.
AAAACACAGTGAGTGTGGGTTTATCTATGGCAGTTATATTGCTACCTTCAATGAGTTGTAGCCCTGCACTGCCAAGACGCAGTAGTAAGACACCAGAAACATGTACAATAGATTTAGTAAAAGAACAACTTTTACTTCAAAAAGATTTTCAAAAAAAGGTTTTCGAAAAGTTAGACGATCTTTCTTCAGATATGCGCCGATTGATGAGATGATGTCATCATTTTCAGAAAAATTATTTGGTTCTGAAACATTTTCTAAAGCTTCATTAGGTACACGAAACTGGATGCAAACATGGTGCAACGCTGCCGCAACATTAACGATTTGAGATGCCTTCCATGGCTCGTAGTGAAGTTCACGAGCAAAAAACACCGATTGTTCTTTCTACAATATTTCTCGCCTTTGCATGTATTTTATTATACTTCTCTTCCGGTCTTCCTGAGGAAGGTGTTCGAAAAGGTGTTATTAACCATGGTTCTAGGACATATCCAGCATCTCCTAAAAATTGTAATTTTGAAAGTTTGTAAAGATTTATGACAATTTTTATACATATGTATGTATATATGTATGCAAGTATAATACTCAAAAGCCAAATGTTTCGTTCCCCATCGAGGTACTTTTTCTCAAAAAAATAACGCGCACTTGTTAGCAGTCATGATTGCTACCAGGATACTGAGCGTTTACATAACGTATTTTCATATTATTGTCGCATATCTGCAAAACATTGAATAAGAAGTTTGACATGTGAATTTCCTAACTTACTTACAATCATGGCATTGATACTAAAGTATCCTTTGCCGTTATAATAGAGAAACTTATCTTTTGTTGGAGCAACGATTTTAATGTGTGTCCCGTCTACACAAAATCGCACCTGGAAATTCGTATTTCTGATAGAAATCCCTCTTGGCTTGTCTTTTTTCATCGCTACTTAAATTAAGATTTATCCACTGAGGGCACAGATGGGACTGAAGCGATGCTAATACATCTATAAGACGCAACAAAATGTAGACTGAGCCATTGGAATATCGAAGTCCTTGCCTACTCCATGCTGGTAGCCTCCCTCAGCAAAAAAACGTAAAACTGAAGACAAACGATGAAGTAAAGATATAGATGAAGTCCTTGAAGAACTTGCATTCCTCTAACGCCGGGGACATACGTAAAGGCCGCCTTATTTAAGCGAAAATTTTTTTTCTGTTTTGAGAAACTCTTTTGAATAAAGTATAACTATTTTTATAGAACCTGAGTATGTACGTTGTTTCGCCTAACTCCAGAGGGTTGCTCAAGTCCCTAAGTGATTTTCTTTGAAGTTTTAGATCGCGGCGGGTTCTCTCTCGTTCTTCCTCCATCAGCAAAAATACATACGTCAGCGAATACATTTTTTTGTACATAAATTCAACTATATCATAAAAGTTTTCAGTTTTCTTTATCAAAATATACATAATTTTCTCAACCCAGCTGATTTCGAAATGTCAAAATCCAAAATTTAAGTATGGTAACAAAGTTTCGAGTTCACATGGATTCAGTGATAGCAAATTATTCGTATTCGTAGCGAACATTCGTATTCGTAGCTTTGCTACGATGGATTGCGTGATAGGGCTGGTTATGAAAAAAATAAGACTTGTACAACAGATATTCAAAGCACGGATAGACATTAGGATTTACATATTTTTAGGTAAGTGGACGTTGTCACAGATCAACCCCCGTCTGTCCGGTCGGCCATTTGATCAAGCGATAGTTTGATCTGGATATCTTAATATAACATAGCTCATACGTAAACCTGAATACTATGAGAAGGTTGGTATTCATGATGGCCAAAATCGGACTTATGCGACTAAAAAATAGTGGTTAAACAGAACACATGATCTATATCTATATATATATAGCTAACCAGAATAGAATTTAACATACATACACCTTATCCACAGCAATACGTGGCCCGGCCACTAGTTTAATATAAAGATATTTAAATGTTTTCCTATGAAAATATGCAAAATCTTTGTAATTCTAATAATGTTTAATACAGTGGAACTTCCATAAATCGAACTTCTATAACTTGAAGATCTCCATAACGTAAACTTTTGAATTGGGAATAGCGTTTAGAAATCAAATTTCATACTAATTTCGTTCCATAACTCAAACTTCTCTAATTAGAAGTTCTCCATAACTCGAACTCTTGAATTGGCAATAGGAGTCAAATTCTATACAAATTTTCTTCCATAAATCGAATTTTTCGACAAGGGCATAATACAAAATTTAAAATTTTACTATCAAGGCAGAATTTTAAAATAGTCCCTCTATATAGTACGGAGGCGAACAAAAAATATGATATTTCAATTATGGATTGCATAAATCATGGAACAGAGAGATGGGATGCAGACGTCAAGAGCCGAACAAAAGCAAACTGCAACAAACAAAACTACAAGTTACAGGTTTTAACGTCTCTACATAAAACATAAGGTGAAGTAAATAAATAAAACTGTGATAAATCTTTTTTTAACAGCTTTTTGAAAATTTGTATGTTTTAATGAAAAGTCTATAAATCGAAGTCTCTCTAACTCGAAGTTTTTTTGTGGATTATGGTGATTCGAGTTAGAGAAATTCCACTGTATTTCTTATCTTTATACTTCGGTTAAAATTTCGCCCGTTATAAATAACATAGTATTTTTATACTCTCGCAACAAAATTGCTAAAGAGAGTATTATAGTTTTGTTCACATAACGGTTGGTTGTAAGTCCTAAAACTAATCGAGTTAGATATAGGGTTATATATATCAATGATCAGAGTTACGAGTAAAGTTCAAATCCGGATGTCTATCTGTCCGTCCGTCCGTGCAAGCTGTAACTTGAGTAAACATTGATATATCTTGATGAAACTTGGTACATGTATTTCTTGGCACCATGAGAAGGTTAAGTTCGAACCACTATCGGACCACTGCCACGCCCACAAAATGACAATAACCGAAAACATATAAAAACCTATAAGTAAGCCATAAATTAAGCTATTTGGTGATATGGATCGCACAATGAAGGGGCATATGTGGATGTAATTTTTTTTTGGGGAAGTGTGTGTGTCCCCGCCTCCTACTAAGTTTTTCGTACATATCTCGTAAACTGCTGAAGCTTTATAAACCAAACTCTCTAGAGTCGGTTTGTCTTTGAAACTACCTCACACCACATAACTTCCCTATCTCCCATATAACTAATATTAGGGTTTCCAACTTTCAATGGACCGTATATATGCCGAATATGTAGGCCAAATTGTTTGGTATATTAATACAAATTAAATAAATAAATTGGGAGAGTATAAAATTTTCGGTGTTAGTAATAATAACATTTAAAATGTTCAAAGTCACATCAAGAGTAATGAGGTTGGATAATAGAGACACTCAAAGCCAACAATGAATTTAAATTTACCGATATTTAATTTATGGAATTAATGAGTATTACCGAAAAATTATAACCTTTATCATGGCGTAACAATCGATAAGTATTTAGAAAAAGATGATTCATTCCATCAATTGGCATTTGTTTTTACTGATGCGGTTACAAGTTGAGCCTCAAATATCTAACCCTATATAGGAGCCATATCCAAAGTAAGCGTGTAGTTAGGGATGCAAAAATCGTGAATTGATGCAATACAACGAACCATCGATGTTTCTTCAAAAAACAACGAAATCAAAAACATCGGCTGTTAAAACATCGATGTAACGAAACATCAATGTATTTTTTAACTTTTTATTACGTATTTTAATGTTAGTATGAAAAGCTAAGGGATACAGAAGCAGAAGTACAAATAAATGAAATATAGTAGTTAGTACGTCTTAAGTTGATGCATTTTATTTACATTTAAAGGAAAAGTTTCATATTCTTCGACACTTTGTTTTACGGGTAAATTTTACCTCCTATCTTATGTGCAAAAGAAGAGCTTCTAATTTAATTATTTGCCTCATAGTTTAGAAGCAAGAATGAAAGAAAATAATATACGGTAGATATAAAGTTACCTTTTTCTGTTTTCGTTTCCGTCGCACTGTTAGGCCACACACTTGAGCAATACAATCAAACGAAGAAACGGTTGCGTGTATTAAAAATTGTCGATATATATGTATATCGATTTTTAAAAATAAAGTATGTTGTCGAGATTTAAAAAATATATTGTAAATGAATCGCTGATATAGGGCTTTTCAACATCGAAGTAGCCAAAAATTGGTTCCTTGTTATATTTGCTCTTTAAGCCACAAATAAAAATGTTTTGCAAATTTCGTCTCAAAAGCGTTACATTTTTAGCAGTGGCACTTAAGCAGGGATTACAGTATACCAAAGTGATCAGGGTGATGAGTAGAATTGAAATCCAGATGCCTGTCTGTCGGTCCGTCTGTACAGGCGATAACTTGAATTAAAATTGAGATATCTTAATGAAACTTTGTACAGATATTCTTTGACGGCCTCAGTAGGTTAGTATTGCCTATGGACGTAATCGGACTAATTGCCGCGTCCACGAAATGGCGGTAACTGAATACCTATAACGAGCTATAACGAAGCCATAAAAAAAGTTATGACAGTAGTATTTAGTACAGAGGATTACACTAGGGAGGCGCGGATTTTGAGGGATGCAAACAATGTAAAGTGAGACATCGATGGTTCGTTGGATCGAACATAAAGAAATCAAAAACACTAGCCAATAAAACATCGATGTATGTATCGAAATATCGATGCATTTTTGAACTTGTTAAAGGTATTTTAATATTTAGTATAAAAAGCTGATTTCAGAAGCAGAAGTAAATATCAGCTGCTTGTTAAAATATTTTCTCAATAAATAGCATAATTTAAAAACAACAAAGTTTTGGAAAGATGCTTTTTGACAAAAACATCGTTTGCATCCCTAGACATAATTGGATGTATTTTTTTTTTTTTTGAAAAGTTGACAATTTATGCTGAAAACTACGTGCGTTAATTCGCGAAAAGCATCAGAAATACTAAATTTTATAGAAGAAATGGCAGAAAAAAGGTCAGATTAAAAAAAATTAAAATGGGCGTGCGTCGCCCATATAACAAGAAAGGAAGGACTAAGTTCGGGTGAAACCGAACACTTTATACTCTCGCAATTTACTGATATAGTTTTATTAAGATAACACACAATTTGACCCATATATTCGGCATAAAGTCCAATAGTTTATGAGGGCTGAGGTAATTCCTGAACCGATTTCACTGATTTTCACCACCAAGGTACACTATATCCAAGACTATTTGCTCACTTAATCTTGCTAATATATCTCCTATATTAACCGATATATGCGGTATAAAGCCCACCGGAAGTTTGAAAATCCGAATATAAGGTATTTGGAAGCTAAGGAAAGTTATAACCCGATCTTTATCATGTTTGGTATAGAGACACACTATTATAAGAAAAAGATTCCCTCTGAAATAAATTAAAATATCTGAGAGATTTACCTAATTTTTTTTTAATTTTATCCTAAAGCACTGAGTTCTTCATGTCTTCACAATTGACCCTATTACTGAGGTAAACCAAAAAATATGTTCACAGTTAAGTGCTTATCGAACTATCAACTAACGATTTACCAAATTAACAAGTTCGGTCTGAATACCCCCATTATTTACTTTCATATTTACATTTTGAAAAGTAGCAATTCCTAACAAATTTAAATTTTCAATAGACCTCCTCGTTTTTATTTAATTTTTTTTTTTTGTAAAATCATTAGTATTTTAATTTAAATAATAGCATGTTGCTTACTAAAGACTTCTAAACTTTTATTTTTGTAGCTTCATTGAGCGAAGAAAATTTCACACTTTAAATAAATGTCCGTTTTTCAAAGAGCAACACACATCTCACCCATCATCTTACGCCATATAGGGTCTTGGAGTTTTACCATCTATAAATAAATGTATATGTATGTACATACAAAATGTTAAGTGTATATGTATGTATTTCGCAGATTCCATCATTCCTTGTACATTCATTTTCGAACAAAATGGTGTATTTCTGACTCGTTCTTGCACATTGCAAATTTCACATCAAAGTAGCTTGAGTTGCATAGAATGGTCAAGCAATACTTTACAGTTTTACTTCAGTTGCTTCTCAGTTTCTTGACATCGACGATTTCGATATTTGCATATGAGCCCAGACAGCGACCGAACGTCCATGTTGGCGTTTGATGCAAAATCGTTGAACACACACATCAGTATGACACGATGAAGCGTGCACGACGAAAGTTCCCTGTGCTCACAATTTCAATATTCTGTTTGCTCTTGGTATGAGCTATACATCTTTCCTAGTAAGGCTTCCAAACAAGCTTTGAGGTTTCCAAGTAATGGGTGGTCAGCAGAAAGGAATAAAAATCAAATGGACAGTTCGCTAGAAAATATCGTTCATTTACTTCAACTTATATTTATACATATATAAGCATATGTATATAAATAGTAGTTTGAAGCTGCACAAGAATATGAAGGATAAAACTAAATTTAAAGCTGAACAAGAATCTTAGCTCATGTAAAAGCTTCTGTGTTTACCATATATACTTATACATATCCATTCATCTAATTCGATATGTATTGAGGTATGTATGTGTTTTCGTACATACCTAAATATAAGTATCCAACCAAACACACAACCAAAGTTTATACCAGCATTCAAATAAATTTATACATACACACATTCTCTGTATCGTACGCACATATTTAGTTGACCGATACACCACTGTACAACAGCCTTTGCTTATAATTACATTGTGAAGGGAGCGTACCTAGAGAACGAATTCCATGTCGCTGCTTTGCAACCTAAAGGATTAAATTTGTTGCTATTACCAACTCTCGTTGGTCAGCCAGTGCCGCGAATTCTGTAGACGTGGGTGAACACTACTTCGCTGCTTGAGTTCTTCCTTTGCCATCCGAAGAAGGACGAACTATACATCAGTGAGTTCGCACACATGCTTATCCAACTGTACATATAACACATCTCGTAGTATATGAAATGAACAAACAAATTCATATATAAAATTCTTGGTTCATAATAATACAGGTATACTTTTCTGAATTGCGATTTTAATAATAACCGGATCTTTGGATGACCGTTTTAAAACTCTAAGAAAGTAATTTGTTGCCAAAATAGTAAAAGTAAGCATCGAAAACTAATTTCGTATCTATATAAGGAATAGAGGGAAATGGCTAAGACTAATAGGCTGAACATACTTTATTTTATAAAGTATAATAAGTTAATCGTTACAGTGAACCAAATGCACCATGTTACGTATGGGGAATATTATACCTAGATATTATTTACATATGTATATACCAGTAAAATCATGAAGTATACACAATAACAGTGTAGAATCACTAACAGAACCCGCAAAAAGCTAAATTTCATATATGGGTTTAAGCTCCAAACGATATATGAAAATGCCTTCTCAAAATTTGGTGACAGCGCAGCATTACGAGTATTCCATGTGGTCATAAGAGTAAGAAAGATGGAAAATTTTAAGTGCTAGCAGAACACTGGTGGTCAAAACGGACAATCTCATTTATTCATTTTCTATTTGTTTCGCCCGTAAGTTCGTTCTTTCGTTACGAAAATCAAAGAGTAGGCACTTTGCGATAAATTGAAAACTTGGAAGGCGGCAAGGTTTCTAGGAGACATTTGCAAACTGTGTTTTATCTTGTGATGAAAAAAGAGTTGTTGTAATAACAATTATGCGTTGCTTTTCTCCTCGGTATTCTGTATGTATTATGTATATACGAACGTACATAAATATTTGTATATGTGAGCACAAAAGCTCAATCAAGGTGAATTTCTCCTTCTCAACGTATCACGTGAATCTAACTTACCTTCCTTAACGTTTTCCCAAATTTAGTAGTATCAAATGAACAACAACAATTCATTTTGTTTTGTCAGCCTGTTGTCCACCAACCATCCTGCTACTTAGCTATTTTAAACGCTGCTGTTCCGACCAAGATGATTTTGCTGCTGCCGCTCCTGTTGCCGAAGATGCCATTGTGCTAGTGCTCTGTTCTTGGCGAAATTGTTGCTGTTTTTGATCATTTGTTGTGTTCTTTTGGCATTAGAAACAAAAATGCCCTGTTGCGATGTGGTAGACGTATCTTTGAACATCCTTATGGTTGTTTACTTTGCATATAGTGAACTAGTCTTTTGTTTTCTGCTTCCACATGCTTTTAAATTCCTATACATACGCGTAAATTGAGTATATATTTTTTATACTTATGTATGTATATATATTATGTACAAATGCTACCAGCATCTTTATACGTTGCTAAGAAAACATATCTGTACATACATATATATGTATGTTTTTGCATTGACTTACATACATGTTGGAGTATACATATGTATGTACGTACATCCGAAGAAATCTAAAAGTACATTTTTGTTCCCAACAGGGAAATTATGAACTATCATTTTGTGCAAATTTTTCACCTCTAGCTATATGTTGCACGGTGTATAATATTTTGTTTACCTAACGGTGGTATGTATCAAAAAACTAATTGAGGTAGATATAGAGTTATATATACCAAATTATTATTGGATTGTAATTCACAAATAGATTTTATTTCACAAACTACATACATAGTTATATAAACTACACTTGCTGGAAACATTTCCTAGCTGTATGAAAATGGGTTAAATCGTATTATAACCACGCCCATCCCCATACGAAAACTGCTAAAAGAGCGTTAACTTGTTAAAGATAACTTCCAAGGATTAATGGCTGCATATGACTCCGTATGAAAATTGGACAATGGGCGAAGCATTGCCCACTTTTGAGACAAATCTCATTTATAGCTTAGTAAATATTCAACCAATTTAAACCAAATTGACTATGCAATATTTTGGAAATATATTATAATCATTATATTTTCCATAAAACACGATTTTTAATTTCATTTTATGCTTTCACTTTATATCATACACTGCGAGTCATCAGGATAGCGCCCCGCAAGCATTCTTGGTTAATACCAAATATTTTCCATAGTATTTGGGTTAGAGCTAAACATTTTTTTTAAATTTTTTTGCCTCAATAAATAAACTATAAAAGGACACAATACGATTCTTTATACAAATTTAATGAATTAAAAACACAAAAATTTGCAAACGAAAATTGGTTCATAAGCTTTCCGCTTATTTCATATGAAAAGTCAAACTTAACATGTTTCATTTATAATTCGAATATTTTGAACTGGAATTAGTAATGGGCGGTGCCACCTTTGATAATAACAACATCATAAACTTTAATGGGGAGTGAACTCTATAGTTTTTTATTAAAATATATTGTTGTTGACCAAATGAGTTTTATATCGTCGATTAATTTCGGTTTGGTGTTATATTGCTTATGGGGTCCATCCATAGTGCACGTCATGAAAATAAAAACGTTTTCATCTAGGCTTTTAAAAATAAATATATTCTCATCCGAAAATATGAAATGAGTCCACTAATTAAAAGGTTAAACGTGTTCGTTCAATAATTAGACGTATTTCTTTTCGCAACTTATTAAGTGGTGAATTTTTCTTTAGTTTGTGCCTTATTAAACGTTCAGCTTCCTTAATAACCCTTTTAGTAGTTGATTTGATCACTTTAGTATTATTTTTACTTCAATTTTGACGGAGGAGTCGTGATAATTAGAAGCTTCTCTGAGCATACACCGCCCGAGTGCTTCCGTAAATCGACGATTATTGCCGCATTTGAAGCTCATTTCAATTTTTATACTCCCGCAACAAAGTTGCTAGAGAGTATTATAGTTTTGTTCACATAACGGTTGTCTAAACGAGTTAGATATAGGGTTATATATACCAAAGTGATCAGGATGAAGAGTGGAGTTCAAATCCGAATGTCTGTCTGTCCGTCGTCCGTCCCAGCAAGCTGTAACGTGAGTAAAAATTAAGATATCTTGATGAAACTTGGCACACTTATTTCTTGGCACCATAGGAAAGTTGAGCAAAATCGGCCCACTGTCACGCCCACAAAATGGCGAAAACCGAAAACACATAAAATGCCATCATAAAATTTGGTATGAAGGATCGTACTATGAAGGGGCATATTTGGATGTAATTTTTTTGGGGAGGTGGGCGTGGCCCCGCCCCCAAATAGGTTTTTTGTACGTATCTCGCAAACCAATAGAGCTATATAAACCAAACTTTCTACAGTCGTTTTTTTAGCCACTTCTTAATACAGTCCAAAAATTAAAGAAATCGGATAATAACCACGCCCACCTCCCATACAAAGATTAGGTTGAAAATTACTAAAAGTGGGTTAACTCACTAACGAAAAACTCCACAAACACAATTTCAAATGGAAAATGGGCGTCACGTCGCCAACTTATGGGTCAAAAACATATCTCAGGAACTACTCGACCGATTTCAATGAAACTTGGTTTGTAATACTTTCCTTACATCGCAATTATATGTTGTGCCTACTTCCTACATACCAGAACTTTGAAGACGATCTGAATCGTTTACTTTACAATACAGTATACTCTCGAAAAGTAAATTCTTAGAAAGTAAATAATCGCGGAAAAGTTAATCACCTTTAAGATTACACATGCACCTCGAAAAAGTAAATTTTTTAATTTACTTTTCAGAGAGTGTGATAAAAAATTCGAAACGAAGCAAGCAGCGTTTTTTACGATGTTGTAAAAACTCTTACTCTCTGGTTTATCGCGTCTTTTTAGTAAATAAACTCTCCTACTTGATCCACTGGTTTAAAAATGAAAACGATGCAAATCAGGTGTTAGACTTATTGAATTGTCGTACAAAAATGGTCAGAAAATATATTGCAAAAGAAAAAAACAAAAGAATATTAAAGATTTTTTCTCTTCATAGTAAATACATATGTATGTATGTAAATGTCAATATGTTTTTGATGTAATGTTTTATTGAAGCAAATAAATGAATGAATTTTTTAAGTTTAAAAATGCATTTAATATTAATAAAACAGATAATTTATGTATATATTTGGAAAAGTAAATTATTCGAAAAAGTAAATTACCCAAAATACCAACCGATTTACTTATCGAGAGTATACTGTATATAAATTAAGCAATAGTGAAGATATCGGTGCAGAACTTTGCACAAATACTATGTTTATAGTGTGGCAGCCCCATTCTAAAAATCGAAAAATCGCCGAAATCGGAGCATAGGTTTTTTAGACCCCATATATCGAACACGAGGACCTCGGTGCTTCTAACCTAATATTATGGTTTCCAACTTTCAATGGACTTTATACAATATATATGACGAATTAAATAAAGTTAAATAAATAATAATAGAGTATAAAATGTGCGGTTACACCCGAACTTAGCCCTTCCTTACTTGTTTTTATTACAATTGTACCTAGTATACAATGATTAAATACTAACAACAATTGAATTCTAATAACTTAAAAATAATAATTAAAAGCTAAATGTTAGATAAATTCATTTGCTGATACAGTTGCCTTGCTAAGTCTGAAGGCCTCTTACGTTTCAGTCGGTTTTCTCGTTCAGCGTTCTCAGTACCGATGAGTCTGGATGCCTCTTCATTTACATTTCATTTCAATTGAAAATTATTTTTTAATGCCTTTCCACTTTTTCTGCAATTTTATGCAAAAACAGTCCACATTCATGAACCGTTGCAATTTTGTATTTTTCCTCCACAGATAAAACAATTCTTTTTCCCAAATTTTAGAACAATTTGAAGAAAACTAATCAATTAAGTACCACACAAAATTTGGTGTCAAATTATGCGAGATAATTAAAATTGCATTTGAGGGCAAATTTTTATACTGTTTTGGCTTTTGGCTTTCATTTCATTAAAATTTTATAAAGAATCGTATTATATCCTTTTATAGCTTATTTTCAGGCAAATTGATTTAAAAAAGTAGTGCTCTAACTTAAATACTATGGAAAATATTAGATATCAACCAAGCAAGCATGGGGGAGGGGAGGCGGTATCCTGATGACGCGCAGTGAAATGCTCCTGCAAATGAAGATATAATGCACCTCTCACTCCAAAAATGGAATCAATAAAAAATAAATAAAATAATTCAAGGCAATAGATACCGAATTACCTTTTACTGACTTTATTCCATAAACGTGGGACAATTTGTACATTAATATTATTATAAACATTATACCGCTGGAGAATATATATGAAAAAATAAACTGCTCTCACTATTTATTAGAACCGAAAGCGTGAAAATATTTAGCTGAAATAGCTGTTCAACTAATGTCATTCATACTTTTTCACATTTTACATGCATATGTACATATTATTATTAATTTGTGAAGACTGGTTTAAAGAAGCGGTGACTTCGTATCGAGACTTTCTTTTCTTTTGTGTAATAGTTCCTGACAATTTTCGTGCGCGTATTAATAATATGTGATATCTAATTTGCTTGATTTTTTTTTCATACCACTTTATCAAGGTATTGATGCATTCAACGGATTCCGAAAACTCACTTTTAGGCTGTTCACGGTAAGGTTATCGGGTTATGTGATTATTAGATTAAAAATAACCTCTATGCTCCGTGAACATCCTATGTATGGTTATTTGCTTATTCTTACACAAACAGCTGTTCATTGTTTACAATTTTAGTTTAATGAAATTCCTACTTATAAAATGCCTAAACAAAGTTTAAAAAGCAAAATAATTGAATATAAAATAAGTTCTGCTGTTCAGGAAATGGACTTTATTGAAGGTGTGTGCTTATTAAATAATCCGAATTTTAAGGCATTTCTGTATTTCTGTAGACACTAAAATTGGAGTATAAATTAATGACAAAAAATGTATATTTATTTTTTACTTTATGATTCTTACTTACTTTGATGATTTTTGATAGTTTTAATGAGTTGTGATGCTTTTCGAAGCTTTTTATTTCGGTTTTAATTTGCCGATTGTAAACAAAAAACAGCTGTTAATAGCAGGTTTTCCAATAAGAAAAACTAATTGGAAATGCCATTCGCTTAGTTTTATTTATTTTTTGTGCTGCCATTTAGTAAAATTCCAACGACTTTCTAACACTGGAAATAAGCAAACAACCACATAATCTGTAAACAAGGGCCTAGGTTGGTCAAAGTTGGTTATTTTGTCATACCGCATTTTGTTGTTGTTTACTTAATCACATAACCACATAACCCGATAACCACCTTATCGTGAACAGCCTATTTCTATTGTTGCATGTCGTATTGTTGGATCGTCGTTCTAATTTTTGATGTTTTACTGCTGACGTTAACACCACCCACATTGGACAATAACTATTGTACCTCTCGAAGTGTATCATCGTGAGAACTATTTGTTCTAATCAATATAAGCAATAGAATTTCGTCTTCGCTGTCGTATTGATCATCGTCCCACTGCACAGTGGTTCCGCCATAGGCCAAAAATCAAAAAATCCATCTCACGATTTTTTGACGAAATGTATACCAATGGCCTCTAAATTGTCCACACTTCCTATTAGCAAACCGGGTTTTCCTGAAGATCGAACGGTACTTTCTAAAATAGATTTAAATGCATGAACAACTGTATTTTTTAAAACACATCAGAAATTTTTGTTTAAAATTCGCAGCAACAACGAACTTCCATTTGTTCTGGTAATTGTACAGGTTAACGTACTGGTTAGGGTGGATTTTGAAGCTAAAGGTATTTATTTTAACTTGTGAAAATAATTAAGACCAACGTGATTTGTATTTTTTGTGAAATTAGTGTTTTTTATTACCTATTTTTTTGTATTTTTTTTCTGCGTCTTCAATGTGTATACATGAAGTTTTAATTGTGTTCCCCCTCGATCCCCCTTTATTTATATTTTATATAGTATTTAACAGAGTCTTAAGGTAATAAAAGTGTTAAGGTTAGGTGCGGAAAGTTGCGGATGTATTTGCAATCGTCAAAATAATAATTGCCTTTGAATTAACTATTTTTAACTTCAAACTGATCATAATTTGGCTTAGAAAGCTTGGAAAGAACCATATAAGTTTTTATTCTAATTATAATGGCTGTTGAATGGCAGTGAAAAAATTAACTATATTAAATTGGTTGATAATTTGCTTTTTTCCTACATGATTTTTATACTCTCGCAACAAAGTTGCTAGAGAGTATTATAGTTTTGTTCACATAACGGTTGTTTGTAACACCCAAAACTAAACGAGTTAGATATAGGGTTATATATACCAAAGTGATTAGGGTGAAGAGTGGAGTTCAAATCCGAATGTCTGTCTGTCCGTTCGTCCGTCCGTCCGTCTGTGCAAGCTGTAACTTGAGTAAAAATTAAGATATCTTATTGAAACTTGGCACACTTATTTCTTGGCACCATAGGAAGGTTCGAAAATGAGCAAAATCGGCCACGCCCACAAAATGGCGAATACCGAAAACACATAAAGTGTCATAACTAAGCCATAAATAAAGCTATGGAAACAAAATTTGGTATGAAGGATCGCACTATGAAGCGGCATATTTGGATGTAATTTTTTTGGGTAGGTGGGCGTGGCCCCGCCCCCAAATAGGTTTTTTGTACGTATCTCGCAAACCAATAGAGTTATATAAACCAAATGCTGCTCTGCAGTCAGTTCTCTTACGTACCCCACCACACACCATGAAATTAGGTGAAATCGGATAATAACCACGCCCGCCTCCCATACAAAGGTTAGGTTGAAAATTAATAAAAGTGGACTAACTCAGTAACAAAAACGTTAGAAACACTAAATTTCACATAAGAAATGGCAGATGGAAGCTGCACTCAGGTTTTTTTACAAAATGGAAAATGGGTGGTGGCGTCGCCCACTTATGGGTCAAAAACCATATCTCAGGAACTACTCGACCGATTTCAATGAAACTTGGTTTGTAATAGTTCCTTACATCCCAATGATATGTTGTGAAAATAGACCAAATCGCTTCACAACCATGCCTACTTCCTATATACCAGAACTTTGAAGACGATCTGAATCGTTTACTTTACAATATATAAAGTAAGCACTAGTGAAGATATCGGTGCAGAACTTTCCACAAATACTATGCTTATAGTGTTGCAGTCCCATTCTAAAAGCGCCGAAATCGGACTATAGGTTTTTAAGGCCCCATATATCGAACACGAGGGCCTCGGTGCTTCTATCCTAATATTATGGTTTCCAACTTTCAATGGACTTTATATAATATATATGACGAATATGTTGGTCAAATTATGTATAATATAAATAAAGTTATATAAATAAATTGCGAGAGTATAAAATGTTCGGTTACACCCGAACTTAGCCCTTCCTTACTTGTTTTATATGATATTATTCTTATAGGTTGAATGTGGGGGTTGGATGGGGGAAACTATAACGGCGAATCATATTCAGCTTGTTTATCGCTTTCTTAAATGTTTTTACAAAGCCTTACTGAAAGGTTTGACGCTCCGACCATGACCATGAGAAGTATTTTTGCGCATCATTGCCATATAATGGCAATTACTGTTCTATGGGAGCTATAGGACCTAGTAGTCCGTTGGGGCCAATTTGTTTACTATATATTGAAATGCCATTCGCTTAGTTTTATTTATTTTTTGTGCTGCCATTTAGTAAAATTCCAACGACTTTCTAACACTGGAAATAAGCAAACAACCACATAATCTGTAAACAAGGGCCTAGGTTGGTCAAAGTTGGTTATTTTGTCATACCGCATTTTGTTGTTGTTTACTTAATCACATAACCACATAACCCGATAACCACCTTATCGTGAACAGCCTATTTCTATTGTTGCATGTCGTATTGTTGGATCGTCGTTCTAATTTTTGATGTTTTACTGCTGACGTTAACACCACCCACATTGGACAATAACTATTGTACCTCTCGAAGTGTATCATCGTGAGAACTATTTGTTCTAATCAATATAAGCAATAGAATTTCGTCTTCGCTGTCGTATTGATCATCGTCCCACTGCACAGTGGTTCCGCCATAGGCCAAAAATCAAAAAATCCATCTCACGATTTTTTGACGAAATGTATACCAATGGCCTCTAAATTGTCCACACTTCCTATTAGCAAACCGGGTTTTCCTGAAGATCGAACGGTACTTTCTAAAATAGAGTTAAATGCATGAACAACTGTATTTTTTTAAAACACATCAGAAATTTTTGTTTAAAATTCGCAGCAACAACGAACTTCCATTTGTTCTGGTAATTGTACAGGTTAACGTACTGGTTAGGGTGGATTTTGAAGCTAAAGGTATTTATTTTAACTTGTGAAAATAATTAAGACCAACGTGATTTGTATTTTTTGTGAAATTAGTGTTTTTTATTACCTATTTTTTTGTATTTTTTTCTGCGTCTTCAATGTGTATACATGAAGTTTTAATTGTGTTCCCCCTCGATCCCCCTTTATTTATATTTTATATAGTATTTAACAGAGTCTTAAGGTAATAAAAGTGTTAAGGTTAGGTGCGGAAAGTTGCGGATGTATTTGCAATCGTCAAAATAATAATTGCCTTTGAATTAACTATTTTTAACTTCAAACTGATCATAATTTGGCTTAGAAAGCTTGGAAAGAACCATATAAGTTTTTATTCTAATTATAATGGCTGTTGAATGGCAGTGAAAAAATTAACTATATTAAATTGGTTGATAATTTGCTTTTTTCCTACATGATTTTTATACTCTCGCAACAAAGTTGCTAGAGAGTATTATAGTTTTGTTCACATAACGGTTGTTTGTAACACCCAAAACTAAACGAGTTAGATATAGGGTTATATATACCAAAGTGATAAGGGTGAAGAGTGGAGTTCAAATCCGAATGTCTGTCTGTCCGTTCGTCCGTCCGTCCGTCTGTGCAAGCTGTAACTTGAGTAAAAATTAAGATATCTTATTGAAACTTGGCACACTTATTTCTTGGCACCATAGGAAGGTTCGAAAATGAGCAAAATCGGCCACGCCCACAAAATGGCGAATACCGAAAACACATAAAGTGTCATAACTAAGCCATAAATAAAGCTATGGAAACAAAATTTGGTATGAAGGATCGCACTATGAAGCGGCATATTTGGATGTAATTTTTTTGGGTAGGTGGGCGTGGCCCCGCCCCCAAATAGGTTTTTTGTACGTATCTCGCAAACCAATAGAGTTATATAAACCAAATGCTGCTCTGCAGTCAGTTCTCTTACGTACCCCACCACACACCATGAAATTAGGTGAAATCGGATAATAACCACGCCCGCCTCCCATACAAAGGTTAGGTTGAAAATTAATAAAAGTGGACTAACTCAGTAACAAAAAACGTTAGAAACACTAAATTTCACATAAGAAATGGCAGATGGAAGCTGCACTCAGGTTTTTTTACAAAATGGAAAATGGGTGGTGGCGTCGCCCACTTATGGGTCAAAAACCATATCTCAGGAACTACTCGACCGATTTCAATGAAACTTGGTTTGTAATAGTTCCTTACATCCCAATGATATGTTGTGAAAATAGACCAAATCGCTTCACAACCATGCCTACTTCCTATATACCAGAACTTTGAAGACGATCTGAATCGTTTACTTTACAATATATAAAGTAAGCACTAGTGAAGATATCGGTGCAGAACTTTCCACAAATACTATGCTTATAGTGTTGCAGTCCCATTCTAAAAGCGCCGAAATCGGACTATAGGTTTTTAAGGCCCCATATATCGAACACGAGGGCCTCGGTGCTTCTATCCTAATATTATGGTTTCCAACTTTCAATGGACTTTATATAATATATATGACGAATATGTTGGTCAAATTATGTATAATATAAATAAAGTTATATAAATAAATTGCGAGAGTATAAAATGTTCGGTTACACCCGAACTTAGCCCTTCCTTACTTGTTTTATATGATATTATTCTTATAGGTTGAATGTGGGGGTTGGATGGGGGAAACTATAACGGCGAATCATATTCAGCTTGTTTATCGCTTTCTTAAATGTTTTTACAAAGCCTTACTGAAAGGTTTGACGCTCCGACCATGACCATGAGAAGTATTTTTTGCGCATCATTGCCATATAATGGCAATTACTGTTCTATGGGAGCTATAGGACCTAGTAGTCCGTTGGGGCCAATTTGTTTACTATATATTGAAATGCCATTCGCTTAGTTTTATTTATTTTTTGTGCTGCCATTTAGTAAAATTCCAACGACTTTCTAACACTGGAAATAAGCAAACAACCACATAATCTGTAAACAAGGGCCTAGGTTGGTCAAAGTTGGTTATTTTGTCATACCGCATTTTGTTGTTGTTTACTTAATCACATAACCACACAACCCGATAACCACCTTATCGTGAACAGCCTATTTCTATTGTTGCATGTCGTATTGTTGGATCGTCGTTCTAATTTTTGATGTTTTACTGCTGACGTTAACACCACCCACATTGGACAATAACTATTGTACCTCTCGAAGTGTATCATCGTGAGAACTATTTGTTCTAATCAATATAAGCAATAGAATTTCGTCTTCGCTGTCGTATTGATCATCGTCCCACTGCACAGTGGTTCCGCCATAGGCCAAAAATCAAAAAATCCATCTCACGATTTTTTGACGAAATGTATACCAATGGCCTCTAAATTGTCCACACTTCCTATTAGCAAACCGGGTTTTCCTGAAGATCGAACGGTACTTTCTAAAATAGAGTTAAATGCATGAACAACTGTATTTTTAAAACACATCAGAAATTTTTGTTTAAAATTCGCAGCAACAACGAACTTCCATTTGTTCTGGTAATTGTACAGGTTAACGTACTGGTTAGGGTGGATTTTGAAGCTAAAGGTATTTATTTTAACTTGTGAAAATAATTAAGACCAACGTGATTTGTATTTTTGTGAAATTAGTGTTTTTTATTACCTATTTTTTTGTATTTTTTCTGCGTCTTCAATGTGTATACATGAAGTTTTAATTGTGTTCCCCCTCGATCCCCCTTTATTTATATTTTATATAGTATTTAACAGAGTCTTAAGGTAATAAAAGTGTTAAGGTTAGGTGCGGAAAGTTGCGGATGTATTTGCAATCGTCAAAATAATAATTGCCTTTGAATTAACTATTTTTAACTTCAAACTGATCATAATTTGGCTTAGAAAGCTTGGAAAGAACCATATAAGTTTTTATTCTAATTATAATGGCTGTTGAATGGCAGTGAAAAAATTAACTATATTAAATTGGTTGATAATTTGCTTTTTTCCTACATGATTTTTATACTCTCGCAACAAAGTTGCTAGAGAGTATTATAGTTTTGTTCACATAACGGTTGTTTGTAACACCCAAAACTAAACGAGTTAGATATAGGGTTATATATACCAAAGTGATTAGGGTGAAGAGTGGAGTTCAAATCCGAATGTCTGTCTGTCCGTTCGTCCGTCCGTCCGTCTGTGCAAGCTGTAACTTGAGTAAAAAGAAATTAAGATATCTTATTGAAACTTGCTACACACTTATTTCTTGGCACCATAGGAAGGTTCGAAAATGAGCAAAATCGGCCACGCCCACAAAATGGCGAATACCGAAAACACATAAAGTGTCATAACTAAGCCATAAATAAAGCTATGGAAACAAAATTTGGTATGAAGGATCGCACTATGAAGCGGCATATTTGGATGTAATTTTTTTGGGTAGGTGGGCGTGGCCCCGCCCCCAAATAGGTTTTTTGTACGTATCTCGCAAACCAATAGAGTTATATAAACCAAATGCTGCTCTGCAGTCAGTTCTCTTACGTACCCCACCACACACCATGAAATTAGGTGAAATCGGATAATAACCACGCCCGCCTCCCATACAAAGGTTAGGTTGAAAATTAATAAAAGTGGACTAACTCAGTAACAAAAAACGTTAGAAACACTAAATTTCACATAAGAAATGGCAGATGGAAGCTGCACTCAGGTTTTTTTACAAAATGGAAAATGGGTGGTGGCGTCGCCCACTTATGGGTCAAAAACCATATCTCAGGAACTACTCGACCGATTTCAATGAAACTTGGTTTGTAATAGTTCCTTACATCCCAATGATATGTTGTGAAAATAGACCAAATCGCTTCACAACCATGCCTACTTCCTATATACCAGAACTTTGAAGACGATCTGAATCGTTTACTTTACAATATATAAAGTAAGCACTAGTGAAGATATCGGTGCAGAACTTTCCACACATACTATGCTTATAGTGTTGCAGTCCCATTCTAAAAGCGCCGAAATCGGACTATTGGTTTTAAGGCCCGATATATCGAACACGAGGGCCTCGGTGCTTCTATCCTAATATTATGGTTTCCAACTTTCAATGGACTTTATATAATATATATGACGAATATGTTGGTCAAATTATGTATAATATTAATAAAGTTAAATAAATAAATTGCGAGAGTATAAAATGTTCGGTTACATCCGAACTTAGCCCTTCCTTACTTGTTTTATATGATATTATTCTTACAGGTTGACTGTGGGGGTTTGATGGGCGAAACTATAACGGCAAATCATGTTCAGCTTGTTTATCGCTTTCTTAAATGTTTTTACAAAGCTTTACTGAAAGTTTTGACGCTCCGACCATGACCATGAGAAGTATTTTTGCACATCATTGCCATATAATGGCAATTACAGTTCTATGGGAGCTATAGGACCTAGTAGTCCGATGTGGTAAATTTCTTTACTATATATTGAAATGCCATTCGCTTAGTTTTATTTATTTTTTGTGCTGCCATTTAGTAAAATTCCAACGACTTTCTAACACTGGAAATAAGCAAACAACCACATAATCTGTAAACAAGGGCCTAGGTTGGTCAAAGTTGGTTATTTTGTCATACCGCATTTTGTTGTTGTTTACTTAATCACATAACCACATAACCCGATAACCACCTTATCGTGAACAGCCTATTTCTATTGTTGCATGTCGTATTGTTGGATCGTCGTTCTAATTTTTGATGTTTTACTGCTGACGTTAACACCACCCACATTGGACAATAACTATTGTACCTCTCGAAGTGTATCATCGTGAGAACTATTTGTTCTAATCAATATAAGCAATAGAATTTCGTCTTCGCTGTCGTATTGATCATCGTCCCACTGCACAGTGGTTCCGCCATAGGCCAAAAATCAAAAATCCATCTCACGATTTTTTGACGAAATGTATACCAATGGCCTCTAAATTGTCCACACTTCCTATTAGCAAACCGGGTTTTCCTGAAGATCGAACGGTACTTTCTAAAATAGAGTTAAATGCATGAACAACTGTATTTTTTAAAACACATCAGAAATTTTTGTTTAAATTTCGCAGCAACAACGAACTTCCATTTGTTCTGGTAATTGTACAGGTTAACGTACTGGTTAGGGTGGATTTTGAAGCTAAAGGTATTTATTTTAACTTGTGAAAATAATTAAGACTAACGTGATTTGTATTTTTTGTGAAATTAGTGTTTTTTATTACCTATTTTTTGTATTTTTTCTGCGTCTTCAATGTGTATACATGAAGTTTTAATTGTGTTCCCCCTCGATCCCCCTTTATTTATATTTTATATAGTATTTAACAGAGTCTTAAGGTAATAAAAGTGTTAAGGTTAGGTGCGGAAAGTTGCGGATGTATTTGCAATCGTCAAAATAATAATTGCCTTTGAATTAACTATTTTTAACTTCAAACTGATCATAATTTGGCTTAGAAAGCTTGGAAAGAACCATATAAGTTTTTATTCTAATTATAATGGCTGTTGAATGGCAGTGAAAAAATTAACTATATTAAATTGGTTGATAATTTGCTTTTTTCCCTACATGATTTTATACTCTCGCAACAAAGTTGCTAGAGAGTATTATAGTTTTGTTCACATAACGGTTGTTTGTAACACCCAAAACTAAACGAGTTAGATATAGGGTTATATATACCAAAGTGATAAGGGTGAAGAGTGGAGTTCAAATCCGAATGTCTGTCTGTCCGTTCGTCCGTCCGTCCGTCTGTGCAAGCTGTAACTTGAGTAAAAATTAAGATATCTTATTGAAACTTGGCACACTTATTTCTTGGCACCATAGGAAGGTTCGAAAATGAGCAAAATCGGCCACGCCCACAAAATGGCGAATACCGAAAACACATAAAGTGTCATAACTAAGCCATAAATAAAGCTATGGAAACAAAATTTGGTATGAAGGATCGCACTATGAAGCGGCATATTTGGATGTAATTTTTTTGGGTAGGTGGGCGTGGCCCCGCCCCCAAATAGGTTTTTTGTACGTATCTCGCAAACCAATAGAGTTATATAAACCAAATGCTGCTCTGCAGTCAGATTCTCTTACGTACCCCACCAAACACCATGAAATTAGGTGAAATCGGATAATAACCACGCCCGCCTCCCATACAAAGGTTAGGTTGAAAATTAATAAAAGTGGACTAACTCAGTAACAAAAAACGTTAGAAACACTAAATTTCACATAAGAAATGGCAGATGGAAGCTGCACTCAGGTTTTTTTACAAAATGGAAAATGGGTGGTGGCGTCGCCCACTTATGGGTCAAAAACCATATCTCAGGAACTACTCGACCGATTTCAATGAAACTTGGTTTGTAATAGTTCCTTACATCCCAATGATATGTTGTGAAAATAGACCAAATCGCTTCACAACCATGCCTACTTCCTATATACCAGAACTTTGAAGACGATCTGAATCGTTTACTTTACAATATATAAAGTAAGCACTAGTGAAGATATCGGTGCAGAACTTTCCACAAATACTATGCTTATAGTGTTGCAGTCCCATTCTAAAAGCGCCGAAATCGGACTATAGGTTTTTAAGGCCCCATATATCGAACACGAGGGCCTCGGTGCTTCTATCCTAATATTATGGTTTCCAACTTTCAATGGACTTTATATAATATATATGACGAATATGTTGGTCAAATTATGTATAATATAAATAAAGTTATATAAATAAATTGCGAGAGTATAAAATGTTCGGTTACACCCGAACTTAGCCCTTCCTTACTTGTTTTATATGATATTATTCTTATAGGTTGAATGTGGGGGTTGGATGGGGGAAACTATAACGGCGAATCATATTCAGCTTGTTTATCGCTTTCTTAAATGTTTTTACAAAGCCTTACTGAAAGGTTTGACGCTCCGACCATGACCATGAGAAGTATTTTTGCGCATCATTGCCATATAATGGCAATTACTGTTCTATGGGAGCTATAGGACCTAGTAGTCCGTTGGGGCCAATTTGTTTACTATATATTTAAAATAATTTTATAGATTTTTGGTGAAAATTTCATAGTGATATGAACTGTGCACTGTTTTATATTTTTCTAAGCTTTTATAATCACAGTACTTGGCAATTCATTCCCTGCTAATTTAAGCAGCCAGATGGCATCACGAATTGAATGTACTTTCAAAATATTCTCAACTGGAACGTTTTCTTGCGCTACAAAGTTCCATAACAGTTTAGCACGCTATCCTAACTTGAGCAGTTTTATTGGGTTTTGATCCATGAGTTGTAAAACAGCTGTCACGTTAAGTGCTACAATAATTGCCGCAATGTTTCCATCAATGGTGGTAAATTAAATTGCTTAATAAACGAATGATGGAACCAGCGGAATAATAGCTCTGAATTCATGAAACCTTTGCGAGTTGGCATATTCCAATGGGTTTTCAAACTCTTTGAAGCAACGAGGTTTTGCGGAATTAACAATTATCAATGGTTTCAATTCGAGCTTGGCTCTTGCATTTAAAATTGTACCACTCATTGCACAATTACGCTGTCTTTCGTTAAAACCATTTATACAACCTTGCCTCACGAACGGGATATTCCGATTTATGTTAAGTATGTAATGTCTTGCACATTAATAATATACTTTTTGTCACAAACTGGAAGATCGTGTTTTAGTAAAATATAGCAATACTAGCAGACCCGGCCACACGTTTTTGTGGCTAAGGTATACATTAAATTAAGTTGGTCCAATCTTGGCTTCGGCGACGATATTGATTACTCGAGGTTGATTTATGTTACGCAGCATGATTACAACTCACACTACTTTTAATTGCAAAGTACAGGCAATTTTAAATAGTTTGGGCTAATTGACTACGTCATACTGGTTAGTAGCTGTGTCAACTCTTTTGGACCGAAATTCTAAATTGTCGCATTAAGATCATCGATATTTTTTTTTACCACCAATATAGGTCATTCAATCAGTCATTTATGGTTATCATATTGAGGTTTCATGTCAGGAAAACTTCTCTTTCGAGTCAATGAAGTGAAAAGAAATCTGTTGGAAATGCTATTAATCCATCGAGGTGTCAACTGCCAACTATTTCTACAATCGCAATTTGGTATTGTTGCAAAAACACTCATATGTTAGTTGTTAATTGGCGCTTCTTTATGTGTCGCCACAAATTAAATGATTTTAGGCATGCGATAACCCGTCAGTAACAGTTGATCCAGGAATAATTGGCGTAAATCACCTACTAACAGAATCCTGGCTCCACCAAAAACGTTCATCGACAATCAAGATCTTTTAAAGTCCTGTGCAGTACCTCCAACGACTTCTTGAATATTTGGAAAATTTTCGTTAAAGCGCTATTTTTGACGATTTTGCTGACTGGTGTTTCGTTCATTTGCAATTTAGGAGTAATTTCAAGGCCGAATGCGCCGTATGTTTGCCTACTAACAGGTGCCAAGTCGCCCTATTCCCGTTAACCTTGGTGGTGAAAATGAGTGAAATTGGTTCTGGAATTACATCAGCCCTCATATACTATATATGATGATTTTCTATTGGACTTTATGTCGAATATATAGATAAAATTGTGTGTTATCTAAATAAAATTACATTAATAAATTGTGAGAGTATAAAATGTTCGGTTGGACCCGAACTTAGCCTTTCCTTATTTGTTACAAATTGTTTTGGGCTATCGACACAACCTTATACAATTGAACAATAACAAAAATATTTTAACAAAGCAACAATGACAACCTTCAAATTATAATTTTTTGTTTTCTCTTTTATATTTTTCTTGTCAACTCGAATAAAATTCTCTTATTATTATCTTCCTCGAAATTTTTTCATATTTACTCACTTTCTAATCTTTTTCTGGCCTTCCACGAATATTTCAAGACTAAAATTAGCCAGATCGGTTTGGCCGTTCTCGTTTTTTTGTAGCACAAACGAACAGCAATTCATTTTTAGATCATATTATTATCAAGCGACAATTATTTTTAATTCCGCACAGGACCATTCAAAAATTTCAAAATTTTAGTTATATAAAGGTTTTGAAGCGATCTTTAATAATAAATCATTTATTTCGATAAGGATTAATACTAAGGTATAAGGTAGTCAAAATTATTTACACATCGGACGTTTTTTTACATGTTTCACAGAAAAAGCTTTCGCTTGTTGTTGTTGTTGTCGCAGGGTAACAAAATGCTATGTTGTTGTAAACCTTGATCTATTCCCGAGCGAATGAAGTCGGTTTGGCAAGAATAGCTAGAAATATGGCGGAGAAATAAGCAAATGAACTGAAGACTCGCAGTAGTCAAAAGTATTTACACACATTTTTTTTGCGTCAAAAGTATTTACACACGGCGATTTAGCCTTTATCCTTGGATTTGGTTTGAGCCAAAGTAGTAATTTGATTCTATTGCATTCTTAACAACCTAACTCAGCCTTAAAATATAAAAATTGGTAAATAAAATATCGAAAACAAAGGAATTATCCATTATAACTAGATTGGAGACTGTTACTAAGTTTAAGACTCGGGTTTCGGCTTCGGAGTTAGTTAAAATTTATAGAATTTGATGGAATACTGTTTATAATGTTATTAAGAAAAAGGAGACGAAATATTGCAAGGATAATTTAAAGATAACTAGCCGGAAACCTGTGATAACTCAAGGATAGTGCAGAAGATTAGTAGGAACTGTCATACAAAATCCCACAATTAGTCCTCTTAATATTGCAGCATCATCGAATCAGCATATTGCATGAACAGTCAATGATGCTACACTGCTAAGGACATTTTAATATAGTAACATAAATACATACGTTGTGTATAAAGTTGACCACTTCCGAAACCAAAAAAGCTTTATTTCCCAAACCAAAAAAGCGATATGCCTCTCATTTGCCTTAAAATGCATCCTAAAGCCTGTCGTGGACAGATAAGGCTGATTTTTTGTTCCAGGGCTTATTTAGTAAACGCTTTATGCATTTACCACGTGAAAAGAAGAATGATGCAGCTTAGACGGTAAATAGAGTCGGGAGTGATGATTTTTGATATTTTTTTATTCTTTGGGGACATTTTCCTTACTTCTGTTTTGGAGATTTGGTACTCATTTAGTGACCCTAAATCATCCGGATATATCAGAATTCACATGACCATGTCATTGTAGTGGTCCGCCGGCCTTTTCCAACTATTGACTACATTTTACAACAGGATAATGCTCCATTTCATGAAGGATCTTTACCTTCAAAAGTTTTAAATGAAGCAAATCAAGTTGACCTCCGCACAGCCCTGACCAAAACTTTGGTAAAAATGTTTTGTCTTTCGTTAAATATCAGAGGACAATTGATATAATAACAGAAAACGCCGAAATTAGCGACATTTGGTCTAAATTAACTGTTAACTTAGCGCACAATTGTGTTGAATCAATTCGGACCATAAAGCAGGCTGGTATTGATGCCAATGGTAATGTAACCAATTATGAATTTATCGCCTTAGAATAGTAACTTAGACTAAACATTAAAATTAAAAGAATTATCATTAAAAACTAACAGGGTAATCCATTCCATGATGTGTGTAAATACTTTTGACGCAAAAAAAATGTGTGTAAATACTTTTGACTACTCCGAGTCTTCAGTTCATTTGCTTATTTCTCCGCCATATTTCTAGCTATCTTAGCCAAACCGACTTCATTCTCTCGGGAATAGATCAAGGTTTACAACAACATAGCATTTTGTTACCCTGCGACAACAACAACAACAAGCGAAAGCTTTTTCTGTGAAACATGTAAAAAAACGTCCGATGTGTAAATAATTTTGACTACCTCTGTATATGTATAAAAATGAAATGGTGTATAGTTGTAACGCTAAAACTCGAAAACGGCTGAACCAAATGAAATACTTCCTTTGGGGGATTTGTTTGTTATTACCACGCGCAGGTCATGTCTTAAAATAAAAACAAAATATCAAGGGGGCGTGGCACCTCCCATACAAATTGAATTTTTCAAGTCGAATATCTTCAAAAGTGTTTAAGGTAGGAACATGAATATTGGTACAGAGCTACAGCTACAAACTAAATTTTTTAAGCAGAATATCTGTGAAAGGGTTCAAGGTAGGGACCTGAAAATTGGTATAGACCTATATGGTATCAAAAGCCTTCTTACACATAAAAGAAGGGGTAATCGGAAAAGGGGGCGCGGCACCTCCCATACAAACTGAATTTTTTAAGCAGAATATCTGTGAAAGGGTTCAAGGTAGGGACCTGAAAATTGGTATAGACCTATATGGTATCAAAAGCCTTCTTACACACAAAAGAAGGGGTAATCGGAAAAGGGGGCGTGGCACCTCCCATACAAACTGAATTTTTCAAGGTGAATATCTTCAAAAGTGTTTAAAGTAGGAACATGAAAATTGGTATAGAGCTATAGGAAATAACACCATTCTCACACATAAAACTTGGCGTTATCGAAAAAGGGGGCGTGGAGCCACCCATACAATCTTTAATTATTTTGGTTGTTAATCCACCATATATTTATCTCATTTTCCACCTAGCACGACATTTTGGTTGTTTCTTGCTATTTTTGTTTATTTATCGGTGACAGTAGCGGTTATATCGTAATTTTGGTTGTGTTACGTGCTATTTTTCTTTTACAAAGATGACATGGCAGAAGATATTTTGCATCGCCTGCGATTAGCGACGAGAAATGTCGACTTACAAATGAACGCTGACATCTACAATGAGGCATTAGTCCTTATTGAAGATTTATGTTTACTTATGAGTGGAAAACTATTGATTGAAGTTCATATGCCGGCACCAAGTCGTCAAACAAGGGATTTAGTGAGTCGCGAATTGGAACGCGAGCGTGCTTACGATATAACTCACTTGCAACAACAAGTACAAACAAATGTTCCACTGTTGAATGAACAGCAAAGCAGTGCGTACAATCAGCTAATAAATGCTGTAACGGTGGCATATTTTTCCTCGATGCGCCCGGCGGGACTGGCAAAACGTTCCTATTGTCTTTAATACTAGCAGCAATACGTGGTCAAGGTGGTATTGCATTAGCTCTTGCATCTACCGGGATTGCTGCAACACTGTTAGAAGGTGGAAGAACGGCACATTCAGCATTAAAGCTTCCATTCAACTTGCAAATACACGAAAGTCCTGTTTGCAATATTTCAAAGCAATGGCACAAGTTTTAAAAAAATGTAAGTTAATCATATGAATCATTAGAAGCACTCGACCGAACACTGAGAGATTTGCGCAACAATAATCGTTGGTTTGGAGGAGTGATGATATTGCTGTCGGGCGACTTTAGACAAACACTTCCCGTGATTCTAAAATCAACAGCAGCGGATGAGCTAAACGCATGTCTGAAGTCATCGCATTTGTGGAGGTTTGTTAAAACCATTTCATTTACCATGAATATGCGAGTTTTGCTGCAAAACGATAGAACTGCGGAGGTGTTTTCAAAAGAGCTGCTGCGAATCGGAAATGGACAAGTTCCGATAGATCCTTGCAGTGGATTAATATCGATTCCAACTAATAAATATGAAATCCAATTCACATCTATTAAATATGAACTAATCAGTAGTGTATATCCAAATACTGCTCAAAATTATGGTAACTACGATTGGTTAAGCACGCGCGCAATTTTAGTAGCAAAAAATATGGATGTCAACGACTTGAATTGGACGATTCAAAATCAAATTCCGGGAGATCTGCGGTCATATAAATCAATCGATCGCGTTGAAAATGAAAACGAGGTAGTAAATTACCCAGTGGAGTTCTTAAACTCTTTGATGCCGCCTGGTATGTCGCCTCATAATTTGCGTCTCAAAGTTGGGTCTGTAGTTATTATGCTACGGAATCTTCATGCTCCCAAACTGTGCAATGGTACTCGACTGATTGTGACCAAGCTAATGGACAATTTAATAGTGGCAAGCATTTTGAAAGACCCGTTCAAGGGAGAGGAATGCTTACTTCCCCGAATTCCATTAACTTCAACAGATTTGCCATTTCAATTCAGACGTTTGCAGTTCCCAGTGAAACTTGCATTTGCGATGACAATAAACAAGTCACAAGGGCAGTCGCTGGAAGTATGCGGCATAAATTTAGAAATGTCTTGCTTTTCACATGGCCAGCTCTATGTGGCGTGTTCTTGTGTTGGAAAACCTTCCTCACTGTTTATTTACGCCACGGAACAGAAAACCAAAAATATCGTGTACCGTGCAGCCCTAAACTAAATATGTACTAAGATTATATATTTTCGAGACTTGATTAAAACTAATAAAATTGAATGAGAATAGTACAAACTTAATTTTATTAAATGGCCAACAAATCCTGGACGCGATGTGTCAGCATTATTGAAAAGAGTAGCATTTTTCAAGCAATTAAATTCAAAAAGCATTAATGTACCCTCGAAAAAAATGTTTATCAGGCAGGTTCTGGCAATTCACTTCCGAGTAAAATTTGGAAAAATCTTTCATATTCTATTAAAACCAATACCGGTGTAATTTTTGAAATGAAAAAAAAAAATCTATTTTGGGCAGAACGAAGTTTGCCGGGTCAGCTAGTATGATATAAAAATGAATTGCTGTTCGTTTGTGCCGCAAAAAAACGAGAACGGCCAAACCGATCTGGCTAATTTTAGTCTTGAAATATTCGTGGAAGGCCAGAAAAAGATTAGAAAGTGAGTAAATAGGAAAAAATTTCGAGGAAGATAATAATAAGAGAATTTTATTCGAGTTGACAAGAAAAATATAAAAGAGAAAACAAAAAATTATAATTTGAAGGTTGTCATTGTTGCTTTGTTAAAATATTTTTGTTATTGTTCAATTGTATAAGGTTGTGTCGATAGCCCAAAACAATTTGTAACAAATAAGGAAAGGCTAAGTTCGGGTCCAACCGAACTTTTTATACTCTCACAATTTATTGATGTAATTTTATTTAGATAACACACAATTTTATCTATATATTCGACATAAAGTCCAATAGAAAATCATCATATATAGTATATGAGGGCTGATGTAATTCCAGAACCAATTTCACTCATTTTCACCACCAAGGTTAACGGGAATAGGGGCGACTTGGCACCTGTTAGTAGGCAAACATACGGCGCATTCGGCCTTGAAATTACTCCTAAATTGCAAATGAACGAAACACCAGTCAGCAAAATCGTCAAAAATAGCGCTTTAACGAAAATTTTCCAAATATTCAAGAAGTCGTTGGAGGTACTGCACAGGACTTTAAAAGATCTTGATTGTCGATGAACGTTTTTGGTGGAGCCAGGATTCTGTTAGTAGGTGATTTACGCCAATTATTCCTGGATCAACTGTTACTGACGGGTTATCGCATGCCTAAAATCATTTAATTTGTGGCGACACATAAAGAAGCGCCAATTAACAACTAACATATGAGTGTTTTTGCAACAATACCAAATTGCGATTGTAGAAATAGTTGGCAGTTGACACCTCGATGGATTAATAGCATTTCCAACAGATTTCTTTCACTTCATTGACTCGAAAGAGAAGTTTTCCTGACATGAAACCTCAATATGATAACCATAAATGACTGATTGAATGACCTATATTGGTGGTAAAAAATATCGATGATCTTAATGCGACAATTTAGAATTTCGGTCCAAAAGAGTTGACACAGCTACTAACCAGTATGACGTAGTCAATTAGCCCAAACTATTTAAAATTGCCTGTACTTTGCAATTAAAAGTAGTGTGAGTTGTAATCATGCTGCGTAACATAAATCAACCTCGAGTAATCAATATCGTCGCCGAAGCCAAGATTGGACCAACTTAATTTAATGTATACCTTAGCCACAAAAACGTGTGGCCGGGTCTGCTAGTATTGCTATATTTTACTAAAACACGATCTTCCAGTTTGTGACAAAAAGTATATTATTAATGTGCAAGACATTACATACTTAACATAAATCGGAATATCCCGTTCGTGAGGCAAGGTTGTATAAATGGTTTTAACGAAAGACAGCGTAATTGTGCAATGAGTGGTACAATTTTAAATGCAAGAGCCAAGCTCGAATTGAAACCATTGATAATTGTTAATTCCGCAAAACCTCGTTGCTTCAAAGAGTTTGAAAACCCATTGGAATATGCCAACTCGCAAAAGGTTTCATGAATTCAGAGCTATTATTCCGCTGGTTCCATCATTCGTTTATTAAGCAATTTAATTTACCACCATTGATGGAAACATTGCGGCAATTATTGTAGCACTTAACGTGACAGCTGTTTTACAACTCATGGATCAAAACCCAATAAAACTGCTCAAGTTAGGATAGCGTGCTAAACTGTTATGGAACTTTGTAGCGCAAGAAAACGTTCCAGTTGAGAATATTTTGAAAGTACATTCAATTCGTGATGCCATCTGGCTGCTTAAATTAGCAGGGAATGAATTGCCAAGTACTGTGATTATAAAAGCTTAGAAAAATATAAAACAGTGCACAGTTCATATCACTATGAAATTTTCACCAAAAATCTATAAAATTATTTTAAATATATAGTAAACAAATTGGCCCCAACGGACTACTAGGTCCTATAGCTCCCATAGAACAGTAATTGCCATTATATGGCAATGATGCGCAAAAATACTTCTCATGGTCATGGTCGGAGCGTCAAACCTTTCAGTAAGGCTTTGTAAAAATATTTAAGAAAGCGATAAACAAGCTGAATATGATTCGCCGTTATAGTTTCCCCCATCCAACCCCCACATTCAACCTATAAGAATAATATCATATAAAACAAGTAAGGAAGGGCTAAGTTCGGGTGTAACCGAACATTTTATACTCTCGCAATTTATTTATATAACTTTATTTATATTATACATAATTTGACCAACATATTCGTCATATATATTATATAAAGTCCATTGAAAGTTGGAAACCATAATATTAGGATAGAAGCACCGAGGCCCTCGTGTTCGATATATGGGGCCTTAAAAACCTATAGTCCGATTTCGGCGCTTTTAGAATGGGACTGCAACACTATAAGCATAGTATTTGTGGAAAGTTCTGCACCGATATCTTCACTAGTGCTTACTTTATATATTGTAAAGTAAACGATTCAGATCGTCTTCAAAGTTCTGGTATATAGGAAGTAGGCATGGTTGTGAAGCGATTTGGTCTATTTTCACAACATATCATTGGGATGTAAGGAACTATTACAAAAAAAAAGAGTGTTCACGTTTCTGGGTGTTCACGTTTTAGAGCGTTCATGTTTTCGAGCGAGCGCTGTATGTGCACTTTTGCTTAATTTTTGTTAGATGTTAGTAAGTAGTATTTAAAGAAACAAAAATATATACAATGCTGAAAGAAGATGTAACAAATTTAATAAAAAATCATTTTATACCATAGAAAATAGATAGTGTAAATTTCACATTTTTAGTTAAGTATTAACTTTTAAATAGCTAAACAAACCATTCTTGTTTTTCAACAGTTTTAGCCGTTTTTGTGGAAAGTATGCCCTATACTATACTCTATTGGACTCGGATCGGAGCTTATAGCCGGTTAATGAAGTTAGGGAATAATTTACTCAACACGGATAGGCCCGTCATCCCGTTTGAAAACACAGTTGTCGCCAAGATATTCCTTAGCAAACGTGATAAACTCACTGTCCAGCAATTCCAAATATATTTGTGCTTTCATAAGACTTAAGACAACTTTTAGAAACTTTTATTTTATATTTAATAATTAATTCTCCTTTCGAAATTTGATTTTGTAGACCTCATTCCGCTTTGATTTTGAAATAAGTCATCCTGTCCCGCGTTACCAATTCGCGAATATGACATTTGGTACGTTTATTTATCGAAGATTTTAGTTCAGTACGCTTATTTTTTTGTATTCCTCAGGGTTTATATATTTAGCTAAAATGAAATTTAGTTGTTGTTTCTACAACAATTTTTTAATTATTACTCACACTCTCGTTAGTTGTTTTTATAAGTCCAATAGAAGAGATGTTGACACCGCGAGAGTCAAAAAACAAATAAATCATTTTGCACATATACAGTGGAACTTCTCTAACTCGAATCACCATAATCCACAAAAAAACTTCGAGTTAGAGAGACTTCGAGTTATAGAATTTTCATTAAAACATAAAATTTTTCAAAAAGCTGTAAAATATAGATTTATACCCAGTTTTATTTATTTACTTTGCATAAAGTTTTATTTTCATACTAGCAGACCCGGCCACGCGTTGCTGTGGCTGAGTGATTCAAGAAGGATTTGAAAGACAAAATTTAACACATATTAACATAACATTTTTATAACATATTTAATAAATACTTTAAATATTTTTATTTGATATACTCGTACATATACATATACTCTAACAGTCCTATTCTGTGCACTTTACAAATTCAACAAATTTCTAATTTGTAAAATTTTGAAATTTATCAAGCATTTCGTATTCTGTGTCTAAAATAAAAAGCTTTGTTGTTGATAAATTGTTAAAAAGTAAAAAGCTCTTGACAAAAAAAAATACCTCGTTGTGGATAGTTGTGAAGGTTAATTTGTTGTAATGGAGATATTTTACTTTTGTTGTTATTTTTATACAAAGAAGAAAAATATGAGCATGTTGATGGCTCGCGTTATTGTTTATATTGACGTTTTTATATTAAGAAATTTATTTTTCCCTTTTTTGTATAAAAAATGAAGATAATGGGGGTAACTTTGAGGAAATTGTTTTCTATATATTGCATGCGATTACAGCTTAGCAAATTTTTGCCAATAATGATCAAAATTTAGATTTCGTAGTTCCCAAGGAACTTTCCTGAAGCTAAACATAACAATCAACTAAATCAAAATTGCATTCCAAATATTTATACTCTCGCAACAAATGTTGCTAAAGAGAGTATTATAGTTTTGTTCACATAACGGTTGTTTGTAACACCCAAAACTAAACGAGTTAGATATAGGGTTATATATACCAAAGTGATCAGGGTGAAGAGTGGAGTTCAAATCCGAATGTCTGTCTGTCCGTCCGTCTGTGCAAGCTGTAACTTGAGTAAAAATTAAGATATCTTGATAAAACTTGGCACCATAGGAAGGTTGCTTTCGAAAATGAGCAAAATCGGACCACTGCCACGCCCACAAAATGGCGAAAACCGAAAACACATAAAGTGCCATAACTAAGCCATAAATAAAGCTATGGAAATAAAATTTGGTATGAAGGATCGCACTAGGAAGGGGCATATTTGGATGTAATTTTTTTGGGGAAGTGGGCGTGGCCCCGCCCTCTACTAAGTTTTTTGTACATATCTCGCAAACCAATAGAGCTATATAAACCAAACTTTCTGCAGTCGTGTTTTTTAGCCACTTCCTAATACAGTCCAAAAATGAAAGAAATCGGATAATAACCACGCCCACCTCCCATACAAAAGTTAGGTTGAAAATTACAAAAAGTGGGTTAACTCTCTAACGAAAAACGTCAGAAACACTAAATTTCACATAAGAAATGGCAGATGAAAGCTGCACTCAGATTTTTTTACAAAATGGAAAATGGGCGTGGCGTCGCCCACTTATGGGTCAAAAACCATATCTCAGGAACTACTCGACCGATTTCAATGAAACTTGGTTTGTAATAGTTTCCTTACATCCCAATGATATGTTGTGAAAATAGGCCAAATCGCTTCACAACAACGCCTACTTCCTATATACCAGAACTTTGAAGACGATCTGAATCGTTTACTTTACAATATATAAAGTAAGCACTAGTGAAGATATCGGTGCAGAACTTTGCACAAATACTATGTTAATACTGTGGCAGCCCCATTCTAAAAATCGTCGAAATCGGACCACAGGTTTTCAAGGCCCCATATATCATACATGAGGACCTCGCTGCTTCTAACCTAATATTAGGGTTTCCAACTTTCAATGGACTTTATACAATATATATGACGAATATGTGGGTCAAATTGTGTATTATATAATATTAATAAAGTTAAATAAATAAATTGCGAGAGTATAAAATGTTCGGTTACACCCGAACTTAGCCCTTCCTCACTTGTTTTAAATACATATAGTATAAGGGACATATGTACATGTATTATAATATGTAGCATTATATGGCTTTGCGGAGGAGCAAAAGCCTGGAGGGATCTGGGATGGAAAAGCGAATAGCCTCTGCCAACCTACCTCAACCTCATTTACGCGCGATATAACCTTATCATCTATATAGAGTAAATGGAGTTGTAAAACCGTACCAAATAGTTTGCATCAGGTCTGGAAGGCTTCAGTCGATATCTCGACATCAGAATCGGATAGATAGGCCGGTGAATCGGTCAATCAAACAAAACTTATCAACGAAGTCACAATGAAGAAAGCTCGGTTAAAACAAACACTCATCCAAATAACGACCTTTTGCATGAAAAATAGGGCCATATTCGGAGCAAGGTATATTTGCGGCTCTCAGAAACTTCACATCTAGACCAAGAGCAAATGATTTATTCTGAAATTGAAGTTAAATTATTAACTATTTTGCAACAAATATTGAAATTCATGCGAAAACGTATTTTATAGAATAACACAGGTCCACAAAAAAAAATCGATGAAAGGTTCCTTTGACCAAACATGGTGTATCATATGTATTTTGGGCCGCTAAAACCGAATCTGAAGTTCGTTTTGTTCCTAACCTCAAATACATGTCGGATTTTACTTGACAGAAAAAAATTTAAAAATATTGACGGATTTAGCTTAATTTTGGAATAAAGGGGTTTTGAGGTGTCCCTGACTACGAAATTAAAGACAAATTTTCAAAATACAAAATGGCGGATCCAGTATGGCTGTCGAATGTATAAAAAGTTCTTTAATGTTCACAAAACTTAGTATATATCTAGAAGTTTTTAGGGTCGTTGCCCACAAATTATATCGTGTGCCTGCATCCAGGGCACCTCCACGTGGTGACGGCGGGCAACGGAGTTGTTCCGTGATCCGGCAGAGTCCCTGGATCACGCTCCTTAAGGTGAGTCTGCAATGGGTTTAGTTGTACGTGTACGCGACCCTAATCCCATTTTAGATTTACCTTTACGCCGTCATGGTAGGCACACGACAAAAAGTGCGATGCAGGGAGTCGGAACCCCAGTACTAATGCTACAAATAAAATATTTTGCAAAATGAAAGACAATTTCTGTGTCGTTTGTGGAGAATACGTTATAAGTTAAATTTACAGATACACTAAAATCTAGCTATACGAAAGTTTTCGGCATAGAAACTAGTGACATCGTCAATGATAGGACTCCAAAAGAGATATGCCTGATATGTTCATTGCAACTGAAGAAACGCAAGAAACAAACGTTTGCTTCTGGCGCAGACCAACAAATCATAAAAGGGATTGCTATTTTTGTTTAACGAGTGTTTTTGGGCACAACTCTAAAACAAAATCTGCCATCTCTTATCCTTCTGTCAATTCTGTGACTCTTACCATCTTTCTTTCTTCTGAACAGAATGATGAAAGCAATATTTCTATTGGCGAAGATCTAGTTTCTGCTGAAACTGAGGGTATAGAGACTGGATTAATTCCAGGCTCTAAAAATGTTATAAAGGAGAGTCTAATTCCAACACGTAAAGTCTTAGTACCACCACTCCATGTAAAACTGGGTCTTGTAAAACAATTTATTAAAGCAATAAGAAATGCGCAAAGCAAAGCTTATATGTACCTCTTCGAAAAGTTTCCCAAATTGGGATGCCTAATGAATCTAAAACAAATACTATGTTAATACTGTGGCAGCCCCATTCTAAAAATCGTCGAAATCGGACCACAGGTTTTCAAGGCCCCATATATCATACATGAGGACCTCGCTGCTTCTAACCTAATATTAGGGTTTCCAACTTTCAATGGACTTTATACAATATATATGACGAATATGTGGGTCAAATTGTGTATTATATAATATTAATAAAGTTAAATAAATAAATTGCGAGAGTATAAAATGTTCGGTTACACCCGAACTTAGCCCTTCCTCACTTGTTTTAAATACATATAGTATAAGGGACATATGTACATGTATTATAATATGTAGCATTATATGGCTTTGCGGAGGAGCAAAAGCCTGGAGGGATCTGGGATGGAAAAGCGAATAGCCTCTGCCAACCTACCTCAACCTCATTTACGCGCGATATAACCTTATCATCTATATAGAGTAAATGGAGTTGTAAAACCGTACCAAATAGTTTGCATCAGGTCTGGAAGGCTTCAGTCGATATCTCGACATCAGAATCGGATAGATAGGCCGGTGAATCGGTCAATCAAACAAAACTTATCAACGAAGTCACAATGAAGAAAGCTCGGTTAAAACAAACACTCATCCAAATAACGACCTTTTGCATGAAAAATAGGGCCATATTCGGAGCAAGGTATATTTGCGGCTCTCAGAAACTTCACATCTAGACCAAGAGCAAATGATTTATTCTGAAATTGAAGTTAAATTATTAACTATTTTGCAACAAATATTGAAATTCATGCGAAAACGTATTTTATAGAATAACACAGGTCCACAAAAAAAAAATCGATGAAAGGTTCCTTTGACCAAACATGGTGTATCATATGTATTTTGGGCCGCTAAAACCGAATCTGAAGTTCGTTTTGTTCCTAACCTCAAATACATGTCGGATTTTACTTGACAGAAAAAAATTTAAAAATATTGACGGATTTAGCTTAATTTTGGAATAAAGGGGTTTTGAGGTGTCCCTGACTACGAAATTAAAGACAAATTTTCAAAATACAAAATGGCGGATCCAGTATGGCTGTCGAATGTATAAAAAGTTCTTTAATGTTCACAAAACTTAGTATATATCTAGAAGTTTTTAGGGCCGTTGCCCACAAATTATATCGTGTGCCTGCATCCAGGGCACCTCCACGTGGTGACGGCGGGCAACGGAGTTGTTCCGTGATCCGGCAGAGTCCCTGGATCACGCTCCTTAAGGTGAGTCTGCAATGGGTTTAGTTGTACGTGTACGCGACCCTAATCCCATTTTAGATTTACCTTTACGCCGTCATGGTAGGCACACGACAAAAAGTGCGATGCAGGGAGTCGGAACCCCAGTACTAATGCTACAAATAAAATATTTTGCAAAATGAAAGACAATTTCTGTGTCGTTTGTGGAGAATACGTTATAAGTTAAATTTACAGATACACTAAAATCTAGCTATACGAAAGTTTTCGGCATAGAAACTAGTGACATCGTCAATGATAGGACTCCAAAAGAGATATGCCTGATATGTTCATTGCAACTGAAGAAACGCAAGAAACAAACGTTTGCTTCTGGCGCAGACCAACAAATCATAAAAGGGATTGCTATTTTTGTTTAACGAGTGTTTTTGGGCACAACTCTAAAACAAAATCTGCCATCTCTTATCCTTCTGTCAATTCTGTGACTCTTACCATCTTTCTTTCTTCTGAACAGAATGATGAAAGCAATATTTCTATTGGCGAAGATCTAGTTTCTGCTGACACTGAGGGTATAGAGACTGGATTAATTCCAGGCTCTAAAAATGTTATAAAGGAGAGTCTAATTCCAACACGTAAAGTCTTAGTACCACCACTCCATGTAAAACTGGGTCTTGTAAAACAATTTATTAAAGCAATAAGAAATGCGCAAAGCAAAGCTTATATGTACCTCTTCGAAAAGTTTCCCAAATTGGGATGCCTAATGAATCTAAAACTGCACTTTCTTCATTCACACATCGAATATTTTCCTGAAAATTTGGGTGACTTTAGTGAAGAGCAGGGCGAGAGATTCCACCAGGATTTACAAGAGATGGAAAGGAGATATCAGGGGGTATGGAATGACCACATGTTAGCAGACTACTGTTGGTCACTAAAAAGAGAGACTTCAAATCCACATAAAAGAAAAGCAGTACGAAGATCATTTGAAACTAAAAAAACTCGCTACTACTAAATAAATTAATACAAACGAATCAGCCTTTTTGTTGACCAAACTCAAAAACTCACAGATACTAAGTTTTGTAAAAATCCGACATCCATATTGGATTTTCTATTTTGTATTTTGAAAATCTGACTTTAAATAAGTGATCAGGGACCCCTCAAAACCTCTTTATTCCAAAATTAACCTAAATCCGTTAATATTTTTAAATTTTTTTCTATCAAGTAAAATTGGACATGTATTTTGAGGTTAGGAAAAAATGGAGCAAAACGGACTTCAGATTCGGTTTCAGCGGCCCAAAATACATACGATACACCATATTTGGTCAAAGGAACCTTTCATCGATTTTTTTTTTGTGGACCTGTGTAATTAAAAAAATTAAATTCAAATCCATGTAATTGGACAGAAATCAGCAGTTGCTGTTTACAATTTTTTGTTTCTCTCACGTGTGGGGAAAAGCTATGCGTACTGAAGCTTTTTATACTCTCGCAACAAAAGTTGGTGGTGAACGAGGACAAGACGAAATATCTCCTGTCATCAAACAAACAGTCAGCGCATTCGCGTCTTGGCTCCCACGTCACTGTTGACAGTCATAACTTTGAAGTTGTAGATAATTTCGTCTACCTGGGAACCAGCATTAACACCAATAACAATGTCAGCCTGGAAATCCAACGCAGAATCACTCTTGCCAACAGGTGCTACTATGGACTAAGTAGGCAATTGAAAAGTAAAGTCCTCTCTCGACGAACAAAAGCCAAACTCTACAAGTCTCTCATCATTCCCGTCCTACTTTACGGTGCAGAAGCGTGGACGATGTCAACATCCGATGAGACGGCACTAGGAGTTTTCGAGAGAAAGGTTTTGCGGAAGATTTATGGTCCCTTAAGAATTGGCAACGGCGAATACCGCAGACGATGGAACGATGAGCTGTATGTGTTATTCGACGACATAGACATAGTCCAGCGAATAAAAAAACAGCGGCTACGCTGGCTAGGTCATGTTGTCCGAATGGATGAAAGTGCTCCAGCTCTGAAAGTATTCGATGCAGTACCCGCTGGTGGAAGCAGAGGAAGAGGGAGACCTCCACTCCGATGGAAGGACCAGGTGGAGAGGGACCTGGCTTCGCTTGGAATAACCAATTGGCGCCAAACTGCCAGAAGGAGGGATGCGTGGCGCGCTGTTTTGGACTCGGCTATAACCGCGTAAGCGGTGTCTACGCCAGTCAAGAAGAAGAAGAACAAAAGTTGCTAAAGAGAGTATTATAGTTTTGTTCACCTAACGGTTGTTTGTAAGTCATAAAACTAAACGAGTTAGATATAGGGTTGGTTGAGATTGAGTAAAAATTGAGGTATCTTAACGAAACTTGGAACATGCATTCCTTGGCACCCTGAGGAGGTTGCTTTCGAAAATGGGCAATATCGGACCACTGCCACGCCCACAAAATGGCGAAAACCAAAAACTTATAAAGTGTCATTTGTATGTATGTGATTGGCGTTGCAACCGTTTAGCCGGTTATAGCCGAATCGACGATAGTGCGCAATCTCTCTCTCCTTCGCAGTTCGGCGCCAGTTGGAGATCCCAAGTGTAACCAGGTCGCTCTCCACCTGGTCCCTCCAACGGAGTGGAGGCCTTCCCCTTCCTCGGCTTCCTCCGGCGGGTACTGCATCGAACACTTTCAGGGCTGGAGTGTTTTCGTCCATTCGGACAACATGACCTAGCCAGCGTAGCCGCTGTCTTTTTATTCGCTGAACTATGTCAATGTCGTCGTATAACTCGTACAGCTCATCGTTCCATCGTCTGCGGTATTCGCCGTTGCCAATGTTCTTAGGACCATAAATCTTGCGCAAAATTTTCCTCTCGAAAACTCCTAGTGTCGTCTCATCTGATGTTGACATCGTCCAAGCTTCTGCACCGTAGATCAGGACGGGGATGATAAGCGACTTGTAGAGCTTGATTTTGGTTCGTCGAGAGAGGACTTTACTGTTCAATTGCCTACTCAGTCCAAAGTAGCACCTGTTGGCAAGAGTTATTCTGCGCTGGATTTCGAGGCTGACATTGTTCGTGTTGTTGATGCTGGTTCCCAGGTAAACGAAATTATCTACGACCTCGAAGTTATGACTGTCAACAGTGACGTGGGAGCCAAGACGCGAATGCGCCGACTGTTTGCTTGATGACAGGAGATATTTCGTCTTGTCCTCATTCACCTCCAGACCCATTCGCTTCGCCTCCTTATCCCTGCGGGACAAAGCAGACCAAACGGCGCGGTTGTTGCTTCCGATGATATCAATATCATCGGCGTACGCCAGAGCTGTACACTCTTGTAAAAGATGGTACCCTCTCTGTTTAGCTCTGCAGCTCTTATAATTTTTTCCAGCATCAGGTTAAAGAAGTCGCACGATAGTGAGTCACCTTGTCTGAAACCTCGTTTGGTATCGAACGGCTCGGAGAGGTCCTTCCCAATCATGACGGAGCTTTTGGTGTTGCTCAACGTCAACTTACACAGCCGTATTAGTTTTGCGGGGATACCAAATTCAGACATCGCGGCGTAAAGGCAGCTCCTTTTCGTGCTGTCGAAAGCTGCTTTAAAATCGACAAAAAGGTGGTGTGTGTCGATCCTCTTTTCACGGGTCTTCTCCAAGATTTGGCGCATGGTGAATATCTGGTCAGTTGTTGATTTTCCAGGTCTAAAGCCACACTGATAAGGTCCAATCAGTTTGTTGACGGTGGGCTTTAGTCTTTCACACAGTACGCTCGATAGAACCTTGTATGCGATATTTAGGAGGCTGATCCCACGGTAATTGGCGCAGATTGTGGGATTTCCAATTTTTTAGGGATTGGGCAGAGCACACTGAGATTCCAATCGTCAGGCATGCTTTCTTCCGACCATATTTTGCAAAGAAGCTGATGCATGCACCTTATCAGTTCTTCGCCGCCGTATTTGAATAGTTCTGCCGGTAATCTATCGGCCCCCGCTGCTTTGTTGTTCTTCAAGCGGGTAATTGCTATTCGAATTTCTTCATGGTCGGGTAATGGAACATCTGTTCCATCGTCATCGATTGGGGGATCGGGTTCGCCTTCTCCTGGTGTTGTACTCTCACTGCCATTCAGCAGGTCGGAGAAGTGTTCCATCCATAATCCCAGTATGCCCTGGACATCGGTTACCAGATTACCACCTTGGTCTCTACATGAGGATGCTCCGGTCTTGAAACCTTCGTTAAGTCGCTTCATTTTTTCATAAAATTTTCGAGCATTCCCTCTGTCTGCCAGCTTCTCTAGCTCTTCGTACTCACGCATTTCGGCCTCTTTCTTTTTTTGTCTGCAGATGCGTCTCGCTTCCCTCTTCAGCTCTCGGTATCTATCCCATCCCGCACGTGTTGTGGTCGTTTGCAACGTTGCGAGGTAGGCAGTCTGTTTTCTCTCCGCTGCGAGACGGCACTCCTCATCGTACCAGCTTGTTTTTTGTCGTTGCCGAAAACCAATTGTTTCGGCTGCAGCGGTACGCAGTGAGTTTGAGATGCCGTTCCACAGTTCCCTTATACCGAGATGCTGATGAGTGCTCTCAGAGAGCAGGAGTGCAAGTCGAGTAGAGTATTTCGTGGCTGTCTGTTGCGATTGCAGCTTTTCGACGTCGAACCTTCCTTGTGTTTGCTGACGGGCGTTCTTTGCTGCACAGAGGCGGGTGCGTATTTTAGCTGCGACCAGATAATGGTCCGAGTCTATATTTGGTCCTCGGAGCGTACGCACGTCTAAAACACAGGAGACATGTCTTCCGTCTATCACAACGTGATCGATTTGGTTCCGCGTGTTTCGATCAGGAGACAGGAGACAGACAAGTAGCTTGATGTATTTTCTTATGCTGGAATCTGGTACTACAGACGACCATATTTCGGGCCCCAGCGAAGTCGATCAGCCTCAGGCCGTTTGGCGATGTTTCGTCATGGAGGCTGAATTTTCCGACTGTTGTGCCAAAGACACCTTCTTTACCCACCCTGGCGTTAAAATCGCCAAGCACGACTTTTACATCGTGGCGGGGGCAGCGCTCATAGGTGCGTTCTAGGCGCTCATAGAAAGCATCTTTGGTCACATCGTCCTTCTCTTCCGTTGGGGCGTGGGCGCAAATCAGCGATATGTTGAAGAACCTCGCTTTGATGCGGATTGTGGCAAGACGTTCATCCACCGGGGTGAATGCCAGGACTCTGCGACGGAGTCTCTCTCCCACCACAAATCCAACACCAAATTTGCGCTCCTTTATATGGCCGCTGTAGTAGATGTCACAAGGACCCACCTTCTTCCGTCCTTGTCCCGTCCATCGCACTTCTTGGATGGCGGTGATGTCAGCCTTGAGTCGTATGAGGACATCAACCAGCTGGGCAGAGGCACCTTCCCAATTAAGGGTCCGGACATTCCAGGTGCATGCCCTTATATCATTATCCTTAAAACGTATGCAGGGGTCGTCATCAAAAGGGGGGTGTCTCATCCGAGGCTTTCGTAGATTTTTCATTGGGGGGTGTTTTTATGTGGTGGGTCCCAAACCCAACGCACAACCGCATAAGCGGGCTTCGCCTTCTCACTTTAGCTCGCCTTCAAACGGATGTCTGTTGGCTACCCAGAGGATACTTGGTCTAAAACCGGAAGTCGTGAGCTGCTTGGACCATGTGGAGAAGAATCGTTTCTGGCCACTCTCAAGTGAATGACAATCAAAAACTTTCCTCACTTGCGTGAACTTCTACACATGGTCCCATCCTCCATAAATAAATGTCATAACTAAGCCATAAATAAAGTTATGAAAATAAAATTTGGAACATAGGATCGATTGGATGTAATTTTTTTGGAAAAGTGGGCGTGACCCCGCCCTCAAATAGGTTTTTTGTATATAACTCGCAAACCAATAAAGCTATATAAACCAAACTTTCTGCAGTCGTGTCTTTCAGCCGTTTCCTTATACAGTCCAAAAATGAAAGAAATCGGATAATAACCACGCCCACCTCCCATGCAAAGGTTAGGTCGAAAATGAATAAAAGTGGGTTAACTCACTAACGAGAAACGTCAGAAACACTAAATTTTACATAAGAAATAGCAGAAGGAAGCTGCACTCAGATTTTTTTTACAAAATGAAAAATGGGCGTGGCATCTCCCACTTATGGGTCAAAAACCATATCTCAGGAACTACTCGACCGATTTCAATGAAATTCGGTATATAATACTTTCTTGACACCCTGATGACACATGTGAAAAATGGATGAAATCGGTTCATAACCACGACAACTTCCCATATAACTCTATTTTGAATTCCATCTGATTCCTTCACTTTATAATGTATACATAAGGAACCAATGAAGATGGCGGAATAAAACTTTACACAAATAGTACATATCATCTCTGGCTTCCCTTGAGAAAAAATTGTCGACAACGGACTATAACTTTTCAAGACCCCAGATATCGGACATGTTGAACTCAGCGCCTGAGGGTAAATTTTAACCGAAAATATTGGTAAATCTCTTAGATAATTTAATGTAATTCAGAGGAAATTGTTTTCTTCTAATAGTGTGTCTCTGTTCCAAAAATTATTAAAATCGGATAATAACATCTCCTAGGTCCCATATGCCTAATTATAGGTTTTTCAAAAATACGGTGGGCTTTAATCTACATATATGTATTTGTTAATATGTGAGATACTATATCTTTGCGAAATTAAGTGCGTGTATAGTTTTGGATATAGTGTACCTAGCTGGTGAAAATGAATGAAATCGGTTCAGGAATTACCTCAGCCCTCATACACTATATAGGACGATTTTCGTTATTCTATTAAACTTTGTGCCGAATTTATAGGTAAATTTGGGTGTTATCTTATTAAAATTTCTTCAATAAATTGCGAGAGTATAAAATGTTCGATTGCACCCGAACTTA
This sequence comes from Zeugodacus tau, assembly GCA_031772095.1. Classification (NCBI taxonomy): domain Eukaryota; kingdom Metazoa; phylum Arthropoda; class Insecta; order Diptera; family Tephritidae; genus Zeugodacus; species Zeugodacus tau. Next base: position 37,628,982 of record CM062649.1, read on the forward strand.
GGGTTTCCTTACTTGTTATTTTATAAAATTTGTCACAGAATACCCAAAAATTTCTTACTTGATAAATATCTGAAAAAATGTTCACATTTTTTGTTATTTTGTCAAGTGCACAGAATAGGGCTGTAAATGTCTTTAATCGTAATAAATCACAGTTAATATTCATTGAACCGCCAATCGATGTACAATATTTTTTGTCAATCGGTCCTTTGTTAATACAAGTAAACTTGATGGTCTCCCTACACGCCACGTATAATTGCCCATGGGAGAAACAATGATTTTCCAAGTCTAATCCGCAAATAGACATTGTTTGGCCTTGAGATTTATTTATAGTCTTCACGAAAGCTAAACGAATGGGAAACTGTAGTATTTTAAATGGTATGGGAGAATCGGATGGTATCATCGGAATACGTGGTAACAAAACCATATCTCCTTTAAACTTTCCTGTCAAAATAGTTGCTTCAAGAATGTTTCCAGTAATTCTTTTGATCACCAAACGTGTTACGTTGCATAGTTTAGGAGGGTTTAAATTACGCAGTAGAATAGTAGAATTAAAAATTTAATTGGGAAATTCACTGTCTCGTTTTCTTCTACAGTAGCATCGATAGACTTAAATGACATTAATGCCCGGTTTCACAGTCAGTGCTTAGGTTGTGCTTAAGATAAAACAGAAATATTGCGTTTTACAGTTCATACTTAAGTTCTGCTTAGGTACTGAAAATTGGAGACTTAAGCAGTGCTTAAGTAACAGCTGATTTTTGTTTTGAATATTGACTTATTTGTCAAAAAAATAAAATAAAAATTATTTGCTGAAAAAATTCTTGGAATTACTTACATTCAATGACGGTTATATGCTTTCCTGCGAGTTGCAATAGGTACCCCCACTCGCTTGCGGTGAAATTCGGTGTCCTTTTATTGTTTCCATCCATTTCCCAGATTCTAAATTTATTCGTCGCAAAGTTATTTTTCATCAACAATAATTTCAATTTGTCAGATGGTATTTGTAAACAAATGTTTTTCATTGTGCTGCCATATACATAAAAGAATTTTATAGAAAACTAGCTGACCCGGCGAACTTTGTACCGCCTAACAGTCAATGAATGTGGTGTTACAGATAAGCAGAACTTTATGATTTTTTGAAAGCAATACAATGAATACATATAATATTTATAGCGGCCCGGTACGTGCTTCGCTACGTATAAAGTGAAATATAAAATATAACTAATTTATAAAAAAATATATATTTAATTATTTGCTAGCTATCCAAAACATTTGGATAAACAATATTTTTTGTTTTTCCATTTTGATCATGAATAAACAAACGGCTGGGGGTACCGACTCTGGAACAGGCAACATAAAGTTGTCCATGTGAAAAACATGATTCCTCCAAATTCACACCACAAACGTTAAGTGTTTGCCCTTGAGCTTTGTTGATAGACATCGCAAATGATAAATGCACAGGATATTGTAATCGTTTGAATTCAAATGGCATATCAGTTGGAATCATAGCGATACGCGGTATTAAACAAACTTCTCCTTTTGATTTACCAGTTAAGATCGTAGCTCCAATCAAGTTTGGCAATAAATTTTTCACTGCCAATCTGGTGCCATTACACAGTTTTGGTGGATTAATATTTCGCAATAATTCCACTTTCAGATTCAAGCAATGCGGTGGCATACCAGCCGGTTCTAATGAATTTAAAAATTCAGTTGGATAATTCATTGCCTCATTGCCATGTTTTGGCCTAGTTGGAAATTCGCTTTGCGCTATATTTATTTTTTTCACAAATTCACACAAACTTCAATAATTATAAAAAAAAAATATAATAACTAATAATTTTGCACCGCGGTAATTTCGGACACTACTGAACGTATGGGGCCAAAGAAAACGCTCCGGCGATGTTTACACTCCAATGTCATATATTCTCCTAATTTGAATTTTCTTAATGCTAAGAGTCAAAGTTCTATATACCTACAAAAAACAAAATATTCATGTATTTCTTTATGCAAAATAAATGCACCGTAATATAGTTCGATGTCTTTTCAAAGCCTACTTTGTTTGTCGATCTGCCTGCTACATACATACCTACATGTTGATATAAATATAATGCAGTAAGTTTGTTGGTGGGAATAATAAGTATGGTAGTTAAGACGAAAGTTCATAAATTTTGAGAGCGAAAGAGCGTAGCTAAGTAGGTAACAAATCGTTTAGTAAATGATTAAACTATTATTGATGTATGTATGCTAATATGAGCGCTTTTCAGCTTTCCAAGTAGGTACGAGTTAAATAAAAAAAAAATGTAACATATGTGTGGTGAATTTTTTGAAACATTTTGGAAATTTTTGAAACATTTTGGCCGATATCTCGAGACCCTAGTCACGGAGCGGCATCAAAAATACTCTATACTATAGAAATCATCAACAGCTTCCATTTGCTACCCATATTGTACAAACACATCCTAGGGTTACCCGGGTCCACGTTTTCGCCTATTTCTCGAGACCCTGGTATCCTATTGAGTGCCTGCTACATACGTACCTACATGTGTGGTGAAATTTTTGAAACATTTTGGCCGATATCTCGAGACCCTAGTCACGGAGCGGCATCAAAAATACTCTACACTATAGAAATCATCAACAGCTTCCATTTGCTACCCATATTGTACAAACACATCCTAGGGTTACCCGGGTCCACGTTTTCGCCTATTTCTCGAGACCCTGGTATCCGATTGATTGTCGATTGATTGCCTGGTATCCGATTGATTGCCTGCTACATACATACCTACATGTGTGGTGAAATTTTTGAAACATTTTGGCCGATATCTCGAGACCCTAGTCACGGAGCGTAATCAAAAATACTCTATCCTATAGATATCATCAACAGCTTCCATTTGCTACCCATATTGTACAAACACATCCTAGGGTTACCCGGGTCCACGTTTTGGCCTATTTCTCGAGACCCTGGTATCCGATTCTTAAAATTTCAAAACACAAACCATCTACTGAATAGTCCAAACAAAGCCTAAAAATTTGGTTTGGATAGGTGAGCCCGTTCTTGAGTTATAAGATTACCAAGGAAATGTAACTTCTTTTTATATATATAGATAAGCATCGACTGTGAAACGCAAATGACTACTCAGTCAACAACAATGCTTAGCTAAATTTTATTTGGGCACAACTTAAGTACGAACTGTGAAACCGGGCATAAATCACCTGGTAATAATTGTTGTATCTGGTAGTTAATCAGATCAACTTCAAAATTTTTCGCTGCTAAAATTGCACGATTACAAAATCACGATTTAAATAGTTATTTAGTATATCTGGGAAAACATTCTCAATCAGTTCATTTTTAGTTTGAACAACAGTACAGAAATTATCTGGCAATAGTATCTTGATGAAATTCTATTTCACCGTTTCCAAGATCCAGTAATTGTTTAGAAAATTCTTGTGCTATTGGATCATTTTGTATTCTCATGTTTTTTGTAAGTCTGAGTGTTTCAACATTTCTCCATAAAATTGATTGTTTTAGACATGCATTAACTTCATCTGCAAAAGTAGAGCGAGGAATAACTGGCAACGTTTGCCGGAAATCACCAGATAGTGATATAATAGTACCACCGAAAAATCTGTCCTGCATAGTCCTATTTAATGCTCCGAGTGAATGCTTATGAGCCATAGTACACTCATCCATTTTCAAGATGCACTACAAGATGTTGGATAGCAGGTTCTCTATGGTGTATGGGGAAGCTAAGTATGCGCCAGATAGCTTCATTGCTGCTAATGTATCTACCCATATGGAAGCGTGCTATTTCATAATTTTCGTCTATATTTTGTACTCAAAATACGGCCAAATTACTGCCCTTATTAACGTACTTGCAAATATACTTGATGGATTTGACAGAACTGCAAAGCTCAACATTAATGTGAGCCTTGTACGTTTTGGAGAGTAGTGGTGAGTATGGTACTACCCATTGAGTGTCAATTTCTAATTGGTTAGAATTTGAAGTTCTCATTTTATATGTATGACCACCATTATCAGTGTTTCTGCGGCGATACAAAATTGTGGAGACGATTAATTTGGATAATAACTATCCTATCATCTAAGTTGGACCAAATTACATGTATATGCCAACTTTCATGAATATCATGACTCGTGTTTGAATTCATTCGGAACATACACACGGACACTGGATTTTTATATATTAAGATGTTAAAACATGTATTCTGTAATTTTGTTTGTTGCAGTTTGCCGTTGAGTTCTTCTAAAGTCCTTGTGACAGTCTTCGCTATCTTTGTTAAGAAAGTCGGGAAAATGCACGAAGCTGCATTTAAATGTTGGGAAAAAAGTCACCATCCCCAATTAACTTGGCGGCTATAGGAATTTCCTCACTGATGCCTACGATATTGCCGTCAACAACTCCAACATCAATAACACCACTGTTATCATCAGTATTATTATAGTCGCCGTCACGGATACAACTACCCTTTGTTTGTAGCCAGTACGTACAAATTCCCACTACCATAATTTGCGCACTGATGTGCCGTGTATCTTTTGTTAGGATAGCCACCCTTTAACACCCGCCTTTTGTACTCAAAGTGGAATCTTTTCGCCGTTTGTTTCGCGCTGGGGAATGGAATAATGTGATGTTGTATAGGATATTACGAACACTTTTTGTTCCCTCAAACCAACCCAGTGAAGCATACACGGATAGGATGACATTCGTGCCATCGGGCACCTTTTTCTTTGCGCGTAATTTGAGATTTGTCACTGCCCGATATATAACAAGTTAAGATTTGGGTTTGAGGCGTAGCATGCCTGTATAAAAGGGTCAATACTTGCAAATACATATCAATGTATATATGATTACATATTAATATTTATGTAAATATGTAGTGATTTTAATAACCCTGCAAGAAACCTACACGTTGTGCTTAACCGGATTCTAATATCTTAAAAATAACCTCCTTTCTTTTGTACCTTTACGAAAGTATTTATAAATATATAATTTACATGTTATTTGTAAAAAACTCATCGATTGCACCAATTCGGTACTAAAAACGTACATAAAAGGACTGGAATTGACTTTGACGATGGATCCGCGAATTTAAGTACCTTCAAACTGTACTCGTATATCGGTCCGCATCGACATCAAAATGTAATGAATTCGCTTCAAACGCTCCGTTAGACCACGAATGTTGAATGAAATAATTACATTATTGCTTGTTTTATATGCTCGGGAATCAAAAAACAAATGTCTTTCAGTAGTTATTTCATGTATGTATGTATGTATGTGATTGGCGTTGCAACCGTTTAGCCGGTTATAGCCGAATCGACGATAGTGCGCCACCTCTCTCTCTCCTTCGCAGTTCGGCGCCAGTTGGAGATCCCAAGTGTAACCAGGTCGCTCTCCACCTGGTCCCTCCAACGGAGTGGAGGCCTTCCCCTTCCTCGGCTTCCTCCGGCGGGTACTGCATCGAACACTTTCAGGGCTGGAGTGTTTTCGTCCATTCGGACATGACCTAGCCAGCGTAGCCGCTGTCTTTTTATTCGCTGAACTATATCAATGTCGTCGTATAACTCGTACAGCTCATCGTTCCATCGTCTGCGGTATTCGCCGTTGCCAATGTTCTGAGGACCATAAATCTTGCGCAAAATTTTCCTCTCGAAAACTCCTAGTGTCGTCTCATCTGATTTTTACATCACCGTAGAGCAGGACGGGAATGATAAGCGACTTGTAGGGCTTGATTTTGGTTCGTCGAGAGAGGACTTTACTGTTCAATTGCCTACTCAGTCCAAAGTAGCACCTGTTGGCAAGAGTTATTCTGCGCTGGATTTCGAGACAATAAAATGCAATTAATAGCTGTGCCAGGATAAGAAAACGCACATACGAAACTATATTGCTCAAAGGTATATTCCGAGATGACTATCGAGAACTAATTGAGCTCTCAGTGATATTTTAATCTGGGATAAAAACTGAAAATTTAATATTCGCCCTCCAGGTACCATGCACCAACCCAGGTATGGCGAGTTATGCCTTTAAAAAAAATAGTGGGTATGTGAATTAATTTGTGAGAAAAAATCTTACCTTATGCCTTGGGGCTCCCTAGTGTATTATATATACATATCTATGTACATATATGGGGATTATACGATAAGAGGTTTCAAGTGCATATGGGATACGGCCAAAGAGAAACTTTGGGATTTTTTCATGAAACCACTGTATTATGTTTTTTGTTCTATTTATTTACCTTTTCACGTAAGGGCAATTCGCCAACCTGATCTTCTTTATATACATATCTCTCCTTCTTGCTGTTTGACGCCAATTGGAAATAGAATATAATAGAATCAAGGTCTCTTTCCGCCAAGTTCCCTCTGCTTCAACCATTGGGTACTGCACCGAACACTTTTAAAACTGGAAGCGCTTTCGTCTATTCGAACAACATGACCTACCCAGAGTAGCCGCTGTCTTTTTATTCGCCGAACTATGTCAATATAGTCGAATAACTCATACAGCTCATCGTTCCATCGTCTGCGGTATTCGCTGTGGCCAATGTTTAAGGGACTGTAAATCTGCCCTAAAACCTTTCGTCTCATCGTATGTTGACTTCATCATGGCTTCTGTACAATAAAGCAGAACGGAGATTATAAGAGATTTGTAGAGTTTGATTTCAAAATTTCATCCAATTGTCCACTTAGTCCAAAGTAGCCAACATGAGCGGCTGATATTTTTAGTTTTGTTGATTTTGGTGATGATTACCCTTAGGCACTGAGTTCTTCATGTTTGATATCAGGGGCCTTGAAAAGTCATGGTTCGATTTTGACAATTTTTCCACAAGTGATGTCGCAGCTCAAATACAGTATTTGTGTAAAGTTTTATTTCGCTATCTTTATCGGTTCCTTATGTATACATTATAAAGTGAACGAATCAGAAGGATTCAACATTGAGTTGTATGGGAAGTAGGCGTATTTGTGAACTGATTTCGCCCATATTCCACCAGTGGTGTCAAGAAAATATTATATACCGAATTTCTTTGAAATCTGTTGAGAAGTTCTTGAGATATGGTTTTTGACCCATAAGTGGGCGACGCCACGCCCATTTTCCATTTTGTAAAAAAATCTCAGTGCAGCTTCCTTCTGCCATTTCTTATGTGAAATTTAGTGTTTCTGACGTTTTTCGTTAGTGAGTTAAGGCACTTTTAGTCATTTTCAACCTAACCTTTGTATGGGAGGTGGGCGTGGTTATTATCCGATATCATTCATTTTTGGACTGTATAAGGAAACGGCTAAAAGAAATGACTGCATAAAGTTTGGTTTATATAGCTTTATTGGTTTGCAAGATATATATAAAAAACCTATTTGGGGGCGGGGTCACGCCCACTTTTCCAAACAAATTACATTCAAATATGCCCCTCCCTAATGCGATCCTATGTTCCCAATTTTATTTTCATAACTTTATTTATGGCTTAGTTATAGCTCTTTATGTGTGTTTGGTTATCACCATTTTGTGGGCGTGGCAGTGGTCCGATTCCGCCCATCTTCGAACTTAACCTTCTTATGGTGCCAAGGAATACGTGTTCCAAGTTTCATTAAGATATCTCAATTTTTACTCAAGTTACAGCTTGCACGGACGGACAGACGGACGGACGGACAGACAGACATCCGGATTTGAACTTTACTCGTCACCCTGATCACTTTGGTATATATAACTCGTTTAGTTTTAGGACTTACAAACAACCGTTATGTGGACAAAACTATAATACTCTCTTAGCAACTTTTGTTGCGATTGAACTTTGTTTAAGTTTAGCATCATATTGTATTGTGCGAAAGTTAAATAAAAGGTAGCAAGGGGACAATCCAGGAGAGAGACTTTTTTAGACTTTGTAGGGCATTCCAGAAAAAAATGTTTTAATTACGCATTAAATTGTAATGTTATTTAATATACTATGATTCATGTAAAAAATAGCAACATAAAGGATAAAAATATTTTAAGCTGATTGTCGCACCTCTTATAGTAGAATCACCCATATACTAGCATACCTGACAGACGTTGTCCTGCATGATATTACAAATTATTAGGATATTAAACAAATAATAAACTAGTTGGAATTGATATATAATTGGATTGCAGGTTTTTTACACCTACAGAAGCGACATCCAATTATGAAACATTTCCCAATCAAAAAAAAAAAATAAGGTAGGGCTAAGTTCGGGTGTAACCGAACATTTTATACTCTCGGAATTTATTTATTTAACTTAATTAATATTATATAATACACAATTTGACCCACATATTCGTCATATATATTATATAAAGTCCATTGAAAGTTGGAAACCCTAATATTAGGTTAGAAGCACCGAGGTCCTCATGTTCGATATATGGGGCCTTGAAAACATATGGTCCGATTTTGGCGATTTTTAGAATGGGGCTGCCACACTATAAACGTAGTATTTGTGCAAAGTTCTGCACCGATATCTTCACTAGTGCTTACTTTATATATTGTAAAGTAAACAATGCAGATCGTCTTCAAAGTTCTGGTATTTAGGAAGTAGGCGTGGTTGTGAAGCGATTTGTCCAATTTTCACAACATATTATTGGGAGGTAAGGAAACTATTACAAACCAAGTTTCATTGAAATCGGTCGAGTAGTTCCTGAGATATGGTTTTTGAACCATAAGTGGGCGACGCCACGCCATCATTTTCGAAAGTAACCCTATCATGGTCCCAAGGAACATGTGTTCCAAGTTTCATTAAGATATCTCAATTTTTACTCAAGTTATCGCTTGCACGGACGGACAGACATCCGGATTTCAACTCCACTCGTCATCCTGATCATTTATATATATATAACCCCATATCTAACTCTTTTATTTCTTGGTGACACAAACAACCGTTATGTCAACAAAACTATAATACTCTGTGCAACAGGTTGCGAGAGTATAAATATATGTATATACCTTTTGTCGGTTTCCATACCGTAACAATGGCGCCATCTATTTTTAGCCAGTATAAAACCAAATAAAATTATAAATTTGAAATTAATTAAAAGTACTATGTTATTAAATTTTATATATAAAGATATAAGATATATAACATATAATTACAAAATTGTATAATACAGTATACTCTCGAAAAGTAAATCGATTGGTATTTTGGGTAATTTACTTTTTCGAATAATTCGCACGGGACAAAAAATGGAAGTCGTTTTTGGGGACAACGATTCAAACGGCGATTTCAGCGAATTGATAAGCAACATTCAATCTTTATCGGCTCCTTATGTATACATTATAAAGTGAAAGAATCAGAGGGATTCACTCCCATTTTCCATTTTGTAAAAAATTCTCAGTACAGCTTCCTTCTGCCATTTCTTATGTAAAATTAGGTGTTTCTGACGTTTCTCGTTAGTGAGTTAACGCACTTTTAGTCATTTTCAACCTAACCTGTGTATGGGAAGTGGGCGTGGTTATTATCCGATTTCTTTTATTTTTGGACTGTATAAGGAAACGGCTAAAAGAAACGACTGCAGAAAGCTTGGTTTATATAGCTTTATTGGTTTGCAAGGTATATACAAAAAACTTATTTGGGGCCGGGGTCACGCCCACTTTTCCAAAAAAATTACATTCAAATGTGCCCCTCTCTAATGCGATCCCATGTTCCAAATTTTATTTTCATAACTTTATTTATGGCTTAGTTATAGCTCTTTATGTGTTTTTGGTTATCGCCATTTTGTGGGCGTGGCAGTGGTTCGATTCCGCCCATCTTCGAACTTAACCTTCTTATGGTGCCAAGGAATACGTGTTCCAAGTTTCATTAAGACATCTCAATTTTTACTCAAGTTACAGCTTGCACGGACGGACAGACAGACATCCGGATTTGAACTTTACTCGTCACCCTGATCACTTTGGTATATATAACCCTATATCTAACTCGTTTAGTTTTAGGACTTACAAACAACCGTTATGTGGACAAAACTATAATACTCTCTTTAGCAACTTTTGTTGCGAGAGTATAAAAATAGTAAATGTATTAATTTTTAAATAACATCAAACACGGTATGAAATGAAAATAGAATTATGAACATGAAGAAGTTTTTACTTCTTGACCTTGAATGCACTTAACCATTTTTATACTCTCGCAACAAAGTTGCTAGCAACAAATAATATTATGGTTTCCAACTTTCAATGCACATTGTGTATTATATAATATAAATAAAGTTAAATAAATAAATTGCGAGAGTATAAAATGTTCGGTTACACCCGAACTTAGCCCTTCCTTACTTGTTTATCTAAATTATATATTATGGAATGATTTTCAATCTGATGACATAAATTTCATTTTAAGCACAGTTGTACTATTTTGTTTTTGAAGAGCATTTTATTTTTTTTTTAATCAAGCCGGCTTGATATAATAAATCTGAGAGCAGTTACCATCAGAAAAACTAAATATTTTAGAAAAGCAACTTTGCTTAATTTTAGTTAAGAGATTAATCAAGAAAATAAAATGTTATGTGTTAGTTTATCACTTATATCAAATGATTTTTTCCTGACAAATGCTAAAATTAGCACTCTTATTGTGATATGTAAGCGTTTAATTTTCGCCAAAATCTATTTCAATAGCTAGTTCAGTGGAATTTAAAATGCGGTTTTGCTTATATATAAATAAATAATGCAAAAGTATCTATTTACATACTTAAATTAATTTTATAAGACAAAAAATAATTTCAACTTTTAAATTCTACTCCTACGATATCGCACGTGACCAATTTTAAGTAGTTACCAGAATCACAAATCTTCTGATTTATGAACAAGGTTTTTTATTTTAATTGTATAAAAATTTACTGTTTATACCCAAAATTTTACGAGCTTTCTGCTTATATTTCCGATGCAGTGAGAACATGTGTTACTTTTTGATGTCGCACGGGATAAGAAGAGAACAAAAACTTACATTTATTTGCAATTGCACGCTTTCTTATGCATTTTATTTTGCTCTTTGCACCCCTATAAAGGTTTCACACAAAGCAAAAATCAATACTTGATATGTTTTTTTTAACAATTTTGACTAAAAAACAAATGCAGTAAAAAATCGAAATGAGAAAAGTAGCTCCTATTTGACTTGGCTTTCGTATATCTCGTAATTGGTTACGATGAAACTTAAAATGTATTTAATATAGATAAATTTAAATATTTTTCTATGAAAATATGCAATAACTTTTTAATTCTAATAATGTTTAATATTTTGTCTGTGGTGGACCTTCTGTCGGAAATGCCCATATACAATAATCCCCGCTTAAGTGCCCCTTCTTAACAAGCAAGACTTTTGAGAAACTTAAGCGGGCTTTTTGAGACACATTTATTTCTTATTAATAACAAAAATACTTATTAATAACAACAAATATGAATAAAAAACATTACAAAACTATGTATATGTTTTCCTTTTGACAATACTCAGCGCAATCAATGTCAAAAATATTAAAATAAAATATTAAAGTATTTGAACATTTTATAAAATAATTTACGTCCAAGTGTGCTTAAATTGGGTCTTAGTAGCAGTAACTTCTATTTCCAATATGATAACGACCCAAAACACACGTCCTATCTTGTACGTGGATGGTTGTTATATAATTGCTAACAACTCCATATACCCCCGCAATCACTGGAAATTAAACCCATTGAATATATCTGGGACTAATTGGAATAAGGTATATGAAAACATCGGATTTTATCAAAAGTTAGGGACTCTTTGCCTTAGCTGCCTTATCGACATAGTGAGCCAAAATATCCGAAAATGACACAAGAAATTTTGTGAAAAGTATGCGTCGACGTCGGGAGGCAATTATTGCAGCAATAGGAGGGTCAACAAATTACTAAATATGTTTAAAACTATAGTAATTACTTTTGATATATACTTATAAATTATCACTAATGTATGTAAACTTTTTTGATATGAATTAAGCGCAATTTATATTTTTGTGTGTGTTTTCTTTTTATTTATGTAAAAAAAATATTTTGATGAGCCATATTTACTGCTAAATATACATCTTTTGAAATAGGTATCAAAAACCACAAGATATATTAATTTTAAAACAAATAAACGTGTTCTAGAAAATTAGAACTAGGTGTATGTAAACTTTTTTGATTCACTGTACATATATGTATGCTCTCGCAACATGTTGCACAGAGTACTTGAAAATCCTTAAACTATTGATCAAGGTGACAAGTAGAGTTGAAATCCGGATGTCGGTATGCTTGCGCCCGCTTGTGAAAGCGATAACTTGAATAAAAATTCAAAAATTGAAATACATGGGTTCCTTGGCACCATAAAAAGGTTGGTATTGTAGTATTGCACTACAATATATGGTATTAAAACTGGACGATGGGCGTGGCATCCCAATAGTATAGTTTGAGAATGGATCACAACCACTCCTACTTTCCTTATACCACAATTTTGATCCACCCATCTGATTCGTTAACTATACAATATATAAATTAAATACCAGTGAAAATAACGGAACAAAGCCTTGCACAAATATTTCATTTATAATATGATATCGCCCATCTAAAAGTTCTAGAAATCGGAATACAACTTTTCAATACTGAAACTATCGGTAAATCTCTCAGATGTTCTAAAGAAATTCAAAAGCAATTAATAAATTGATAAAATCAAGCCAATACTTCCTCTAGCCTCCATAAAGCTCTTGTACAGATTTTCAAACTTCCGATTGTATACCGTATATATTGGTGAATATGTGAAATATCTAATTAAGTCCACGTCTTGGATATAATGTACATAGCTTGGTGGCAAAAACAGTTGGAATCGATACAGAAATACCCGATCAGAATTATATATTTACTTAATAACGTTAAATACATAAATAGCGAAATTGTTAAATGTTAAATGGTTACACTCAAACTTAGCCATTCTTTACTTGTTATATACATATGTATGTATATTCCTTATGTGCGTGTGCTCATAATATGTCACTTAACTCCCCTTAACCCGCTGGACTGATTTTAGTGAGTCTTCAGGTTGATTCAAGAATGGCTTATATTATTATAAATAAAATAATTATCAATCACATCAATTTGATCAAAGTGTATTCAACAAAGTGAACCAGGTATATGACATTTCATTTTTTTTACCCGAATTCGACATGTTTGTTGCCATTGATTTAACCCATACATTTATTCAAAAATTCAAATTTTGAAATTCAAAAGTAAACAAATTTCAAACCAAAAAAAATATTTTTTAAATGAATAAAAGAAAATGCCGAATACTTTCTGCTTAGGCAAAACAACTCATGGAAGCAATTTACTAAGGTTTTGTGCTCCAACTGACAAATTGCAAACAATTTTATCAATATATATTATATTGTTAAAGTTAAAAAAGACGGGTTAATGTAAACAAATACATGAATTGTTTACTATTTTATTGTCAAAAGCGGGTATGTCAAATACTTAGTTCACTTTGTTGAATACACTTTGAATTTGATAAATAAAAAAAAACAAAAATAAACAAAAAATGTATATCATGATGAAAATGAAAACAAGCGCAAATGAGAACAAACTTAATGTTGTCTGTGATTGTATATCATGATTCAATTATACAAGGTTTGGTAAGTAAACAGATTTTTCACTTTTTTTGGGTGCTAAACCGTTCAAAAAGTTTTATATATGTAGTACGAGGGCTATTCTCCATCAAGATTTATACACTTTTGCATGCGCTCAAACCAATTTTCGAAGCACTTTTTTTTAGCCTTTTTTTGAGCGATTGTAAAAATGTGCGGGATCCAACGAGAACAAACCTTTTTTACGGCCAGGTGTTCATGCAATATGAATGAATGTATGCTGGTGGGAGAAATGTATAGGCATGCCTCTATCTGAAGGTTTGTTACATGACGGTTCACGTACGGCATCGATGTTTTCTGGCACAACGGCTGTTTTTGGACGTCCTTCACGGAATTCGTCTTTTAGCGAGCGTCGGCCACGATTGAATTCGTTGTACCAGTTTTTCACAGATTTTAGTTAATCGATGCACTCTTGTCGCGATAATCCACGTCGAAAGTTGTGAAAAATGATCGCACGAAAATGTTCACGAGTTAATTCCATTTTTGGATTTCAAACATCTACGATTGAAGAAAACTAAACTACAGTTCAAAAGGAATTGCAAGAACGTATTTAAAGACACCAAATAAAACTGTTGTAGTATATAATCGGTCCAAGTCATCCTAAATGTAATCAGACACCAAATAAAACTGTTGTAGTATATAATCGGTCCAAGTCATCCTAAATGTAATCAGTCAACATTTTTTCCATTGACCGAACATTCCTTGCTCTTTAATTGTAGCGAAAGCATAATTTTTAAACCAACTTCTGAAAGACCAATTAGTTTGTAAATGTCTGATAATTTATTATAAAAGTTTCATTTTAATTTCCGACAATAAAATTAAATGATTGATTCATGGAGAAAAAGGTTAAGTATTCCATTATCTATAATTATTATTATAAATAAATATGAACTCATAGTACTGGACGTGACTCATGTATTAAAAAATTACATTTCAAATCAATTAGAAGATGACCGATTAGGCTTTCATGCTACTTATTAATTTTGGTTGGAGAGTAGTAATATATTTTACACTACACAAAAATAATGAAACAAGGCTAAGAATAAAAGTGAACCTAAAATACATAATTCTGAATGAGATAATTGGTACACTTCATTCATTCAAATCTATTAATTGTGTAATAAAAGTCACTAACTGTGATCCAATTGATTTTTTTAAATTCTTGGACGTGTCTGGCGTGCCATCGCACAATTTACGACTATTGGCTCCGTAGTAGTCATGCTTCGAAACTTAAACCAAATAAAACTGGCTAACTGAACGCGTTTAGTGGTAAAGAAAATTTATGAATACTCAAAGGAAAGTTCGAAGGTGACGAAGTTCTCATTCCGATGATTCCGGTGATAGCAACCGACTTGCCGTTTGAGTTTAAAAGACTTCAATTTGCGATCCGTCTTACATTCTCTATGACCGTTAACAAATGAGAAGGCTACTCCTTGAAAGTATGTGGCCTGAATTTAGAAAATTCATGTTTTGCAAATGGTCAATTATGTGTATGTGGCATGTTCACGGGACAGACGACCATCTGCGTTATTTCTTCTTGCCTGATTATAAAATGAACAAGTAAGGAAGGGCTAAGTTCGGGTGTAACCGAACATTTTATACTCTCGCAATTTATTTATTTAACTTTATTAATATTATAAAATACACAATTTGACCCACATATTCGTCATATATATTGTATAAAGTCCATTGAAAGTTGGAAACCCTAATATTAGGTTAGAAGTACCGAGGTCCTCATGTTCGATATATGGGGCCTTGACAACCTATGGTCCGATTTCGGTGATTTTTAGAATGGGGCTGCCACACTATAAACGTAGTATTTTTGCAAAGTTCTGCATCGATATCTTCACTAGTGCTTACTTTATATATTGTAAAGTTAACGATTCAGATCGTCTTCAAAGTTCTGGTATATAGGAAGTAGGCGTGGTTGTGAACCGATTTGGCCTATTTTCATAACATATCATTGGGATGTAAGGAAACTATTACAAACCAAGTTTCATTGAAATCGGTCGAGTAGTTCCTGAGATATGGTTTTTGACCCATAAGTGGGCGACGCCACGCCCATTTTCCATTTTGTAAAAAAATCTGAGTGTAGCTTCTATCTGCCATTTTCTATGTGAAATTTAGTGTTTCTGACGTTTTTCGTTAGAGAGTTAACCCACTTTTTGTAATTTTCAACCTAACTTTTGTATGGGAGGTGGGCGTGGTTATTATCCGATTTCTTTCGTTTTTGGACTGTATTAGGAAGTGGCTAAAAAACACGACTGCAGAAAGTTTGGTTTATATAGCTCTATTGGTTTGCGAGATGTGTACAAAAAACTTAGTAGAGGGCGGGGCCACGCCCACTTCCCCAAAAAAATTACATCCAAATATGCCCCTTCCTAGTGCGATCCTTCATACCAAATTTTATTTCCATAGCTTTATTTATGGCTTAGTTATGGCACTTTATGTGTTTTCGGTTTTCGCCATTTTGTGGGCGTGGCAGTGGTCCGATTTTGCTCATTTTCGAAAGCAACCTTCCTATGGTGCCAAGAAATAAGTGTGCCAAGTTTCATCAAGATATCTTAATTTTTACTCAAGTTACAGCTTGCACAGACGGACGGACGGACGGACGGACAGACAGACATTCGGATTTGAACTCCACTCTTCACCCTGATCACTTTGGTATATATAACCCTATATCTAACTCGTTTAGTTTTGGGTGTTACAAACAACCGTTATGTGAACAAAACTATAATACTCTCTTTAGCAACATTTGTTGCGAGAGTATAAAAATTAAAATTTTTAGTTAAAATAGCCTTTACATTTCACTTAGGTCATAGTATACACACATTCACATGCATAGAAAAGTTGAATTGTGATAAATGTTGATGTAACCATGTTAGAAATTACAATAACATTTTAAATATTAATGATTAAATACTAACAACAATTCAATTCTAATAAGTTAAAATATAATTAAAAGCTAAATGTTAGAGAAATTCATATGCTACTACAGTTGCCTTGCTAAGTCTGAAGGCCTCTTACGTTTCTTGTTCAACAGTTTCGATGAGTCTGGATGCCTCTTCATTTACATGCTATCTATGTCATTTGAGACTTTGCAAGTTTGGTTATTTCGTTTACTACTACTGAATCCACACCAAAATCATGGTGAAGGTCAGCAGATCTAACAATTCAAGGAGCATTAACTATACTTCTTAGTACCTTATTTTGGAAGCCCTGAATGCAGGCAATACAGATTTGACTTGAGCAACCCCATATTTGAGCTCCATAGGGCCAAATTGGGTTTAGTACTTGATTATTTATAAACAGCTTGTTTTCGATTGAAAGCGTGGATCTCCTACCGACTAGATAGTAAAATAGTAATTTTATATCAAGCTCATCCTTTTTATGCATCTACGGTGATTCCTGGGTACTTAACATTATTGCGATGTGGTATAGGAGAACCATTTATATAAGTAAATGGGATGTTACGATGCTTTTTTTAAGTATAATCTACGTGCATAGATTTGGAATCTTTTAATTTAACGCGACAGTTGGAAGCCCATTAGTAATTGCATTGACTGCTGTCTACACTCGAAGGGTAGATACTGAAGTTGACTCTCCAGCTGCTAACTGCTGTGTCATCCGCAAATGTCGCTGTCACATAACATTAGTCAGTGGGGATAATACTTGTAAGAAACAAGTAAAGCATTGGGCCCAACACGCTTCCCTGAGGAACACTCTATCAAAAGCCTGAGTCACTAAGAAGCCCGCAGAACAAACGTTCTTTTTATCCATAGCATTTTCAACGAAATTAACGATTAGGTGCACCTGGTCAATTGTGAATGGTTATCACGAAAGCCGAACTGATGTACTGGTATAAGGTGTTTTTGATCTATTATTGATTTGAGTCTCTTTATGACAACATTCTCGAAGATTTACCATAAAGCTGGCAGCAGCAATATTGGGCTATAAGATGTGACATCATGTATTGGTTTACCCGGCTTAGGTATCATAATAACTTCAGATACTTTCCAAAGCGATGGCAAATTGTGCGCTGTTTACAATGCTTACAATTTTTTTATACAATGAACCAAAAATGTAAGTTAATAAGGTATATTTGTAGTTTTATTTACTAAAATAATGTCTTTAATAGGGAACATTCCAAAAATATGAAACATAAGGTGGAAAACAAAAAATATACATTGACCATTGGAGCTAAAAAGTAAATGTTGTGAAGTTATATATTGCCCGGTGTGACCAATAGAAGTGTTAAATTTTAATTATCCTTTTATATGGTGTTTCAGTGACATTGAAGTCTAATGGTTCTTTTTATGTACTTACCAGAGAACTGCAAAAATCACTAGTTTCTTGATTTACTCATACGCGAACTTTTTCATTCAACTCAACTCACTGAAAAAACAGAGTAATGAGTAAAAATCAACTTATTTTGCCGTACACATCATTCCGAGGATTTTGAGTCCTCGGTTCAAAATTTCTCACTCAATTCAACTCACTGAACAAAAGTCAGTGTTCAATAAAATGAGCATGTGTTGACGAAAGCATCATTCGGTTCAATTTGAGTTGATCGATTATAAGCAGGCATGGGCAAAGTCTTAGCAGGTGCTAAAAGAGCGTAAGTGATCGTATACGTACACACACCGATTGTCACTAACACGCACAAGCGAAGAGCGTAAAACGAGCACCTACGATGGGACAATACGATAAATAAACGACGATAAAATCAGTCTGCAATCAGCAGTTGACAGTGCAGGTCGATGCGGACGAAGTTGTATATTTTACGTATGCAATGAAAACAATTTTTTCATTATAAAATAGCATTAAATTACTTTTTTAAATTATTATATTACCCAATTTTACTGTAATTTATATTAAATATAAATTATTATTAATTTTTACATTCATTAGCACGTGCATATATTCGCATTGTGCAACCGTGCGGCATAGACCTGCTCGCTCAACCTCTGCAAGCAGACTGAATATTTTTGATTGCTGATTCGTTTGGTACCCCTGTAAGCACACTAACACAATCTCATTTTGTGATGCTCGTTTGATTGTGGTGGTGCTCATCCCTGATTATGAGTAAACGATTAGCGACAAGACGACACGATATGACCGTTACGACTGCATATACCATAACAATTTCTATGCAGTTTGTTGTTGTAGCTTGTTTTTATACTCTCGCAACCTGTTGCACAGAGTATCATAGTTTTGTTCACATAACGGTTGTTTGTGTCACCAAGAAATAAAAGAGTTAGATATGGGGTTATATATATATAAATGATCAGGATGACGAGTGGAGTTGAAATCCGGATGTCTGTCCGTCCGTCCGTCCGTCTGTCCGTCTGACCGTCCGTCCGTCCGTGCAAGCTGTAACTTGAGTAAAAAGTGAGATATCTTAATGAAACTTGGAACACATGTTCCTTGGGACAGTGAGAGGGTTGCTTTCGAAAATGGGCAAAATCGGTCCACTGCCACGCCCACAAAATGGCGAAAACCAAAAACACATAAAGTGTCATAACTAAGCCATAAATAAAGTTATAATAGTGAAATTTGGAATAGAGGATCGCACCAGGAAGGGCATATCTGGATGTAATTGTTTTGGGGGAAGTGGGCGTGGTCCCGCCCCAAATCGTTATTTATATAAATCTCGCAAAACAATGAAGCTATATAAACCAAACTTTCTGCAGTCGTTTTTTAGCCACTTCTTAATACAGTCCAAAAATGAAAGAAATCGGATAATAACCACGCCCACCTCCCATACAAAGGTTAGGTTGAAAATTACTAAAAGTGGGTTAACTCACTAACGAAAAACGCCAGAAACACTAAATTTCACATAAGGAATGGCAGATGGAAGCTGCACTCAGATTTTTACAAAATGGAAAATGGGCGTGGCGTCGCCCACTTATGGTCAAAAACCATATCTCAGGAACTACTCGACCGATTTCAATGAAACTTGGTTTGTAATAGTTTCCTTAACTCCCAATAATATGTTGTGAAAATTGGCCAAATCGCTTCACAACCACGCCTACTTCCTATATACCAGAACTTTGAAGACAATCTGAATCGTTTACTTTACAATATATAAAGTAAGCACTAGTGAAAGAATATCGGTGCGAAACTTTGCACAAATACTGTATTTATAGTGTAGCGGCCCATTTCTAATCGCGCAGAAATCGGACCATAGGTTTTCAAGGCACCATATATCGAACATGAGGACCTCGGTGCTTCTAACCTAATATTAGGGTTTCCAACTTTCAATGGACTTTATACAATATATATGACGAATATGTAGGTCAAATTGTGTATTATATAATATTAATTAAGTTAAATAAATAAATTGCGAGAGTATAAAATGTTCGGTTACACTCGAACTTAGCCCTTCCTTACTTGTTGTGTTTCACCTTCCTCTTCTCACATTTCATCTATGCAGAAAAAGTGCCGCTTGCTGCGCGCATGAGTAAAATCATACGAGTTGAGTGCTGTTATTGTTCAAAACAATGATTGTTGAACCGAATGAGCAAGCGCCCGAAATCATTATATTGAACACCGGCCGAACAAACTCGGAGTGAAACAAAAAATCGCACACACCCGAGTGAATTTAAAATCAACAACGAAAATGTGAGCGCATGCAAGTTTGACAAGAATGATAGAAGACAAGATTACGACAGGCGTTTACAGTTAGTTATTTTGAGTTTTGAGTTCCTGTTGAGTGACAAGTTTCACGACCACGAACACGCGAGCAAAACAAAATTGCACGGTGGTACAAAACAATAAAACCAAAACAAAGAGCTGAAGTCAAGGCTTGTGCTTAATTATTATTTAAAATTTAAAGAGAAAAATGTATTAACTTGAAAAAGAAGTTCGCAATGGCGGAATTAAACAACAATAGTACAAAAAAGTCGTTTATAAAGATTTTTTTCTCACTTTTCCAACCAACAAAAAAGTTGGCAAAATGGCGAACTTTTTGTAACAAAACATATAATTTTAATTATAAATATGCATAATTATATTAGATAATTTTATAAATGAAGATTTTAAGAATTACGTTCATTGCGATATTTTATCTGCACAATATTCAATTTGGTTCACTATGTTTCACATTTCCGTTTTCCATTTGACAATTCTTCTGTTGCCTATTCCCATTCGCTGGTCGTGAACGCTCAGCCTGTCGTAATCTTGTCTTCTATCATTCTTGCAAGTTTGATCGGCTGATCCGAACAGTGTGATTATTCGGCTGTTGAGCGTGTACGAATGTTTTTCATTCAGCCGATGCCGTTCTCTGGTCCTTACTGTAAATCAGTGGTCGGCACTCCATACCACAATTGTGGCGACTCAAGTCACACGTACGCTTACGCTCTATCATTCAGTCGTTGTCGAACCAGCAACGAGTAAACATCGCGCATGGCTATGTCACTTTGCATAAGTGCCCTGCGCGAAATGCCTACTTTTATGAATGTCGTTTTATGTTATGTATTATATATATGGTTTTAAGCTATTTAAAGACATAAAAGTTAATGCTTTTGTGTTCTAATATATTTGTTTAAATAATAGAATAACTAAAATGAATAAATGAGCACAAAAATTCATGTTTTGTGAAAAAATTAAAAACATTCTTAAAATGTTAGGCTACAGAGTTCTCACTGGGTATTCATGATTTCGTGCTCACCTACACAGTCACAATTCCTCTCGTGCCGACCACTGCTGTAAATAACGCTTTTTATACTCTCGCAACAAATGTTGTTAAAGAGAGTATTATAGTTTTGTTCACATAACGGTTGTTTGTAACACCCAAAACTAAACGAGTTAGATATAGGGTTATATATACCAAAGTGATCAGGGTGAAGAGTGGAGTTCAAATCCGAATGTCTGGCTGTCCCTCCGTCCGTCCGTCCGTCCGTCCGTCCGTCTGTGCAAGCTGTAACTTGAGTAAAAATTAAGATATCTTGATGAAACTTGGAACACATGTTCCTTGGGACCATGAGAGGGTTGCTTTCGAAAATGAGCAAAATCGGTCCACTGCCACGCCCACAAAATGGCGAAAACCGAAAACACATAAAGTGCCATAACTAAGCCATAAATAAATCTATGGAAATAAAATTCGGTATGAAGGATCGCACTATGAAGGGGCATATTTGGATGTAATTTTTTGGGGAAGTGGGCGTGGCCCCGCCCCCTACTAAGTTTTTTGTACATATCTCGCAAACCAATACAGCTATATAAACCAAACTTTCTGCAGTCATATATTCTTGGCACCATAGGAAGGTTGCTTTCGAAAATGAGCAAAATCGGAAGACTGCCACGCCCACAAAATGGCGAAAACCGAAAACACATAAAGTGCCATATTTGGTATGAAGGATCGCACTGTTAAGGGGCATATTTGGATGTAATTTTTTTGGGGAAGTGGGCGTGGCCCCGCCCCCTACTAAGTTTTTTGTACGTATCTCGCAAACCAATAGAGCTATATAAACAAAACTTTCTGCTGTCGTTTTTTTAGCCACTTCCTAATACAGTCCAAAAATGAAAGAAATCGGATAATAACCACGCCCACCTCCCATACAAAAGTTAGGTTGAAAATTACTAAAAGTGGGTTAACTCACTAGCGAAAAACGTCAGAAACACTAAATTTCACATAAGAAATGGCAGATGAAAGCTGCACTCAGATTATTTACAAAAAGGAAAATGGACGTGGCGTCGCCCACTTATGGGTCAAAAACCATATCTCAGGAACTACTCGACCGATTTTAATGAAACTTGGTTTGTAATAGTTTCCTTACATCCCAATGATATGTTGTGAAAATAGGCTAAATCGCTTCATAACCACGCCTACTTCCTATATACCAGAACTTTGAAAACAATCTGAATCGTTTACTTTACAATATATAAAGTAAGCACTAGTGAAGATATCGGTGCAGAACTTTGCATAAATACTATGTTAATAGTGTGGCAGCCTCATTCTTAAAATCGCCGAAATCGGACCATAGGTTTTTAAGGCCCCATATATCGAACACGAGGACCTCGGTGCTTCTAACCTAATATTATGGTTTCCAACTTTCAATGGACTTTATACAATATATATGACGAATATGTGGATCAAATTGTGTATTATATAATATTAATAAAGTTAAATAAATAAATTGCGAGAGTATAAAATGTTCGGTTACACCCGAACTTAGCCCTTCCTCACTTGTTGAATTTGTTTACGTTCTCATTTTTTTCTGGCAGTAAAGCTCCAGTTACCGATGCTTGACTTGACTCAGCTTCGAAAAATTTGGCTTGGAAAACTTAGATGCAGTTATACTTCACACAACTTCAACTTTAACTGTTATTATTATAGTTTCTGGGTAGAGTTGCCAGATGTGCAGATTTAGCTTTAAAATTAAGTTTTTTAAATTAAAATATCACCAAGATTGAAGGTTTTAAAACTAGTATACAAACAAATCTTCACTATTAGGAAATCTGTGAACACGTGAAGATTTTATGTTTGAAAGAAAACTCTTTAATAAATATATGAATATAGCTTTGAGCAGAATAGCACAAAAGAAACGTGCATGCGTAGTTCAGTTTTTCGATATTTGGAATTGTTAGAAGATGTAATAAAGCCAGCCAAGCGTATAAATGATAGGTGAATAAATAATTTATTCAAATTGTATTTGAATATTTACAATCAATTTTTTATTACATAAATTCGCAAAATATTTTTTTTCTGAGCAGATCACCACAAATTCTTGCAGAGATTCGCAATAGTTATGTTTCTGTTGCAAAAATTACCCTCATATCGTACCTATTTGATTTGATTTGTTTATTGCACTTAAAGTCAAACAAGTATTTGCGTTATAAATAAAATAAAAGATTTTTTTATTAAACACAAACAAAAAATTGTTGTGAAAAAGGTATTTTCCTCTGAATTATCTTATTTTTTCTTTATTTGAAGGTTTATAAATATTAAAGATTAGAATTTTAACATATTTAATTTTAACCGAAAACATTCAGGCAACACTGGACTAGTGTCATAATGAGAATGAAAAGAGAAGCAGTCAGAGAGGGAGAGCAGTTCAAATGTCAACGTAACTTAGAGTGCTAAATTCAACAGACTTTCAAGTCAAGTCATGCGTTCGGTAATCAAATACATGCAAGTCTCATTAAACGGATCTTTTATGTGACAGTTCTCTTCAGTTCAGACAGTTCAGTCTCTTTAGGTCAAGTCAAGCATCGGTAACTGGAGCTTAATGTAAACTGTTTTGAAAATATGTGAACGAAAAAACATTTCAATATTTTCTACAATTCGAAAGTTTTACAGAGTACCGATTTGCCTTCGCAACACAATCCACTTTCGTAACGCCTTACAGAGTAACCCCCCTGATAAGACTTTTAATTTATTTACTAGTAACTGGAGAAATGCTGACAAGTGGATCCAACCAACTATTTTCACAGTTTAGCTCATGTCCATCGTTAGGTGTAAATGTGTTTCTCAAATGATTTGCAAATACTGCAGCTTTTTGTGCATTCGTTTTGGCCTATTCAGTTTCGTTTATTTTTATTGGTGCGACATGTTTTATTTGTTTATTAATATTCCTTGCAGCTTTCCAGAGCGAATAATCGGTAGATTTATCAACAGTGAGTTTGGACAAATACGTGTTGAAGGAATAGTTTTTAAACTGTCTAATTTTTGTTCTTCGTTCCGCTGTACATCTATTAAGCTCAGTTTTGAGAGTAGCCGATCTAGTTTGCTGCCATCTCCGTCGAAGTTTGCGTTTTAAATGGATACCATCCATGATGTATTTTTGGAATTTGTTTCCACTTAGTTTCTCGCGAATATTCGGTGTACTCTTCCACGCAGCATGTTGAATTACTTTTATGAAAGATTCAACTTCACAATCATTTTTTGTCGACATGCGCTTCAGTTTAAAATCGACTTTATTCAGTATAGTCTTAAATTTACACCAATCAATAGGTTTATTAGATAAAGAAGACCTGCCGGACAAAATTGCCGATTTTTTGCATCACCTGTAGAAAAATTGTCGATATCGGACTATAACTTTTCAAGGCCCGTAATATGAAGAACTCAGTGCCTAATGTTACCTATCCGTTATGCTTCATATGGAGTTATCAACCGTGATAAAAATATTTCTTCTTCAATTTTCGTCTTTTGGTTATACAAGGTTTTTCTATTGTGTATATCCACAGTCAACGGAATGTATTTGCTCTTGTTTCAAAATTTTGAAAAAGGTATCGAAAAGTTAATTCTCAGAAAGTAAATAATCGCGGAAAAGTTAATCACCTTTAACTTTATACATGCACCTCGAAAAAGTAATTTTTTTAGTTTACTTTTCAGAGAGTGTGATAAAAAATCCGAAACGAAGCAAGCAGCGTTTTTTACGATGTTGCAAAAACACTTCCTCTCTTGTTTATCGCGTCTTTTTAGTAAATATCCACTGGTTTAAAAATGAAAACGATGCAAATCAGGTGTCAGACTTTTTGAATTGTCAAAACAAAAGAATATTCAAGATTTTTTCTCTTCATAGTAAATACATATGTATGTACATATGTAAATGTAAATATGTTTTTCATGTAAATTCATATGTTTTATTGAAGCAAATAAATGAATGAATTTTTTAAGTTTAAAAATGCATTTAATATTATAACAAGTAAGGAAAGGCTAAGTTCGGGTGCAACCGAACATTTTATACTCTCGCAATTTATTTAGAGATTTACCTATATTTTCGGTGAAATATTACCCTTAGGCACTGAGTTCTTCATGTTTGATATCAGGGGCCTTGAAAAGTCATGGTCCGATTTTGACAATTTTTCCACAAGTGATGTCACAGCTCAAATACAGTATTTGTGTAAAGTTTTATTTCGCTATCTTTATCGGTTCCTTATGTATACATTATAAAGTGAAAGAATCAGAAGGATTCAAAATTGAATTATATGGGAAGTAGGCGTAGTTGTGAACCGATTTTATCCATTTTCCACACGTGTCATCAGGGTGCCAAGAAAATATTATGTACCGAATTTCATTCGAATCTGTCGAATAGTTCCTGAGATATGGTTTTTGACCCATAAGTGGGCGACGCCACGCCCATTTTCCATTTTGTAAAAAAATTTCAGTGCAGCTTCCTTCTGCCATTTCTTATGTAAAATTTGGTGTTTCTGACGTTTCTCGTTAGTGAGTTAACGCACTTTTAGTAATTTTCAACCTAACCTTTGTATGGAAGGTGGGCGTGGTTATTATTCGATTTCTTTCATTTTTGGACTGTATAAGGAAATGACTAAAATAAACGACTGCAGAAAGCTTGGTTTATATAGCTTTATTGGTTTGCGAGTTATATACAAAAAACCTATTTGGGGGCGGGGTCACGCCCACTTTTCCAAAAAAAATACATCCAAATGTGCCCTCCCTAATGGGATCCTATGTTCCAGATTTCATTTTCATAACTTTATTTATGGCTTAGTTATAGCTCTTTATGTGTTTTTGGTTATCGCCATTTTGTGGGCGTGGCAGTGGTCCGATTCCGCCCATTTTCGAACTTAACCTTCTTATGGTGCCAAGGAATACGTGTTCCAAGTTTCATTAAGATATCTCAATTTTTACTCAAGTTACAGCTTGCACGGACGGACAGACGGAGGGACAGACAGACATCCGGATTTGAACTTTACTCGTCACCCTGATCACTTTGGTATATATAACGCTATCTCTAACTCGTTTACTTTTAGGACTTACAAACAACCGTTATGTGGACAAAACTTTAATACTCTCTTTAGCAACTTTTGTTGCGAGAGTATAAAAACAGATAATTTATGTATATATTTGGAAAAGTAAATTATTCGAAAAAGTAAATTACCCAAAATACCAATCGATTTACTTTTCGAGAGTATACTGTATATTAAATCTCATACACAGATGATCCTTGGCTGCATAACTGCAAAATAAAATAGAATGGCGTTACAAAACGATGTCGAAACGACACGAAAAAACATTATTTGTAAATATCCTATTTTGTTTTGAAATGAATAAAGATATATAAATTTATGTGTAAAAATATCCCCTTTTGAAACGGACGCGATCTCGTTCAGATCAAAATCCAAGTGGCGAAATTGTGAAAATTAGCACTAAGAACAAGACTGCATACTTATAGCGTTTTTAGACAGGAGCTAGTTGATGGATTAACAGGCATCTGCTCGATTAAAATTCTTATTAAGATCGATTTACAAAATATTGCAAAATAAACTCTACATTTAATTTATTTGAATTTAATAGACTTGAAAATCAAATGCAACTACGACAAAGACGTACGATATACGTTCTGTGTCTGCGAATGGCTGAATTTTTTGATAAAAAATTGCTAAGGTAGATGTCGCTGCTAAGATAAATTAATCAGCGGATGAAACTTACCAACTTCTTATGAAAAGCAAAAACAAAAATGTATAACAGCTGATCGGTTATCGAGTAGCCGGCAGTATAAAAGGCAAAAAAGAGTTTCTCAATAAATATTTTAATTGATCAATTAATTTGGCTGTCTCAAAACGCTATTAGTTAAAAAAAATAAACATGTATATATCCTCTTTTGAAAAGTCACTCCTCATATATTGTAAAGTAAACGATTTAGATGGACTTCAAAGTTCTGGTATATGGGAAGTAGGTGTGGTTTTCAACCTATTTGGACTTTTTCCATAACATATTATTGGAAAGCCAGGAAGATATTATGAACCAAATTTCATTGAAATTGGGCGAGTAGTTTCGGATATATGGTTTTTGACCCATAAGTGGGCGAAACCACGACCATTCTAAATTTTGTATACCATTTTGAATGCAGCTCTTCTGTACCATCTTTATAATGAAATTTAAGGTTTCTAGGGGTTTTACTTACTGGATTAAAGAATTTTTAGTAGTTTTCAACATAACCTTTGTATGGGAGGTAGGCAGGGTTATAATCCGATTTCCTTCCATTTTTAGACTATATAAGGAAGTGCCTGGGAGTTCGTTGATATAGCTTTAGGAATTTACAAGATATGTACAAAATACTTAGTAGAAAGCGGGGTCACGCCCACTTTCCCAAAAAAATTACATCCGAATATGCTCCTCCCTTGAATGATCCTTTGTACCAAATTTCATAGCATAATTTATGGCTTAGTTATAGCTCTATATATGTTTTCGATAATCTTCGAATTAAATCTTCTTATGGTGCCAAGAAATACGTGTAGTAGCATCATAAAGATATCTAAATTTTTACTCAAGTTACAGCTTGCCGGACGGCCAGACAGACATCCGGATTTCAACTCTACTCGTCATCCTGATGACTTTGGTATATATAACCCCGTATCTCACTCGTTTAGTTTTAGGATTTTCAACCGTTTTTACCGTTATGGAACAAAACTATAACACTCCCTTTAGCAAATTTGCTGTTATATAAAATCCTGACCTTTAAAGGAATCTTCAATCGTTATCCGGGATGGTCAAAATAAATATTAAAAAAGGTTTTATTTGCCATTTTGCACATCAATAAGAATTTACAATTTTGGTTTGCTTGCATTTGCATCTGTCAAAATATGGTTTCTCGGTATTGCCAATTAATTTTTTACTTGAAAAAAAGCGATGAACTAACAATGATTTTAGTTCAATATACAAGCTATGATAACTTATGCTAAGTCAATATAAATATGTTTATTGGCTAAGTCTTTGATACAAAACAATTTAATAGCTTAATTTGCTGGTCAAAACACGCCTAATGTTTCTTAATAATATTAGCTACTGTTGTGCAGTCGAGTCGTGTAGTTCATTTAGATGTTATACTGTTTTATACGATACGATCATCGTAATGTTATTTCGTCGCTGCCTGGACAACGACTGAACAAAAAGACATAAGTGAACGTGTGATATAAGCTATCACAAATGTGCTATGAAGTGTTGACCACTGATCTAGATGTGCAGAACAAAACACTTGTCAATATTTCTAACAAACCGGAACCGATTTTCAAATCAGCTCGAAAATTAATTAAGTCAGGAGTGAATCAGAAATAATTATAGTGTAAATGTTTGTTCCTGAGATCGACTTCAATATAATTTTTTGATTACCATAAAAAAAATATTTTCTATATTTTAAAATGATTACTTAGTAATCTGTTTAGGTACACTTTAGTGCAATATTCTGTAAGCTCGAGTATAATTGAATCTGAAATATCATGCATGGATAAGGATCGCGTAGTTTCAAATTATTACCAATAAACTTGATGTCACCCACCTTAAAAGTGAAATTTTCAAAGCAACGCTGTTTAAAAATTAAAAAGAGAAATACAGTCACGAAGATATGCAAAACAGTTCACGCATATGTACAATCGCATATGTGCATAATTTTAAAAATTAGAATCTTCTTTTTAAACATTCCTGATAAATAAATAGTTAGTTTTTATTTATTTTTATAGATGCTTTTTCGTATTTCCAATTTCCAACAGAACAAGGTATATAGCCGTCGTTCATTGTGTACGCGAATTCAAGCTAAACAGACTCCAAGGCTGCCACAAGGTGTTAAGGATAAATCACATTTCGTATACATAAACATAAGAGGCATTACCAAAATAGCGAATATCCGATTTATATAAAACAAAGCAGTTAATGGGAAAGGACGTAAGATTAGTGTTCTACGTCGTTTCGAGTTCTTAAGTTAGGGTATTGGAAAATAAAAATTGCGCAGCAAGATATCGTCTCAACATGGTATCGACATAATACATGTAGTGAATTCTAATTCTTGCATACAAAACACACATTCCATTGGAATTTCCACAGAAAGAAATTAGTTTCGCGTATTTCAGTTTTAACACACTGGGGTGCAACTATATGCTGTATGTATGTATTAAATACATACTGTACAACTGACCAAGAACAGCGTATGCCTGTGTGCATACACATACCGCGGAGAGATTCCCTGCAGTGAAACTACGTGTTTAAGGAGACAGTATAGTACTAAAGTATAAAGAAGTGAAAAATTACCTCTTATGTATGTATGTAGACGATTGACACATGTTCACTAGTTATCTCTCCACCTATTCCACTACTTACTTTACTAACTACTTCACCATATACCACTGCTACCTTCTGATATAATTCACTCTCCCAATTGCACGGGTTTTGTTTTTGGACTAAAACATTATTAAAGTATGTACATGAATATGGTAACTTATATCAATTAGATTGATTTTGATATAAATGAGGGAAAATGTTCTAATGAAACTAAATGTCGATTTATAACAAAAATATAAAAGAAGAGAATCTCATGTCATTGGAAATGACAGTGTAAATCACCTAATCGAGATAAATATTGAGTTGTGTAGTATATACATATGTATGTACATACATCAAAATGATCACGACGATAGTAGTTGAAGTCCGAATGTCTGTCTGTCGTCCGTTCGTTTGCCCGTGAAAGCAATAACTTGAGTAAAAATTAATTATACTGAAGGAAATGGTTGAAATCGGTCAAGGTATTACCAAATCCCCAATATATCTACTTATACATGTATGTATGTATGTACATGTAATATACGTAATAATTATCTTTATTGTAGTGGATTTTATGCAGAATATATAGGTCAAATTGGGTTGTATCTTAATACAATTTCGTGGAAACAGGTTCCTGAGTATATACTTTCCACCAGTTCTAATATATTTCGATACCTCTATTATAATGATTTTATGTGCTTGACTTTCCCTTAGATACCACATACATATGTATTAATATGTGACTTTGATTGAGTTTAAATCGCATATACAATATCTGGATAGATGATGTCGCAATTCAATGAAGTGAGAATATTTTTATTAGAAGTATGTCATGTGGTAATAAAAATATAGCAATGCACTATTATGATAAATGTATATATCAATAAATATAACGGCCATAAAAATAAATATAGTAATAACTAAGTTAGTAAATATAATATACTACTAGGGATGGTTAGCCAAGAGGGTCTGCTGTAAAAACGTGTATTAACCCAATAAACTAAACTGGCGTAAACTAGTTTTTGCTGGTGGAATTTACGGTTGATATTTTTATTTCACTGCTTTTTCTCAATGGAAGATGGTGCCATCTTTGAAAATGTGCTCATAAATAGGCCCAAAATAATAATCGATTGAAAACACATTATACTAATACATCAATTTGGTTTTCTGACGACCATTCAACAATTGCACAATTCTCAGAGTTCTGATAGGTTTTGGCATTTGGGTCTATTGATCAAATTTAAATGTATGTTACCCAAGCAATATTGCGAAATAATAGCTACTTAAAATATAGACATTTCCGCTTTAAACATGAGGATGCATACTCAAATTTGCAACTAATAAAAACGGGTGTTCCCCAGAGAAGCGTGTTGGGGCTTTATTTACTTTTTACCAGTGAAATCCCAACTGACTGAACTTATGTAACAGCGACATTTGCGGATAACATAGCACTGTTTACATTTGGAGAGTCAACATCAGTATCTACTCTACGAGTGCAGACCGCAGTCAATGCAATTACTAAGTATGCATCTAAGAGACGCATCAAATTAAACGATTCAAATCAATGCACGTAAAATGTACGTTTAAAAAATCGGCTACTATCCTATTTATATCCATAATACCCATATACAGTACTTTTCGCTTAATTGCACATCAAAATTTGCACAAATTTTCGTTCAATTAACCGTGGAATCAATTAACAGATACTCGCTTAATTGAACAATTTGTTCAATAAAAAGAATCCCGTTTAAATGAACAGTCTGTTCAATTACAGGAATCACGCTTATTTGGACCATTTGTTGAATTAAGCTATTACGTGGGAATCAAA
Source organism: Zeugodacus tau (assembly GCA_031772095.1). Lineage (NCBI taxonomy): Eukaryota > Metazoa > Arthropoda > Insecta > Diptera > Tephritidae > Zeugodacus > Zeugodacus tau. The sequence continues at coordinate 37,660,426 of CM062649.1, forward strand.
ATTTGAAAGTTTTTTTGTCTTATTAAATTGTGCAATATTAAAATATTATCTAAAAGAATGAAATCGATATGATTAAAATTTCAAGGATGTAAAACTTTAAACGGATGTATCTCAAAACTCGAATTTTGAAGTCGATTTCTTGTAAAGTTATGAAGCGATTCAGATGAAAAATTTCCACACATCTTTATTACAACTATTTTTCGAGTCAATATATGCCGAAAATTAGACCACAAAAGTTAGATTTTTTGTTCAAAACTATCAAGAATAAAGTTTTTAATCTTTTCTTTTTTCCTTCGTTCATTAACAACAAAAATTTTTGGTTCGTTGATTTGGATGAACCAATAATGAGTTATGATGTCCACGGCAAGAACCTTTTTTGGACACTGTAAATATTAATTTCCCAAAATATTGTTTAATTATGTATCTTTAATATGCTGAATGAAATATATAATTGTATACATTAACAAGTAAGGAAGGGCTAAGTTCCGGTGTAACCGAACATTTTATACTCTCGCTATTTATTTATTTAACTTTATTTATATAATATAATACACAATTTTACGCACATATTCGTCATATATATTGTATAAAGTCCATTGAAAGTTGGTAACCATAACATTAGGTTAGAAGCACCGAGGTCCTCGTGTTCGATATATGGGGCCTTAAAAACCTATGGTCCGATTTCCGGTTGTGAAGCGATTTGGCCTATTTTCACAACATATCATTGGGATGTAAGGAAACTATTACAAACCAAGTTTCATTGAAATCTGTCTAGTAGTTCCTGAGATATGGTTTTTGACCCATAAGTGGGCGACGCCACGCCCATTTTCCATTTTGTAAAAAAAATCTGAGTGCAGCTTTCATCTGCCATTTCTTATGTGAAATTTAGTGTTTGTGACGTTTTTCGGTAATGAGTTAACCCACTTTTAGTAATTTTCAACCTAACTTTTGTATGGGAGGTGGGTGTGGTTATGATCCGATTTCTTTCATTTTTGGACTGTATTAAGAAGTGGCTAAAAAAAACGACTGCAGAAAGTTTGGTTTATATAGCTCTATTGATTTGCGAGATATGTACAAAAAACTTAGTAGGGGGCGGGGTCACGCCCACTTCCCCAAAAAAATTAAATCCAAATATGCCCCTTCATAGTACGATCCTTCATACCAAATTTTATTTCCATAGCTTTATTTATGGCTTAGTTATGGCACTTTATGTGTTCTCTCTTTAGCAACATTTATTGCGAGAGTATAAAAAAATGAAAATGTACTTATGTTTTCAACCTCTTAAACCCACTTAACCCAAATTTATTATTGAACAAGTAAGGAAGGGCTAAGTTCGGGCGTAACCGAACATTTTATACTCTCGCAATTTATTTATTTAACTTTATTAATATTATATAATACACAATTTGACCCACATATTCGTCATATATATTGTATAAAGTCCATTGAAAGTTGGAAACCTTAATATTAGATTAGAAGCACCGAGGTCCTCATGTTCGATATATGGGGTCTTGAAAAGCTATGGTCCCATTTCGGCAATTTTTAGAATCGCCACATTTATTGAAATGCCACACTATAAACGTAGTATTTGTGCAAAGTTCTGCACCGATATCTTGACTAGTGCTTACTTTATATATTGTAAAGTAAACGATTCAGATCGTCTTCAAAGTTCTGGAAGTAGGAAGTAGGCGTGGTTGTGAAGCGATTTGGCCTATTTTCACAACATATCATTGGGATGTAAGGAAACTATTACAAACCAAGTTTCATTGAAATTGGTCGAGTAGTTCCTGAGATATGTTTTTGACCCATAAGTGGGCGACGGCACGCCCATTTTCCATTTTGTAAAAAAATCTGAGTGCAGCTTCCATCTGCCATTTCTTATGTCAAATTTAGTGTTTCTGACGTTTTTCGATAGTGAGTTAACTCACTTTTAGTAATTTTCAACCTAACCTTTGTATGGGAGGTGGGCGTGGTTACTATCCGATTTCAACTATTTTCATGGTGTGTGGTGGAGTACGTAAGAGAACCGACTGCAGAAAGTTTGGTTTATATAACTTCATTGGTTTGCGAGATATATACAAATAAGAGATTTGGGGGCGGGGCCACGCCCACTTCCCCATAAAAATTACATCCTGGTGCGATCCTTTGTTCCAAATTTTACTTTTATAACTTTGTTTATGGCTTAGTTATGACACTTTATGTGTTTTCAGTTTTCGCCATTTTGTGGGCATGTCAGTGGTCCGATTCGAAAGCAACCTTCCTATGGTGCCAAGAAATAAGTGTGACAAGTTTCATTACAGCTTGCACAGACGGACGGACGGACGGACAGACAGACATTCGGATTTGAACTCCACTCTTCACCCTGATAACTTTGGTATATAAATATAACCCTATATCTAACTCGTTTAGTTTTGGGTGTTACAAACAACCGTTATGTGAACCAAACTGTAATACTCTCTTAGCAACTTTGTTGCGAGATATAAAAATTATACAGTGTTGATTAAAAGATTAGTTTTTTCAACAACATTATTTGGTGGAATTAACCGGGGAAATTTAAAGGAAAATTAGTTTTGATGGCATACATTTTGAACCAACAAAGCGGGAAAATCAATTAACCGAGTCCAATTATCCGAGAAAATTTACATGTGCTTTCATATGCTATATTTTTTGCCCGATAACACCGTTTAATTAAACGGGGAAACCAATTAACCATAGGGTCAATTAAACGAAAGGTACTGTAACACATCTTAACAGTTCTAAGCTTATGATGAAGTATGAAGGGGGCTCAATTATGGTGTGGGGATGCATGACAACCATGGTGTTGTTAGGTTAGCGAGAATTAAAGAATTATATGCTTGGTTCTGTAGGTGACTTAGCTAAAAATTAATTGATCACATTGAGATATTTTACACTTAGTTGTCTTATTGTTTGATGAAATATTACCTGTGTTTAATTCTTCGTTATTATACCTTTATTAAAAAAAAAAACAAGTAGGGAAAGGTTAAGTTTGGGTGCAACCGAACATTTTATACTCTCGCAATTTATTGATTGAAAAATAACACAACCCGACTCACATCCAATAAAATAACGAAAATCATCATATATAGTATATGAGGGCAGAAGCATTTTCACCACCAAGTACACTATATACAATTTTGCTTATATATCTCACACATTAACCCATTTATAAGGTATAAAGCTTACTTTTGAAAAAATTATAATTAGGTATATGGAAGCTAGGAAGAGACACACTATTAGAGGAAAAAGATTTCCTCTGAATTACATTAAAATATCTGAGAGGTTTAACGATATTTTCGGTGAAAAATTACCCTGAGTTCTTAATGTTCGATATCCGGAGCCTTGAAAAGCTTTAGTCCGATTCCGACAATATTTTCATAAGTGATACCACACCTCAAATACAGTATTTGCGAAAAGTTGTATTCCGATGTCTTTATTGGTTCCTAATGTCTATTTTGTAAAGTGAAGGAATTAGATGGAATTCAAAATTGATTTAATGACCACGACTACGGTTGTAAACCGAACCCAAGAAAATATTATGTAGCAAATTTGATTAAAATCGGTTGAGTAGTTTCTGAAAAATGGGAGGTGGGCGTGGTTATTATCCGATTATTATCATAGGAGAAACGACTGAAGAAAGTTTGCTTTATTGGTTTGCCAGATATTCATAAAAACTTATTAGGGGCCACTCCCACTTATAAAAAAACTTACAACCAAATATGCCCCTTCTTATTGTGATCCTTTATACCAAATATTACTATTATAACTTTATTTATGGCTTAGTTAAGACACTTGATATGTTTTCGGTTTTCGCCCTTTTGTGGGCGTGACAATGGTCCGATTTCTACAAATGCAACATTCTTATTGTGTCGAGAAACAGTACCAAGTTTCATTAAGATATCTCAATTTTTACTCAAGTTACAGCTTGCTCGTCTCGTCATCCTGATCATTTTTTTTACAATTGTAGATAGTATACAATGATTAAATACTAACAACAATTCAAATCTCAAAAGTTATAAAAATTATTAAAAGCTAAATGTTAGAGAAATTAATTTGCAGCTACAGTTGCTTGCTAAGTCTTAAGGCCACTTAGGTTTCAGTTGGTTTTCTCGTTCAGCAGTTTCGATGAGTCTGGATGCCTCTCCATTTACATGCTGCTTAAGCCTCATTTCGTTGGAATTTGCAAGTTTGGTTATTTCGAACTGAATCACGGTGAAGGTCAACAGATCTTACATACCAAGGAGCATTAACTATACTTTTTAGTGCCAACCTTGGAAGCCCAAATTTTAAATCAAGCTCTTGACATGCTCTTTCCAGCGAAGCTTCGCATCTACGGTAATTCCTAGGTACTTAACATTATTGTGATGTGGTATAGGAGTACCATTTATATACAGTGGCTCACAGCCAAAATGATGCAGCAACGATATGAAAAGTCGCTTAGTAAAAAATCATGTTTATATTTCGAAAATAAAAACGTTTACTAATTGATTGATTAGGTACATATATGTTTAATCTTTTAAATAAAAAAAAACACAAAAATTATTTATATTTTACAGGCGTTAAGTAAAAACATGTTCGTATACCGAAATACAAGCTCACAGCCAAAATGAGGCACAAATGTTTACCGTTAGCGGGGACAGCTTTGCGCCGCTGCAATGTAAATTCTGTTATAAATGTGAGGTATCCTGGAATGATATTTAATAGTTTTGATATTTTAGTATTGTCATTTGTAAAGTATATTTCAAAATGGGCCGTTAAAGAAGTATTGAAGTGAGCGAGTTGGTCCTAAGTATTATAAAGACGGAAAAAGTCAACGCAAAGTCGGTTAAATGGTGAAATTGAGTCAAGGAACTATTCGGCATATCATTTAACGTTATGTTCGTGATAATCGTGTCGCAAATAAAAAAAAACGGCTCATAATAAAATATTTAACGAAAGTGACACCAGTTGGATTGTACGGAAAATACGTAAAAATCCCCATTTAACAGATCCAGATAAAAGCAACGAAATGCAAAATAGCATATGTAGCATTTTCAACGAAATTAACCATCCGGGGCACCTGGTAATTTGTTGAATGGTGATCACGAAAGACGTACTGATGTACTGGTATAAGGTGTTTTCGATATATTATTGATTTAAGTCTCTTTATGAGAACATTCTCGAAGATTTTCGATAAAGCTGCAACAGCGATATTGGCCTATAAGATGTGACATAATATGTATGTATATTGATTTACCCAGCTTAGGTATCATAATAACTTCACATACTTTCCAAAGCGATGAAACGTATCTTAGGTATAATGCTCTGTTTATAATGTTTACAATTTGTATACTCTCGCAACAAAGTTGCTATGAGAGTATTATAGTTTTGTTCACATAACATTGTCGGTTGTAAGTCCTAAAACTAAACGAGTTAGATATACAGTAGTTTTTCGAAATAACGAACACATTAATTGTCAGGCCTGTTCGTTATATCGAATTTTTGGTTAATTTCAGTATTCGTTATTTTGGAAAACTACTGTAGTTATATATATCGAACTGATCAGGGTGACGAGTAAAGTTCAAATCCGGATGTCTGTCTGTCCATCCGTCTGTTCAAGCTGTAACTTGTGTAAATATTGAGATATCTTGATGAGTCTTGGAAGACGTATTAACATGTGTTCCAAGTTTCATTAAGATATCTCATTTTTTACTCAAGTTATCCGTTGTACGGACGGACGCATGGACAGACAGACATTCGGATTTTGACTCGTCTCGTTACCCTAATAATTTTGATATATATAACCCTATATCTAACTCGTTCAGTTTTATGACTTACAAACAACCGTTATGTGAACAAAACTATAATACTCTCTTAGCAAATTTTGTTGCGAGAGTATAAAAAGGTACAGAAGGGCTGCACTCATATTGGAATTCAAAATTTTAAATGGGAGTGCTTCCGCCCACTTAAAGGTCAAAAACCATATATCCGAAACTACTCGACCAATTTCAATGAAATTCGATTTGTAATACTTGCATCCCAATGATATTTTCTGAAAATAGATCAAATCGGTTCACAACACTACGCCTACTTCCTATATACCTGAACTGTGAAGTCGATCAGATATTTAGAAGAAATTCAGAGGGAATATGTTTCTTCTAATAATATGTCTCCGTGCCAACAATGAGTGAAATCGGGTCATAACTTCATCTGTCACCCATATACTTAATATTAGGGTTTTCACACTTTCAATGGACTTTATACCATATATATGCCGAATATGTGAGTCAAATTTTTTATTATATTAATAAATTTAAATAAATAATTTGCGAGAGTATAAAATGATCGGTGACACCCGAACTTAGCCCTTCCTCACTTGGTTTTATACAATTCTTTGGTAGATTGTGTAATATTTCTCCGTTTGTTAAATCAAACCCAGAAGATTTTGCGATCCTTGATAAGACTTGATTCTTGCGTTCCTGATAAGACTTTTAATTTTTTTACTTGTAACTGGAGAATTGCTGACGAGTGGATCCAACCAACTATTTTCTCAGTTTAGCTCTTGTCCATCGTTAGGTGTAAATGTATTTCTCAAATGATTTGCAAATACTGCAGCCTTTTGTGATTCGTTTTGGCCCATTCAGTTTCGTTTAATTTCATTCGTGCCACATGTTTTATTTGTTTATTAATATGTCTTGAAGCTTTCCAGAGAGAATTGTCGGTAGATTTATGATCTGATCATTTTGATATATGTATATGTGCAACACCATAAAGTTTTATAATTTAAAATCGCTAATGCAACCATGCATTTTAACATTTTGACATTTTATTGTGAATTATCCTTATACTATTTTACCCTTTTATGAGCTTTCAATAAATCTTCCCATTTTTTCTCATCAACCATCGGCGTATTTCTTTTCAATGGGCTTCTGGTTTGAAGCCTCCCGCGTTTTTGCCGACACGCCAAAATTCAACATAGTACTGGCAAGTATACTCCAGAAAAATCATCACTGTAAAATCATCGAAAACTTCGCCGAGAGTCAGCAACGTCGATAGCGATTTGTACAATGAAATGTTTACAAATGTTTTACAATGTTTTTCACCATACGCATAACTTTTGTTGGTATCATGCCAATTTGGTGCAAACGCTACGAAATCTCGGCAACCGTGCTCATTTACAATTTCTATGGAAATTCATAATAGCTGATGTCACGCAAGGTATCCTTAGTGCAGATTTCTTAAGTCATCATGGTTTAATCGTCGATTTACAAGGTCAACCAGATGCCGATTAACTCCGATGATATCTGCAAAACCGCCATTAGGACGCCGTTTGGTCATATGACATTCGGGATAAGGAATGCTGCACAGACGTTCCAGCGTTTAATAAACGAAATGCTCGATTGATGAACACAAACAACATCTTCCTATAGTATTTAACCGTTAACGGACTACAATTTAACAATCAATGTCGCCAAATCGTAATTTGGAGTATCTCAACTCGAATTTTTAGGTCATTAAATTACAAAAGATGACATTCGCCCATTGTCAAGCCGCGTTGAAGCTTTAACAAGCATGAAGCCGCCCAAGATTGCTAAATAACTTAAACGTTTTTTGGCAATGCTATACTTTTATCGTAGATTTCCTCTAAACGCCTTAGAGCTACAAGGCCCATTATTCGTGATGATAATCGGAAATAAGAAAAACTACAACACCGTCTTAAATTGGAATGAAGATACTAAACGTCATTTTGAGGTTGCGAAGGCACTGTGTTATGTTAGCTCATCCACTACCTGACGTTGAACTTTCTTTGTGGGTAGATGCCTATGATTTCTCAGAGAGAGCAGTTTTGAATCAAATGGTAGATGGCGAACTTCAACCATTAGGATTTTTTTCAAGAACATTTTCATCAGCTGAAATGCGTTACAAGACGTACGACAGTTAGTTGACCGCACTATACACCGCCATTCGTCACTTTCGTTACATGTTAGAAGGCCGTAACTGCCACGACTGTACGGACCATAACAATTGTTGCATAAGGCTTCCGGCATAAGGCATGTTAAAGGTGAAAAGAATTTAACCGCTGATCTTTTATCGCGAATTCAATCACTTACGAACGCTGTAATTAACTACGACGCCCTCGCCGTAAACCAAGAAAACGACGAAGAGTTTTTTGTGATATATCAACCGGACGTATTCGCCCCTTCGTAACATCAAAATTTCGACAACATTTTATTCAGGCACAATCTGTCGCATCCTGGCAGACGCGCCACTTGACAGATTTGTTTGGCCAGACATTGCGAGAGATAGCAGATATTTTATAAGATGTTGCATTCAGTGCCAACGGTGTCACATCCGACACAACAAAAATTTACTTCAACGCAGAATAAATCCCATCAGCCGATTTGGACATTTGGTTAAAAATAATTGATCGATTTACGCGATGGCCAGATTCTATTCCGACTCCAAATATGACAGCTCCAGTGGTAGCAAAGGCTTTGTTAAGTGGCTGGATTTCTCGTTTTGGAGTACCCATCGACATAACATCGGATCTCGGTCATCAATTCGAAAGCGCTATATTCCAACAGTTACTAAAATATTTGGGAGTGACACATTTAAAAACCACACCGTATCATCCACAATGTAATTGACTAATAGAACGATGGCATCGCACATTAAAATCTGCAATTTTATGTCATAAAGTAGACCAGTGGATAACCTATCTAACGCTAATACTCGTACTACTTGGTTTGCGCAAAGTGTATTCAACAAAGTGAACTAAGACATTTAATTTTTATTTACCCGAATTTGACATGTTTGTTGCCATTGATTTAACCCTTACATTTATTCAAAAATTCAAAAGTAAACAAATTTCAATCCAAAAAAAAAAATTTTAAATGAATAAAAGAAAATGCCGAATACTTTCTGCTTATGCAAAACAACTCATGGAAGCAATTTACTAATGTTTTGTGCTCCAACTGGCAAATTGCAAACAATTTTATCAATAAATATTATATTGTTCAAGATAAAAAAGACGGGTTAATGTAAACAAATACATGAATTGTTTACTATTTTATTGTCAAAAACGGGTATGTCAAATACTTAGTTCACTTTGTTGAATACACTTTGGGTTTGCGTTCAACATATAAAAAAGTCATCGGTTCTACTCCATCAGAATTGGTTTATGGAACACCATTGCAATTACCCTCGGAACTTTTCACCGAACAACCCATCAATCAAAACCAAACAGAAAGCTTAGTGGAGCTACGCCGTATCATGCCAGAATTGCGTCCTGTTAATACAACTTGGCATACTAAGCAAAACATTTTTGTTCATGGCGATCTCAAATTTTGTGATCAAGTTTTCATCCAGTAGTCATCGGACTGTGGAAGTGCAAAGACGTGTTTATTGTGATCAATGCTACTATTTTTTGAGTTTTGCTTTCTATTCTTTTACTCTTTCTCAATAAAAAGCACCAATAACATAAGCAAACTAACAAACCTCCGTTATCAGTACATCTGCCTACCTGCTGCATATGTGCTAAAATTAGCATCATGAGTAGTGACGGCTGTATTGAAGCTGTTATGGATTGGCAAAGAATTGAGATAAAAAAGATAAACAAACGGCCCATTTGCAGCTCACCAAACGTTTAAAAGAAAAAACTATTGTTAGACCCAATACCTGGAACATCCAATAATTCAAATCGATTTGCTAAACTTGCTATCCTTGATGATGAGAAGAAAACACGAAAAGACAAATATGAATCAACTGAGCGAAATACTACTTCGAAGCCTCCGCCAATAATACTGGCTAACGTTAACGATATTAAGGGTATGCTAAATTATATATCGAAAACTCTTTCCAAAGAAGATTTTATATATAAGTCACAACGAGATGGACAATACGCGTTATGGTTAAATTTGTGGATAGTTACAGAAAGTTTATAACAACACTTAAGAAAGACAAGGTTTTATTTCACACATACCAGTTAAAACAAGAGCGTTCTTTTAGAGTTGTTGTTAAAAATCTACATTTCTATACATTTCTATACACCAATTGACTCAATTAAAAGTGAAATTGAAGAGTTAGGACATTGCGTAAGAAATATTAGCAATATTAGGAGTCGCATTACTAAGCATCCATTGAATATATTTTTTTATTGATCTCGAACCGAACAACAACAATGCAGAAATATATGATCTGAAATACTTAAACAATGTAGTTATTAAAGTAGAGCCTCCCAGAAAAGTAACAGATATGGTACAATGCTTTCGATGTCAAGAATATTGACATACCAAGACGTATTGTACAAAGACATTTAGATGCGTTAAATGTTCTATGTCCCATCCAACCATAGAGTGTCAGAAAGACGAGGATTTACCTGCCAAATGTGTTAATTGCTTACAAAATCCCGCTGCTAGCTATAAGGGCTGCAAAATTTACCAAGAATTAGTTACAAAGCAGAAGCCTAATAGTAATTTCTATAGTCAGCAATCGTGTAAAACTCCTCAGGAGTATAATGTTTCAACTTCTCGCAGGACAAATGATTTTAACGATAGGAGAAGCCGCCCAACTTATGCACAGATTCTACATGAAAACAGAAATTTAAATGACGAGGACCCTTTCGAAAGAATTGAAGGTTTATTGGCAAAACACTTTGAATTAACAAACAATCTCCTAAATATGATATCTCTTTTAATATCAAAAATATGCAAGTAGATATTCGAATTGCTATTTGGAATGCGAACGGGCTTTCCAACCACACAGAAGAAGTAAAACTTTTCCTCAAATCTAATTACATTGATATATTTTTGATATCAGAAACTCATTTTACAAATAGGTCATACTTAAAAATTCATGGATATGATCTAATTGTTGCAAATCATCCAGATAATAGAGCTCATGGAGGCTCTGCAATATTAATTAAAAGCGGGCTTAAATATAATATCATGGAAATAATTAATGAAAACGCTGTATAGCCGCTTGCATTAATGTTAAATGCATGTTATTTAATATCACTACAATTTTTTTAGAAAACTTGGTTGTAAGTTTATTGCTGGCGGTGATTACAATGTGGCGGTGGGGATCAAGGTATGCAAATCCCAAGGGAAGGGAGCTATACAAATGCATAAATACCAACAATTTTCAACAATATCTACAGGGAAACCAACGTATTGGCCATCAAACCCCCGTAAAATAGCAGATATTTTGGATTTTGCAGTTTATTTTGGAGTATCACAACATCATCTGGATATTTCTGACAGCTATGACCTAAGCTCAGACCATTCGCTTATTAAAATTACATATGGCACTGCTCTTCCAGCTCTCTCAAATAAATATAAAATTGTCAAACCAACAAATATTTTGTTATTTCAAGATTGGATAGATGGCAAACTAAATACAAATATTTCTCTTAAAACTGATTTAGAAGTGGATGCGGCTGTGGAAACATTTACAAACATCATTAATGAAGGAGGTATGAGGAATACTGCACCAGCCAAAACTTCGGCAACGAATACTGTTTTTATATCAGCTGAGCTTAGGAACCTCATAAGTAACAAGCGGAAGCTTCGGAAAAAATGGCAAACCAGTAGGTGTGCAATAGATAAAACAAGGTACAATACAGCATCAAACCAACTTAAAAAACGCTTACATGAAATAAGAAATGAAGCAACTGCAGAGTTTCTCAAAAGTCTGGATCCTAACACCAAAGACTACGAATATAGCCTTTGGAGAGCTACCAAATATTTAAAGCGACCTACAAAGCGAAATGTAACCATACGTAATTACAACGGAGATTGGTGTAAAACTGCCGTAGATAAGGTTGAAGCATTTGCACAACATTTACACTCAACGTTTCAACCAAATTCAAATCTTGCACCAATTTTGGATAAATGCAAAATAATACCGGAACATCAGTTTGGGTTTAGGAGAGGTCATGGGACTCCAGAGCAATGTCATCGTATAGTGAATATAATTACTAGTGGTTTCGAGAAAAATGTGTATTCTGCGGCAGTATTTCTTGATATTCAACAAGCATTTGACCGAGTCTGGCATCCAGGCTTGTTATATAAACTGAAAAAACTACTTCCTGCTCTATTTTTTATTTTATTGAAATCATATTTAAACAATCGCCACTTTTATGTTCAAATGGAAGGAGAAACGTCAAAACTATACAGTATCCGTGCTGGTGTCCTACAGGGCAGTGTTCTGGGACCTGTCCTTTACACAATATTCACTGCTGATCTTCCTGTTGTCGATGATGTTCAAGTAGCCACTTATGCTGATGCTACAGCTATAATTGCATCCAAAAGTACTGCAGTAGAAGTAACTCAAGTTATTCAAAATGAAATAATTGAAATTGAGCGATGGCTCAAGAAATGGAAAATAAAGGTAAATACTGAGAAATCGAAACACGTCACATTTGCTTTGAGAAGAGGAGATTGTCCGCCGGTATTTTTAAATAATACACAAATTCGTCATAGTGATTCCGCAAAGTATCTCGGACTCGATATAAATCGAAGAGTAACTTAGGAAAGCCACATTAAAGGCTTGAGAAAGAAACTCAACATAAAAACTAAAAAAATGAATTGGCTCCTCGGACAAAAATCGCAGCTCAGTTTGGAGAACAAAGTTCGACTTTACAAAGCAATATTAAAGCCTGTTTGGACCTATGGTATCCAGTTATGGGGTACTGCAAGTCAATCAAATATTGAAATCCTTCAACGATATCAGTCTATAACTCTTAGACTTATTGTTGACGCCCCTTGGTTTGTAACTAACGATCAAATACACAAAGATTTAAATATTAAATGTGTTGAGAGACTACATGAAAATGTTCTGGCAATAGCTCTACTGGATAATAGCGATACAACTCGAAGACTTAAAAGAAGTCACGTATTAGATTTACCTTTCAGAGATTTAGGTTTGTAAATATTGTAAATAAATTCTTAACTGTAGAATTTGGAATATAATAGCTGTTCTCATTGGATTTCAACTATTTATGTTATAATATTATATTTTTTAACTAATTTACTTATTGTCATATTGATAGATTGTAAATAAATAAATTAAAAAAAAAAAAAGTTTCCATCCGCGATGACTCTATCAGGCCATCGTATTAGCACCGTATTTGGGACCATACAAAGTTTTGAGCCGCTCACCTAAGTATTTCGAAGTGAAATAAACGAGAACAAAGTCAAAGTTGAATGCGAATTTCAAAAAGTGATGTGGTTTCACTAACGATATCTCTTTTAGATTATTGTACTGTGAAGCCCCCAAGTGCTGAAGCCTTTACACTGCAGGACAAGCACACAAGAGATGTTCCATTGTTTCTCTGGTACCTTGCTATTGACATTTCTGCATTCTTCGCTTTCTGTGACCAGTGAGTATGCCGATCATGTTCCTACATTTCCTTCTATCGAGCGTCAGTAAGAACTTCGTGTATTTCTGATTTACCGCTTTACACATAACTTTTGCGGTTTTACATCCCGGTAGATTCTTCCAGCCCGCTTTGAACTTTCTTATCAAGTTCCTGTTAAGATAATCATATAGGCAGTGCATGGGTTTACCTACGATGATCACGCTTTCAGATGACAATTTATCCCCTCTTTTGGCAAATTTGTCCACTACCTCGTTACCCTCTAAGCCCCTGTGGCCTGGCGCCTAGTAGAATTGTAGTCGCTTATGTCTGGCGACATCTTCCACTGCTGCCCTGCTACACAAGACGCTTTTGGCCGTTTTAAGCATAGCTCAACTTTTTCAATAGCAAACACCTTCGCTAGAAGTGATCCGGTATGTCCCTGCGCCTACTCCATCTTCCATTTTCGAGCCATCCGTAAATATATCTAATGTGCTGCGTGCAGCTGCCATACCCTTTCGCCAGCTATCTATTTCCAAGTTTACTTTGAATCTTTGCTCTCATTTGAACAGTGGGGTCAAGTAGTTGGTGCTTGCCAAGCTGCCATTACCCACTGAGCTATGACCGAAGGTTCTCTGCGTAAATTCTACTGCTGCCATTAGTCGTCTCACCGATTTTGACGCGCTGATTTCAGCAAAGAGATCTATAGATGATAGATTTAATATTAGTTCAAGAGCCGCCGTTGGGGTGGTTCTTAGTGCTCCTGTGAACTCTTTCTATTGGCTTTCGGTATAGCACCATAGAGCAGAATTGGTCTTACTATTCCTGTGTAGCACCAGCACAAGCATCTGCCTGCCTTACTCTCTCTTCGATATTGTATTATACTTCCACAGCAATTTGAGATCCAAGACTACTCCCAGATACTTGGTGCGGTCCTTGATCGGGAGTTCCGTCCCCTTTAGGGAGGGGTGTTTCCATGTGGGAATTTTGTACTTCCTTGTAAAAATAAGCAAGTCAGTTTTCTACGCATTCTACCCTATGCCTGCTTGCGTTGTCCAGTTCTGGACAGTACCGAGAATGGTTGTCATAACATTACTGAGTGTGTGAGTCCCGTTATTATGATAGCAATGCCATCCGCATAAGCTACTATCTTAGGGGCTTTACTGTCTAGCATCTTTAGCAAGTTATTCACCACTAATGTCCTTAGAAGCGATGAAAGCACTCCACCTTGTGGGTGACCCTACAGACTTCCTTGGTCATTTTGGCATCGTTCCATTCTGCTGTTATCCTTCTTGAGATCAAAAGACTGTTGACCTATACGTTGCATCGCAGTCTAAACACCTATTGACTCGATACTGTCCAGAATGTCTTCCGTTGTCACGTTGTTGAAAGCTCCGCAAACGTCCAGGAATGCTCCGAGGGCGTATTCCTTATATTCTAGAGCATTCTCAATTCTGAGTACCAATGAGTGTAGTGCAGTCTCTACGGATCTGCCACTTGTGTAAGCATATTGCGCTTTGGACAAGCCCCAGGCGCTGCATCCCTGATATGCACATACAATATATTTTCCAACGTTTTCAGGAGGAAGAAAGTTATGCTTATGGGCTGAATTCTTTCGAGTAGGTTGGGTTGTTTTACCTGCCTTTGGTAAAAAAACCACCATAGCCTCTCTCCATGAATGTGACACATAGCTGAACCTCAGGCATTCCCTAAAAATAGCCTTAAGCCACGGCACAACTAACATTGTTG
Organism: Zeugodacus tau; assembly: GCA_031772095.1. Lineage (NCBI taxonomy): Eukaryota > Metazoa > Arthropoda > Insecta > Diptera > Tephritidae > Zeugodacus > Zeugodacus tau. Next base: position 37,675,529 of record CM062649.1, read on the forward strand.
AAATTGGATAATGCGATAAATAGGTAAAAAACGTACAGCTTATTCGGATTTACATATATAGTAAAAATATTGGGCCTATGGATAATGGTTCGATACGATCGAAAAGTATTACGTTGAAATCATTGAAACTCTGTCAAAATTTTCGATCGTAGTGAACTCACTAAGTGACTTGATCCAGGCGTAATTCAAAATTTAAAAGTTTTTGCAGAAGCGAAATCGTTTAAAGACAAATTGAAACAGGTTGCTCTAATTAAAACACTTAAAGAATGTATATACTCATTTTTGCAACTCAACTTGTTGAGATAAACCCATCAATACTTAAGCAATCTACTATTTCTACACCAAATTAATATTATCAATTTAGAAATCTAAAAATTTATTTAACTTAAGTATGCAAAATCAGGTCAATACTTACTCTTGCCCCATATACTTTATATACGGATTTTCAAACTTCCGAAGGACTTAAATCCGGTGGTTAATATATCTAAGAATATTTAAACAAAATTAAGTACGCGTATAGTCTTGGACATAATGTAGTGTAGTGGGTAGTAGGTGGTGAAAATTAGTGAAATCGGTCCAGTAATTACCACAGCTCCCATATACACATAAAATGGTTGTTCTTCATCTAGGCTTCTTTCGTAACATTGAAATGAATTCGTTATAAATATATTTAAAAGGTAATAAATATGTACATATATAAAATAGAAAGAAAACTCTTCAGCTTTGAAAGTATTCGATGCAGTACCCGCTGGTTCAAGTCGCGGGAGAGAAAGGCCTCCACTCCGTTGGAAAGACCAGGACCAGAAAAGCGAACTGGTTACACTTGGGATTTTCAACTGCGCCTAATTGGCGCGCTGTTGTTGCTTGTCTATAACCGGCTTTCATTTCATTCTTATTCATTTGCTAACCAAAAAAACAAAAAGCTTTTTTATCCAAAGTGAAGTATGTTACAATCTAATAAGCCATTAAAGCCATTCAAATGTCACTACAACTTTTTCTTATTGGCTCCATTGAATAATCGGACACTCTTTTATGAAAGTAATTGTTCCATATAACTAATCAGAAATTAACTATTTCTAAAATTGTTTGCATTTAAACATAATTGAAGGTTTTATATATCTGATAAATTAACACAAAATTTTCATTTTATGTCATAACTATACATTTTTTGTGAAATACTAATATAAGTAAATTTTTTTAGCTCATCGAATATTCGGACGAAACAAAAAATCAAAAAAAAGTTCCACTATTTTGCTTGTTTTCTCGCAGAGTTGAATTTTGTATGTCAATATCAGTTATAGCCAGCATTTGCAGCAATAAATATTAAAAAATATTTTAAAATTGCTCCAAACGGATAGCAAACTTCGATTAAATCGTGACTATGAGTCGAGAAATCGTAACCAAAAATACAAATATGTTTCGTTAATTATTTTTGTCAGCATACATATACAGTATACTCTCGAAAAGTAAATTCTCAGAAAGTAAATAATCGCGGAAAAGTTAATCACCTTTAAGATTACACATGCACCTCGAAAAAGTAAATTTTTTACTTTACTTTTCAGAGAGTGTGATAAAAAATTCGAAACGAAGCAAGCAGCGTTTTTTACGATGTTGCAAAAACACTTAATCTCTTGTTTATCGCGTTTTTTTAGAAAATAAACTCTCCTACTTGATCCACTGGTTTAAAAATGAAAACGATGCAAACCAGGTGTCAGACTTTTTGAATTGTCATACAAAAATGGTCAGAAAATATATTGCAAAAGAAAAAAAACAAAAGAATATTCAAGATTTTTTCTCTTCATAGTAAATACGTAAATAATAAGTAGTATGTATGTAAATGTAAATATGTTTTTCATGTAAATATGTTTTATTGAAGCAAATAAATGAATGAATTCTTTAAGTTTAAAAATGCATTTAATATTATAAAAACAGATAATTTGTGTATATATTTGGAAAAGTAAATTATTCGAAAAAGTAAATTACCCAAAATACCAATCGATTTACTTTTCGAGAGTATACTGTATTAAGAATTATTTTTAACTTTTTAGTTTGATGTGGTTTAAAAGCGTGTTTATTAGTTTTTATACTCTCGCAACCTGTTGCACAGGGTATAATAGTTTTGTTCACATAACGGTTGCTTGTGTCACCAAGAAATATAAGAGTTAGATATGGGGTTATGTATACATAAATGATCAGGATGACGAGTAGATTTGAAATCCGGATGTCTGTCCGTCCGTCTGTCCGTCTGTCCGTGCAAGCGATAACTTGAGTAAAAATTAAGATATCTTAATGAAACTTGGAACACATGTTCCTTGGCACCCTGAGGAGGTTGCTTTCGAAAATGGGCAAAATCGGTCCACTGCCACGCCCACAAAATGGAGGAAACCGAAAACCTATACAGTGTCATAACTAAGCCATAAATAAAGTTATGAAAATGAAATTTGGTACATAGGATCCCATTAGGGAGGGGCACATTTGGATGTAATTTTTTTGGAAAAGTGGGCGTGACCCCGCCCTCAAATAAGTTTTTTGTATATAACTCGCAAACCAATAAAGCTATATAAGCCAAACTTTCTGAAGTCGTTTCTTTTAGCCATTTCCTTATACAGTCCAAACATGAAAGAAATCGGATAATAACCACGCCCACCTCCCATACAAAGGTTAGGTTGAAAATTACTAAAAGTGGGTTAACTCCCGAACGAAAAACGTCAGAAACACCAAATTTTACATAAGAAATGGCAGAAGAAAGCTGCACTGATATTTTTTTACAAAATGGAAAATGGGCGTGGCGTCGCCCACTTATGGGTCAAAAACCATATCTCAAGAACTATTCGACCGATTTCAATGAAATTCGGTATATAACACTTTCTTGACACCCTGATGACACGGGTGGAATATGGGCGAAATCGGTTCACAACTACGTCTACTTCCCATATAACCCAATTTTGAATTCCATCTGATTCGTTCACTTTATAATGTATTCATAAGGAACCAATGAAGCTAGCGGAATAAAACTTTACACAAATACTGTATTTGAGCTGTGACATCACTTGTGGAAAAATTGTCAAAATCGGACCATGACTTTTCAAGGCCCCTGATATCAAACATGAAGAACTCAGTGCCTAAGGTTAATTTTGCACCGAAAATATAGGTAAATCCCTCAGATATTTTAATGTAATTCATTCCCTCTGAATTTTTTTCTTATAACAGTTTCTCTCTGTACCTGAAATGGTAAAAATCGGATCATAACTTCCCCCAGATCCTATATACAGTATGTCAAGAAACAGTTTACACATAGAAAATAAATACACTTTTTCACTTTCCGCAGCCAAATTTTTTACTTTTTACTTCAGTTCAACATATTTTTTGAATCAGGGATGGTTACTTACAGTATTTCAAGAGATGTGATGCAAAAGAAGCTACGAAAGCAATGCAAAAACCAACCAAGAACAACAAAAAACAAAAATCATTCAATTTTGTTAGTGTCAAGAAAAACTTTACACACTTCGATTATTTTACTTGTTAAGCACGTGTTATACAGTTAACCGTACTTCACCGTTACCTATTCTTCGTAAAGGCATTTACAATGAATTTGTCAATTAGTTGGTGATTAATTTTTGCTTTTTTTCATATCTGAATTACCCATTATTGTCTTTTTAATATTCCATGCAAAGGGTTTAGTTTGAAGAGGTCCCAACTATTTCCCATAATCCCTATGGGGTAAAAACGTTGAATCTAACAACAATGTTTTCTTTAACCCTCTAAATAGTGTAAAATGGCTAAAAATTGATCGGAAATATGGAAATACAAGAACCAAAGCCAGAAAAAGGCCCTAAATTATAAATAAGTGGACATGTACAGTACTTAATGTCTCAGCTTGACCAAATCCCAAAAATTTCGATCAGTGTTCTTACGAAAGTTCTAGGAAGAGTGCAATATTCAGATGTCTCATGAAACTACGCGACAAAACATGCTACGACATGAACATGCACGAATCTGCCAAAAAAAATGCTATGCACCAAATGTAGAGAAACGTTTTTGTTTGCTATTATTAAGTATATTATTTCTGAACCTGGGAACTACTGGGATGATGTCATATAATGGGACGAGAACAAGAAGATGTTATATTTCAACAATTGGCTAACTAGAGTACGACACAGGCATTATTTTCATTAGAAGACACAACATCATTTCGATTATTTTTTATAGCACATCTTGATACATATGTATTCATGACGTAGCATGTTTGGCGCGCAGTTTCATGGCTCTGAATGTTGCATTTTTCCTGGAACTTCCTCGTAAGAACACTGATCGAAATTTTGGAATTTGGTCAAGTTTTCGAGACATTGTACAATACATGTCACTTATTTACCTAATTTAGATCCTTCTGGCGTTAGTACATATTTCCATATTTTCCGATAAATTTTAGTCGCTACATATTTAGAAGGAGTTAAAGAAAACATTGCTGTTAGATCTCAAACGATTTTATTGAAGATTATGGGGAGAGAAATAATTGGACTTCTTCAAACTAAATCCTTGCATGGAATATTAAGACAGTAATGGTAATTCAGATATGAGAAAAACGAAATTAATCGCCAACTAATTGACAAATTCGATAAATCTTGCGAAGAATGGAGTAAACGATTGGCTGATTGTAGCTGTACATAACACGTGTAACAAGTAAAGATGAGAAATCGAGTGATGTAAGTTTTCTTGACGCTAACAAATTGAATGATTTTGTTTTGTTGTTCTTGGCCAGTTTCACGTGCTTTCGTGAAAAACTTCCTTTGCATCATCTCAACTAGTACTGAAATCCCTGATTCAAAAAATATGTTGAACTGAAGTAAAAAGTAAAAAATTTGGCTGCGGAAAGTGAAAAAGTGTATTTATTTTCTATGTGTAAACTGTTTCTAGACATACTGTACCTAATTATAAGTAATATTAAATTAAGTGATCGTATAGTCTTCGATACATTGTATCTTGGTGGTGAAAACGAGTGAAATCGGTTTAGGAATTACCTCAGTCCCCATATACTATTTATGATGATTTTCGTTATTCTATTGAACTTTATGCCGAATATATGGGTCGAATTGTGTTGTCTTTATAAAATTACATCAATAAATTGCGAGAGTATAAAATGTTCGGTTACACCCAAACTTAGTCCTTCCTTACTTGTTTAAACTATATTTATTTATGTCAGCTATCTTATACAGTTTTACTTTCCAAATACAATTTCAATTTGTTTACAAACATACATGCAAGTGAAGCTAATAAAGGCGTATTAAAAATAAGTAAATCGACTCTACAATCGAGGCATTACATTAAATGATCGAGACGAGCGAACGGAGTTAGGGAGAAGTTAGCCAAGATCCATTTAAAATAGGAAAATAACTTATGATATCCTTATCTAGTCCCACTGGGAAGGGTGTATGCTTAAATACCGTTCGCATTCTTTGCATAAATATAAGTACAATCGAAGAGTTCCAGGAAAAAGCTATTTATAAGCATTAAAAGAACAAGTAAGGAAGGGCTAAGTTCGGGTGTAACCGAACATTTTATACTCTCGCAATTTATTTATTTAACTTTACTAATATAATACACAATTTGACCCACATATTCGTCATATATATTGTATAAAGTCCATTGAAAATTGGAAACCCTAATATTAGGTTAGAAGCACCGAGGTCCTAATGTTCGATATATGGGGCCTTGAAAACCTAAGGTCCGATTTCGGCGATTTTTAGAATGGGGCTGCCACACTATAAACGTAATATTTGTGCAAAGATCTGCATCGATATCTTCACTAGTGCTTACTTTATATATTGTAAAGTAAACGATTCAGATCGTCTTCAAAGTTCTGGTATATAGGAAGTAGGCGTGGTTGTGAAGCGATTTGGCCTATTTTCACAACATATCATTGGGATGTAAGGAACCTATTACAACCCAAGTTTCATTGAAATCGGTCGAGTATTTCCTGAGATTTTTGACCCATAAGTGGGCGACGCCACGTCCATTTTCCATTTTGTAAAAAAATCTGAGTGTAGCTTCCATCTGCCATTTCTTATGTCAAATTTAGTGTTTCTGGCGTTTTTCGTTAGTGATTTAACCCACTTTTAGTAGTCATCACCTTTGTATGGGAGGTGGGCGTGGTTACAATCCGATTTCCTCCATTTTTGGACTGTATAAGGTAGTACCTAAAATAAACGACTCTAGAAAGTTTCCTTGATATAGCTTTAGTAGTTTGCGAGATATGTACAAAAAACTTAGTAGGGGGCGGGGCCACGCCCACTTCCCCAAAAAAATTACATCTACATATGCCCCTTCATAGTGCGATCCTTCAAAACGGGTTTAATTTTTCGTTTTTGTGGCTAAGGTATACATTAAATTTGTAAATTTTTCAATGCAGAGAAAAAATTCTTACGCATAAAGACGAAAACGTTATACCTTCTTCAAAGTCGAGGTTGATTTATGTTAAGCAGCATGATAACAACTCACACTACTTTTAATTGCAAGTGAGTGGGTATAATCCAGCAATTTTAAATAGTCTGTGACATAATTGAATACGTCATCCTGGTTTGTAGCTGTGTCAACTCTCCTGAAATTCTAAATTGTCGCATTAAGATCGAAGAGATTCTTGTTTTTTTACCACCAATATAGGTCATTCAAGTAGTCATTTATGGTTATCATATTGTGGTTTCGCGAGGAAAAACACGATGAATAAGCTTCTTCTTTGAGTCAATGAAGTGACAAGAAATATGTTGGAAATGTTATTAATCCATTGAGGTGTCAACTGGGACCCTACCATTTCAACTGCTTCTATAATCGCAATTTGATATTGTTTAAAATTAGTGGTATGTTAGTTGTTTATTGGCGATCATATGTGTCGCCATAAAGTAGGTGATTTTAATCATGCGATTATCCAGGAATAATTGGAAGAGTCTGGCGTAAAAATCACCTGCTAGAATCATGGCTCCACCAAAAAGTTTTGGTTGCCGCGTAAATCTTTTGAAGTCCTTCGCAGTGCCTCCAGCGACTTCATGAATATCTGGAAAATCTTCGCTATAGCGCTACTTTTGATTTTGCAGACGCTGGTGTTTTCTTCGATTTGCAATTTAGGAATAATTTCAAGGCCGAATGTGACGTTGGTTTGCCTACTAACAGTTGCCAAGTTGCCACTATTCCCGTTAACATTAGTGGTGAAAATGAGAGAAATTGGTTCAGGAATTACATCAGCCCTCATATACTTCATATGATGATTTTATATTGGACTTTATGCCGAATATATGGGTCAAATTGTGTGTTTTTTAATTTTTCTTAAATGCGTTTTTTAATACTTCACTATTTAATTTTTTATAATTTTCCAACATACAAACCTTGTCCTAACGATAAAGAATTCATAAAACCATGAATCATCGGATTTGGTGCAATCGTTCGAAAGTTATGGGCGTACATATGTACATTTCGAAGATCCATTTTTATTTATATAGAAGAAGAAGATAGATGTGTTTTGTTAGAAAAAAGTACAAAGACAATAAGAAAAGCAATTCAAGCAACGGTGCGTTGCTGCAAAATAAGTAACTGTAAAACAGAGTAAACACCAAGAATGATAGAAGACAAGATTACGACAGGCTGAGCGTTCACGACCAACGAATGGGAATAGGCAACAGAAGAATTGTCAAATGGAAAACGGAAATGTGAAACATAGTGAACCAAATTGAATATTGTGCAGATAAAATATCGCAATGAACGTAATTCTTAAAATCGTCATTTATAAAATGATCCAATATAATCATGCATATTTATAATTAAATTTATATATTTTGTTACAAAAAGTTCGCCATTTTGCCAACTTTTTTGTTGGTTGGAAAAGTGAGAAAAAAATCTTTATAGACGACTTTTTTGTACTATTGTTGTTTAATTCCCCCATTGCGGACTTCATTTTCAAATTAATACATTTTTTCACTTAAAATTTTAAATAATAATTAAGCACAAACGTAAACTTCCAGCTCTTTGTTTTGGTTTATTGTTTTGTACCACCGTGCAATTTGTTTGCTCAGCGTGTTCGTGGTCGTGAAACTTGTCACTCAACAGGAACTCAAAACTCAAAATAACTAACTGTAAACGCCTGTCGTAATCTTGTCTTCTATCATTCTTGGTTGACACTGTATTTACATATCTACATACATGCATACATACGGCAATTTATGCGAGCATTTGATTGTGCTGTTTAGCGTTATTTCACTTGTTCTGCGATCATTTATATATGCAAACTTTTTTGCTTTGTACTTTACTTCAATAAGTTATGTAGTAAAAGATGTGAAGATGGAAAGAGAGAGTGCGTGCCGCAAACGATGAAGAGCACACGCACACACACAAAGCGCGCTTCGCTGTAGACTGCATTTATTGAACGAAAAACCTTATGTACAATATTTTGATTTTTCAAAAACTTCAACCCGAAAGAAAAAGGATTTGATTTCGGAAAATTAAAAAAATAAGTATGCCGCTCGCGAGCCTAGAGCAAATGCTTTATTTAAAAAAAAATTTATAAAAATCGCTTCAGAACTTTAGGAGATTAGCCGTTACAAACATTTTTCATATAAGCGATTTTATATAATTAGTATAGATATACAAAACTATATACTCTCGTAGCAACTTTGTTGCGAGAGTATAAAAATTGTAGAGTATAATTTACTTGCTGGAAACAACAGATTTTTAGAATCAAGTAAATCATTGATAAAATACTTTTTTGTATCTTACATTTTTTATACTCTCGCAACAAATGTTGCTAAAGAGAGTATTATAGTTTTGTTCACATAACGGTTGTTTGTAACACCCAAAACTAAACGAGTTAGATATAGGGTTATATATACCAAAGTGATCAGGGTGAAGAGTGGAGTTCAAATCCGAATGTCTGTCTGTCCGTCCGTCCGTCCGTCCGTCTGTGCAAGCTGTAGCAGGTAAAATTAAGATATCTTGATGAAACTTGGCACACTTATTTCTTGGCACCATAGGAAGGTTGCTTTCGAAAATGAGCAAAATCGGACCACTGCCACGCCCACAAAATGGCGAAAACCGAAAACACATAAATTGCCATAACTAAGCCATAAATAAAGCTATGGAAATAAAATTTGGTATGAAGGATCGCACTATGAAGGGCATATGTGGATGTAATTTTTTGGGGAAGTGGGCGTATAGCGCCCTACTAAGTTTTTTGTACATATCTCGCAAACCAATAGGCTATATAAACCAAACTTTCTGCAGTCATTTTTTTTAACCACTTCCTAATACAGTCCAAAAATGAAAGAAATCGGATCATAACCGCCCACCTCCATACAAAAGTTTGGTTGAAAATTACTAAAAGTGGGTTAACTCACTAACGAAAAACGTCAGAAACACTAAATTTCACGCATAAGAAATGGCAGATGGAAGCTGCACTCAGATTTTTACAAAATGGAAAATGGGCGTGGCGTCGCCCACTTGTAGATCAAAAACCATATCTCAGGAACTACTCACGACCGATTTCAATGAAACTTGGTTTGTAATAAGTTTGCCCATCCCGTGATATGTTGTGAAAATAGGCCAAATCGCTTCACAACCGCCACTTCCTGTATACCAGAACTTTGAAGACAGTCTGAATCATTTACAATATATAAAGTAAGTACCACTAGTGAAGATATCGGTGCGAAACTTTGCACAAATACTATATTAATAGTGTGGCAGCCCCATTCTAAAATCGCCGAAATAGGACCATAGGTTTCAAGGCCCCATATATCCGAATAGTAGGACACTCCGGTGCTTCTAACCTAATATTATGGTTTCCAACTTTTAATGGGCTTTATACAATATATATGACGAATATGTGGGTCAAATTGTGTATTATATAATATAAATAAAGTTAAATAAATAAATTGCGAGAGTATAAAATGTTCGGTTACACCCGAACTTAGCCCTTCCTTACTTGTTTAAGATTTCATTCACTCATAAAAGCCAGGAGAGTCTACAAAAACAAATACAATAATATAAATCAGTTGAAAGAGGTTTCACTAAAAATCTGAAACTCTATATAGCGGAAAGTGGGGAAAAACTTCGTTCATTCAGTTCTAAAGCGCGTTTGCAAGCTATTTTGGCAAGCAAATGATTTGCCACTTATATTAATTAATTTAATTTTTTAATGAATTTAAGTCCTGTCCAATTGACGTTGAGCACAAAAAAATATTTATTTTAGTATTTCACAGAAAAAATATAGTTATGAAATGATATGTAAATTTTTTTGGTATTTTATTAGTTAAATAACACAGGCCAGCACTCAATTTGTTTCTTTGAATTTACAACTGATTCTAGTTAATTTAGGTGCTCTGAATTCAAATCTGTAATCAGTTTGTCTCTATCAACTCTAGTTTCTGATATAGCTTTTTTATACCCTCTACTTAACTTATAACCTGAAAAAACTATATATTTTTTTTAATTTTGTCGGGCTGTGTAATCCTTGAAATATGATTAAATGCGAGAGAATTTTAGATAATTAATTTCATGAAAGTTTGTTTGATTATACAATGGAGCCACTGTATAAATATAATGAATATGCATTTTAATATATGTATATGCAAAAACAAGTAAGGAAGGGCTAAGTTCGGGTGTAACCGAACATTTTATACTCTCGCAATTTATTGATGTAATTTTATAAAGACAACACAATTCGACCCATATATTCGGCATAAAGTTCAATAGAATAACGAAAATCGTCATAAATAGTATGTAGTTAAAAGAGGTAATTCCTAAACCGATTTCACTCGTTTTCACCACCAAGATACAATGTATCGAAGACTATACGATCACTTAATTTAATATTACTTATAATTAGGTATATAGGATCTGGGGGAAGTTATGACCCGATTTTTACCATTTCAGGTACAGAGAGAAACTGTTATAAGAAAACAAGTAAGGAAGGGCTAAGTTCGGGTGTAACCGAACATTTTATACTCTCGCAATTTATTTATTTAACTTTGTTTATCCATATTAATATTATAATGCAGTAACTCTGTCTCTGTTACTCTTTCTTTCTAAACGGCTGAACGGATTTTGATGAAATTTGGTATGGTGATAAATGATAACCTAGAAATGGTCATAGGCTATAAATAATCACGCCATGGTTCTTAGGGGGTAGGCAGTAGGCAGATAACTAAATTGAGCTAGTATTATATAATACACAATTTGACCCACATATTCGTCATGTATATTGTATAAAGTCCATTGAAAGTTGGAAACCATAATATTAGGTTCGAATCACCGAGGTCCTCGTATTCGATATATGGGGCCTTAAAAACCTATGGTCCGATTTCGGCGATTTTTAGAATGGGGCTGCCACACTATTAACATGGTATTTGTGCAAAGTTCTGCACCGATATCTTCACTAGTACTTACTTTATATGATTGTAAAGTAAACTTGATTCAGATTATCTTCAAAGTTCTGGTATATAGGAAGTAGGCGTGGTTGTGAAGCGATTTGGCCTATTTTCACAACATATTGGGGTGTAAAGCCATACAAACCAAGTTTCATTGAAATCGGTCGAGTAGTTCCTGAGATATGGTTTTTGACCCATAAGTGGGCGACGCCACGCCCATTTTCCATTTTGTAAAAAAATCTCAGTGCAGCTTCCATCTGCCATTTCTTATGTAAAATTTGGTGTTTCTGACGTTTTTCGTTAGGGAGTTAACCCACTTTTAGTAATTTTCAACCTAACCTTTGTATGGGAGGTGGGCGTGGTTATTATCCGATTTCTTTCATTTTTGGACTGTATAAGGAAATGGCTAAAAGAAACGACTTCAGAAAGTTTGGCTTATACAGCTTTATTGGTTTGCGAGTTATATACAAAAAACTTATTTGAGGGCGGGGTCACGCTCACTTTTCCAAAAAAATTACATCCAAATGTGCCCCTCCCTAATGGGATCCTATGTTCCAAATTTCATTTTCATAACTTTATTTATGGCTTAGTTATGACACTGTATAGGTTTTCGGTTTCCTCCATTTTGTGGGCGTGGCAGTGGACCGATTTTGCCCATTTTCGAAAGCCCATTTCCTCAGGGTGCCAAGGAACATGTGTTCCAAGTTTCATTAAGATATCTTAATTTTTACTCAAGTTATCGCTTGCACGGACGGACAGACATCCGGATTTCAAATCTACTCGTCATCCTGATCATTTATGTATCTATCCCATATCTAACTCTTATATTTCTTGGTGACACAAACAACCGTTATGTGAACAAAACTATGATACTCTGTGCAACAGGTTGCGAGAGTATAAAAATATTGTGGTTTTTTTGAAAGTTGAGTTTTATTCAATTTTAACGTTTTGGTCCGTATTAACATCAATATCTGAATTTGAAGCACGTCTGAATTTTCTCACGTCCTTATATGAAGTGTAATGCATGTTGAAATAAATTTATGTTGCAGAGTTTTTGATTTTCGTTTTTTTTGTATGATTAGAAACGGCGGTTTCAAAATGTTTATCTGGGGAAAGGTACATGAGATTAATTAAAAATTTGTTTTATTCTACTAAACAGCTACTCTTAATGTACCGCATTAAAAATGTACATTAAAGTGGATCGATAATGTATGGAGATAATTTTTTTTAGGATCAATAAATTCCTCCCTCTCACCCCGAATTTCTTTTTTTGTACTTTTGTTTTTTCTCCTTTCTTTTGAAAATGTAAACAAATATTAACTCACAATTTGGGGATGGCAAAATATATCCTCCAATTATATCGACTTATAATGAGTGGAATGTAAGTTTTCAAATAGATTTCAGCGAAAACTGTGATTTCGTTAGACAGATTTTGTATGGATGAAAACACAAGTTGTCGTGATTCTATATAACATGATCATTAATAATAATTATAAGGAAATATTAAAGATTCTTAAACTTACAATTCTCGTTGTTCAAAATTTAAACAAACAAATAAATTTGTGAACTGCCAATGAAAACTCATCGAAAACACATTATGTCGGTCAGAAAGACTATGGTTCCACAATCCACAAATTGTGTTTTCAAGATGTTTACAATGTCGGTTCGAACGTAGTATTAGGTTAATGGTTGCCATAGATTTTAGGCTCCGTTAATGCACGAGGAATTACATTTTATTGTAAACCAGATTGTTCCATAAACTTTCATAACGTACATGGCCAACGCAATTCGCTTTTCTTCTCGGTCCGTTTAAGTGCCATACAATCTTAGAATTCGATTTGCTATTGTTAGCCATATATAATAGTTAAGGTAATGTGATAGGGGTCTGAGATCCGATGGCGTCCGAAAAGCATTTAGGTCCTGTAGTTTCTTCGTCTGAATGTAATTAAAGATGACGTAGTGGTAACTCATATCAGACGAATAACACCACCTTTGAGATCTTTATTCAGTATAATTTCATCGCATCCAACAACTGTTAATTCACTCAGCTTTTACGACTTAGATTTCAAATGTAATAATATAGTATTTTCATATTTTTAGCTGTCTCCGACTTACATGGGACATGACCAGTTGTTGCTTCCTTGTTCCTTCGTTTTCTGTAAAAACGAATACGAATCAAAATCTTATCCTTCCTTCCGTCAAAATACAAACCGCGAAGAATTTTATGCAGCCCGCTGCTTGTAAAGTTGATCAATGACACAACACGTAAGGACTAATGACGTTAAATTGAATCTCTTTTTTACAGATGTGCTGATAATTTTCTCTTGATCAGTTCTGGGTATTTTTGGTTAGGATTAGATGATACGAGAAAACTATCACATGAGCTGGTGCTTTCAATTGAATTCATCAGCCAAAGAATGAGAATACAGGGCTTGCCACAATAATGTACCTCTGGTTTACGCGATAAACTTTTTTCTTTTCTATCTTGTTTTTTCTTATTCTTCACAATTGTAGCTGTATAGACACCACCTATCATCATCATCATATCACTCGCAACAATGTTGCTAAAGAGAGTGTTATAGTTTTGTTCACATAACGGGTGTTTGTAACACTTAAAACTAAACGTGTAAACACCTAACGCTATATCTAGATTATACAGAGGTAGTCAAAATTATTTACACATCGGACGTTTTTTTACAAGCTTTGCACAAAGAGCTTTCGCTTGTTGTTGTTGTTGTCGCAGGGTAACAAAATGCTATGTTGTTGTAAACCTTGATCTATTCCCGAGCGAATGAAGTCGGTTTGGCAAGAATAGCTAGAAATATGGCTGAGAAATAAGCAAATGAACTGAAGACTCGCAGTAGTCAAAAGTATTTACACACATTTTTTTGCGTCAAAAGTATTTACATACAACATGAACTCTATTATCCTGTTCTTATCTAATGATAATTAGATTTTATTAAATTTTAATGTTCAGTATAAATTCCTATTCTAAGACGATAGATTCATCAATTGGTTACATTACCATTGGCATCAATAACAGCTTGCTTTATGGTCCGAATTGATTCAACACAATTGGGCTCTAAGTTAACAGTTAATTTAGACCAAATGTCGGTAATTTCGGCGTTTTCGGTTATTATATCAATTGTCCTCTGATATTTAACGAAAGAAAACGAAAGAAGAAAACATTTTTACTAAAGTTTAAGTGACTTGCTTCATTTAAAACTCAGATCCTTCATGAAGTGGAGTATTGTAAAATATTGTCAATTGTCATGTGATTTCTGATATATCCAGACGATTTAGGGTCCCTAAATTAATACCAAATCTCCAAAACAGAAGTAAGAAAAATTTCCCCAAAAATTCATAATATCACCTCCGACTCTATTTAGCGTCTAAACTGCATTATTCTTCTTCTCACGGAACTAAAATTCAGCTTTATCTGCCCACGACAGGCTTGAGGATGCATTTTAAGGCTTTTTTGGTTTCGGAAGAGGTTAACTTTATGCACAACGTAGGTATTTATGTTACTATTTTTAAATGTCCTTAACAGTGTAGCATCGTTGACTGTTCATGCAATATGCTGATTCGATGCTGCTGCAATATTAACAGGACTAATTTTGGGATTTTGTATGACAGTTCCTACTAATCTTCTGCATTCTCTTTGAGTTATCACAGGTTTCTGCCCAGTTCTCTTTAAAGTATCCTTGCAATTGTTCGTCTCCTTCTTTTTAATCACATTATAAACAGTATTCCATCAAATTCTATAAATTTTAACTAACTCCGAAGCCGAAACCCCAGTCTTAAATTTAGTAACAGTATCCAATCTAGTTATAATCGATAATTCCTTTGTTTTCGACATTTTATTTACCAATTTTTATTATATTTTAAGGCTGAGTTAGGTTGTGAAAGCAATAGAGTCCAATTACTACTCTTGCTTAAACCAAATCCGAGGATAAAGGCTAAATCGCCGTGTGTAAATACTTTAGACGCAAAAAAAATGTGTGTAAATACTTTTGACTACCAACAGTCATCGTTTAATTTGCCCATTTCTCTGCTATATGTCCAGCTATTCTCACCAAACTAACTTCTTCCGCTTAGGAATAGATGAAGGTTTCCAACAACATAGCATTTTGTTACCCTGCGACAACAACAACAACTAGCGAGCGCTTTTTGTGTGAAACTTGTAAAAAAACGTCCGATGTGTAAATAATTTTGACTACCTCTGTATATACCAAAGTGATCAGGGTGACGCGAAGATTGAAATTTTCTGTCCGTCTTTCCGTCTGTGCAAGCGACAATCTGAGTAAAAATGATAATGAAAATAAATAATAATGACGACGATTGGTAGTGAGTGAGCGAAATCGAACCACTACCACGCCCACAAAATGGTGAAAACAAAAAACTTATAAAGTGTCATAATTAAGCCATAAATAAAGTTATAGAAGTAAAGTTTGGTACAAAGGATCGCTCCCCGCTGCCAAAAAGGTTTTTTGTATATATCTCGCACGCCAATAAAGGTATATATACCAAACTTTCTGTAGTCATTTCCCTTACGTACCCCATCACACACCATGAAAAAAAGTTGCTACGAGAGTATTATAGTTTTGTCCACATAACGGTTGGTTGTAAGTCCTAAAACTAAACGAGTTAGATATAGTGTTATATATATCAAAATGATCAGGGTGACGAGAAAAGTTCAAATCCGGATGTCTGTCTGTCCGTCCGTCTGTCCGTCCGTCCGTGCAAGCTGTAACTTGAGTAAAAATTGAGATATCTTGATGAAACTTGGAAGAAGTATTTCTTGGCACCATAAGAAGGTTAAGTTCGAAAATGGGTGTAATCGGACCACTGCCACGCCCACAAAATGGCGAAAACCGAAAACACTTAAAGTGCCATAACTAAGCTATAAATATGCTATGGAAGTAAAAAAAAAATTTGGTATGAAGGATCGCACTATGAAGGGGCATATGTGGATGTAATTTTTTTGGGGAAGTGGGCGTGGCCCCGCCCCCTACTAAGTTTTTTGTACATATCTCGCAAACTACTAAAGCTATATCAAGGAAACTTTCTAGAGTCGTTTATTTTAGGTACTACCTTATACAGTCCAAAAATGGAGGAAATTGGATTGTAACCACGCCCACCTCCCATACAAAGGTTATGTTGAAAACTACTAAAAGTGTGTTAACTCACTAACGAAAAAAATTTGACATAAGAAATGGCAGATGGAAGCTACACTCAGATTTTTTCACAAAATGGAAAATGGACGTGGCGTCGCCCACTTATGGGTCAAAAACCATATCTCAGGAACTACTCGACCGATTTCAATGAAACTTGGTTTGTAATAGTTTCCTTACATCCCAATGATATGTTGTGAAAATAGGCCAAATCGCTTCACAACCACGCCTACCTTCTATATACCAGAACTTTGAAGACGATCTGCATTGTTTACTTTACAATATATAAAGTAAGCACTAGTGAAGATATCGATGCAGAACTTTGCACATTATTACGTTTATAGTGTGGCAGCCCCATTCTAAAAATCGCCGAAATCGGACCATAGGTTTTCAAGGCCCCATATATCGAATATTAGAACCTCGGTGCTTCTAACCTAATATTAGGGTTTCCAACTTTCAATGGACTTTATACAATATACATATATGACGAATATGTGGGTCAAATTGTGTATTATATTAATAAAGTTAAATAAATAAATAGCGAGAGTATAAAATGTTCGGTTACACCCGAACTTAGCCCTTCCTTACTTGTTAGTACTATATACATTAAGAACCAATAAAGATGGCGGAATAAATCTTTACACAAATACTGTATTTGAGCTTTACCATCACTTGTGGGAAATTCGTCGAAATCGGTCTATAACTTTTTAAGCTCCCTGATATTGAACATGTAGAACTCAGTACCTAAGTTCAATTTTTCATCGAAAATGTCGTTATATCTCTCAGATATTTCAATGTAAACCAGACGGAATCTTTTTCTTCTAATAGTGTGTCTCTGTACCAAAAGTTCATATTATAAAATCGTAGAGTGAAGTTGAGGAATTACCTCAGCCCTCATATACTATTTATGATGATCATATGGGTCAAATTGTGTTATCTGAATAAATTGCGATAAATAAAATGCGATAGTATAAAATGTTCGGTTGCACCCGAACATAGCCTTTCCTTACTTGTTTTGATTGAGCTTGATAACATTTCATGTAGGTATTTCAGAAACAGGTAACTTCTTACAATTACAAAGATATAAACTAAGTTGCAAGCTTCATACATGAAAAAAACTACTTGTATGTAACATATAAATGGATGGCGAACAAGTGAACTGCTGTAAGCGCGAGTTAAACGCTAGCAGTTTGTTAACGTTGAGCTAAAAAACGATATTTTGACCGTATGTCTTCACTTTATTGACCGTTATTCCTTACTGGCTACCGTTTACAATATTACTGCTATTTATGCCAATGAGAATGTTTGCTTACTTGCTAAGAACTAAAAACGTTTTGATCATCTTATCTCTTATTCCGTAGTTGTGCTTGGGTTTGTTTATGTAAATCTTAGTGCTACTTACTATATACTATTAAGATGTTAGTTATTTACTATTAAATAACTATTTGGGTTGTTAGTGTTTGTTGTACAGTGATTCCCGTTTAAGTGCCCTTCCCGCGTAAGTTACCACATTTTGCGGCATCGTTGTTTTTTCTCTAAATTTACATATTAAATTCCCTCTTAAGAGCTTAAATGCCTGTAATATTTAAACCACAAAAACCAAATTGTTTGCAATTTTCCTCTCTTAAGTGCCTTTTAATATTTTTGACATTGAATGCGCTGAGTATTGTCAAAAGGAAAACATATACATAGTTTTGTAATGTTTTTTTCCATATTTATTGTTATTAATACGTTCTTTTGTTATTGATAAGAAATAAATGTGACTTCCATTCTAAAAGAAAAAATATTATTACTTCGAGGCACTTAAGCGGGATTCATTTAAGTGCTTTTTCCTTTCCCTTAAAGTGTCTCGTTAAGCGGGGATTGTGTGTTTGCTTAGGATATTTTGATGAGATACTATTAAATAGAATACGTTCCTTAACTCTCCCCTCTGTTAAAAGAAAATGTACTCATTTCAAAATATTTAGGCTTGTGGTTGGTCTAATTGAATTTCAAATGCATCTTTGTAGTTTTCGTCGAAGTACTGTCGATACACAAGGATTTTTAAACATAAAAAAATTACTAAAATTATACTATGATTATAAGAATCGCATACAATGTAAATTTCAAAGGGTGTTCTTCGATTGTTATTGATTTACAACTTTGCTTCCGCCGTTTTTTTTTGTAAATTTAATTTTTTTGTATGAAAACGACCTCAGCCGCACTTTTCTTGGAATTAAAATAGAAAAGCAAAATTTCCCGCAAATGTCGAGAACTCGGCTCAAAAAGTGACATTTTCAGCTGAGAATAAGTTTGGGATGCAAACAGATCTCTACAAATATATAAATCGATATAAAACGATTTAATCGACTAGTGCTTGACCCTATAGACATTCCTGCAATCGTAGAGAATTCGACTCAAAAAGTGACATTTTCAGTTGAGAATAAGTTTGGGATGCAAACAGATCTCTACAAATATTTTGTTGGGTTAATGTTGACACAAATGTCCAAGATCGATATAAAAAAAAATCGATTTAATCGACCAGTGCTTGACCCTAGACACATCTATGGGAAATGTAAAGTTGTAGACCTAATATAATAAATTTATACATTTCTTTTTATACTTACTTATAATTAGACTCGGAAGTTAAAATCTCCAATACTTTTACTTTTTTCGTTTTGGTGAGCATGTATTCTTTTATTCTTGATCGTGGTTTACATATGTATGTATGTTTTATTATCGATAGTAGTGCTGACGTTATATTGAATTAAATGTGTACCGCTTATTTTAAGTCCATTCCACGTGTGTTCATTGTCGAATAATATTACCATTTGCAATGGAGAATTATTTTCCTGAATTATATTACAGTGAGTATTTTCTTTTAAAAGCAAGAGTATTTGTACATTTATGCTCAAAATTTTTATAAAGAGATGAGGCGATTTACAGAAGGTTTCAAGACCGGATTATCATGTAGTGACCGAGAAGGTAATCTGCTAATGGATGTCCAGAATATACTGGGATTATGGAGGGAACACTTCTCCGACCTGCTGAATGACAGTGAAAGTACAACACCAGGAGATGGCGAACCCCATTCCCTAATCGATGATGATGGAATAGATGTTCCATTACCCAAGCATGAAGAAATTCAATTACCCGCTTGAAGAAGAACGAAGCGGCGGGGGCCGATGGATTACCGTTCGAGCTATTCAAATACGGCGGCGAAGAACTGATAAGGTGCATGCATCAGCTTCTTTGTAGAATATGGTCGGAAGAAAGCATGCCTGACGATTGGAATATCAGTGTGCTCTGCCCAATCCATAAAAAGGGAGACCCCACAATCTGCGCCAATTACCGTGGTATGAGTTTCCTCAGCATTGCATATAATCTCCTGTCGAGCGTATTGTGTGAAAGACTAAAGCCCACCGTCAACAACTGATTGGACCTTATCAGTGTGGCTTTAGATATGGAAAATCAACAACTGACCAGATATTCACCATGCGCCAAGTCTTGGAAAAGACCCGGGAGAGAAGATTCGATACTCACCACCTTTCCATCGATTTTAAAGCTGCCTTCGATTGCACGAAAAGGAGGTGCCTATATGCCACGATGTCTGAATTTGGTATCCCTGCAAAACTAATACGGCTATGTAAACTGACGTTGAGCAACACTGAAAGCTCCGTCAGGATCGGGAAGGACTTCTCCGAGCCGTTCGATACCAAACGACAGGGTGACTCACTATCGTGCGTCTTCTTCAATCTATTGCTGGAAAAAATAATACGAGCTGCAGAGCTAAATAGAGAAGGTACAATCTTCTATATGAGTGTACACTGTACAGTTACTGGCGTGTGCCGAAGATATTGATATAATCGGATGCAACAACCGCGCCGTTTATTCTTTTAACTCATTTTATAATTTCGTTTGGTAAACTTCGATGTGAATGAACAATCTGTAGTATTATTGATTTGTTGACGCGAAAGAACCTCTGCTACAATATTCTGGGTACCAGGTTTATAAACTAGTTTGGCACCATATTCTTAAATTAGATTTTTCTAGCGTTTTAGGTTTGTATTGGGATTTTTTTTTCAGAAATAGAAAAAATTAAAATCGGTGATCAGTGTAAATTTTTAGACCCGCTATGCCGTATAAATAATTTCTCAATTTTTGTAATGACCATACAATAGCTAGCAACTCTTTCTCATTGGTAGTACATATAATTTTGTTGTTTCATTTAGTGTACGTGAAATAATAGCGATTGGTCGACGATTTTGGACCTGAACTGCACCAATAGCAAAGTTGCTTGCGTCTGTTGTCAAACTGAAAGGTTTGGAAAAATCTGGTTGAAATAGTTCGATTTTTTGCAATGCATTTTTTGTTATTTCGAAAGCTTCTATTGCTGCTGTGTCTAAATGCACAAGTGCTTTAGCACTTTGGTTCTTTGATAATAATCCTAATTCTCCTCTCAGATGAACGCTTAGTGGTTTCGTAATTTTAGCAAAGTCTCTTACGAATTTTCTATAATATCTGGCAAGCCCTAGAAAAGATCGTATTTCTTTTAGATTTTTTGGTTGTGGGTAGTATTTTATGGTTTCAACTTTCTTAACATCAACTGTTATCCTAATGTGCTCAAAGAATTCAACTGAATCCTGGAAAAAATGTGACTTTTCATCAGAAATTTTCATGTTAGCATTGTGCAGTGCTTTGCGAAGGTGTTCGATATGTTCTTCGGGTGTGGAGGCATATATTAACACATCTTCAATATAAACATATGCAAATTATATTATCTAAAGATGTCGTCGACGCATCGTTGAAATATGGATGGGGCATTCTGTAATCCGAATGGCATCCTAACAAATTCATACTTTGCACCGTTTACGGAAAATGCTGTTTTTTCTCGATCAGATTCTTTAATTAATATTTGATGAAAACCTGATTCTAAATCGAATGTGGAAAAAATATTTTTTTTTCCTAAGTTCTGTAAAGTAATTTTAACAACGGGAATATCTGTCCGTAATCGTGTGAGTGTTAATTTTCTGGAAGTTAATGTCTATCCGTCTTTTATGTCTACCTTGGTCATCGGTGCCCTGATTTGGGACAGTCCATATAGAAAAATTATATAGGATTTTGCTTGGTTGTATTATACCGTCATATAACAATAAGTCTTGATCAGACTCGGGATATGGATATTGTTTTGTCGGATCTTCTGATTGGGTCGTAATCGATACCTGTATTGTATTTGTGAAAGGCAATGTTTCACTAGTAAAATATTTCTTTTCATAAGTTCTTCTACTTGACTTTTAAACTCATTATTACTAATGGTAAAATTTATTTTTTTGTCGAATTTTGAGTCTATTTTCCTCTGGTATTTTAAACTATAGTCGAACAAATTCACTTCCGCTTTTATTTGGCGAAGTCCTTGTTCTCCAAGAATCATATCGAATTCGATAAATTGGTCAATTTCAAAGAAGGTCAAATGATACCCATACATTGTAATTATTCTTTTAGAGCAAATGACTGAGAAGCCATGCAAAGTTTTAGTTTTGAATGGTTTAATTTTAACTGATTTCTTCATAAGTAGAAACATTTTCAGACTCTAAACACTCTTACACCGATTTGTTTGTTGAGTTTTATTTTGTGGGTTAGGAATATTTTGGTTGTTTGCTGTCCTACCATTTTTAAACATAGACTTTGACTTATTATAATTTCCATTTTTATTATAGCCATACTACGTCCATTGGAACTGGAGCACGTTGTGTAGATTGACTGTCTCTCACGGTGGTCCTCGACTAAATTCAACACTGACTTCCTAACACCTCCGATTTTCTTCTTGGGAATGATTAGGGACTATTTCAGGACCATTTTGCAAAAAAAATTAAAATCGTAGAGTGAGCACTTTTTTTAAATGCACTTTTTTTATTTCTCTTATAATTACTTTGTGCTAAATTCGTTTTTAACCCTCCGTTCATTCAATTTGTTGATACAATACTTTTCTTTTGAGAATATATGACATAAAATAAAACAAAAGATGTACATGTTCAAATATCATTGAACATGCATTCTTTTATGCCTTAGCAAATCCGAGGAGCTACATATAAAACATAAATTTGTATACATAAGTAAACACATAAACATATATGCATTAATATGCAACAAACATACATTATATGTTGCACGCATACATGCAACACACATACATATATATGAGGCACGCATGCACTCAACTACTAATAAACAAACATATTTATATGTATGCACAAGATAACCTATTGGTTATAACGGGTGATTTTTTTGAGGTTAGGATTTTCATGCATTAGTATTTGACAGATCACGTGGGATTTCAGACATGGTGTCAAAGCGAAAGATGCTCAGTATGCTTTGACATTTCATCATGAATAGACTTACTAACGAGCAACGCTTGCAAATCATTGAATTTTATTACCAAAAAAAAAAAAAAAAAATTTTATCGACAAATTTTGTTCAGCGATGAGGCTCATTTCTGGTTGAATGGCTACGTAAATAAGCAAAATTGCCGCATTTGGGGTGAAGAGCAACCAGAAGCCGTTCAAGAACTGCCCATGCATCCCGAAAAATGCACTGTTTGGTGTGGTTTGTACGCTGGTGGAATCATTGGACCGTATTTTTTCAAAGATGCTGTTGGACGCAACGTTACGGTGAATGGCGATCGCTATCGTTCGATGCTAACAAACTTTTTGTTGCCAAAAATGGAAGAACTGAACTTGGTTGACATGTGGTTTCAACAAGATGGCGCTACATGCCACACAGCTCGCGATTCTATGGCCATTTTGAGGGAAAACTTCGGAGAACAATTCATCTCAAGAAATGGACCCGTAAGTTGGCCACCAAGATCATGCGATTTAACGCCTTTAGACTATTTTTTGTGGGGCTACGTCAAGTCTAAAGTCTACAGAAATAAGCCAGCAACTATTCCAGCTTTGGAAGACAACATTTCCGAAGAAATTCGGGCTATTCCGGCCGAAATGCTCGAAAAAGTTGCCCAAAATTGGACTTTCCGAATGGACCACCTAAGACGCAGCCGCGGTCAACATTTAAATGAAATTATCTTCAAAAAGTAAATGTCATGAACCAATCTAACGTTTCAAATAAAGAACCGATGAGATTTTGCAAATTTTATGCGTTTTTTTTTTTTTAAAAAGTTATCAAGCTCTTAAAAAATCACCCTTTAAAAATACATTGGGGCAATTGCTTGTGTGCATTTGAAATAACCCCTTATCGTGCAACATATAAAATATACATATAGACGTACACACATACACATATAATTAGTTCTTAAGATAATTCTAAAATTTGTATATAAGTAAGTAAAAAACCAAAATAAAACTAGAATGAAATAATTTCTCAAAGGCTAGACTATCATTTATTTTCCCCCACCAGCGGTAAAAAATATTTGATAAAGCTAGTTTTAACATTTGAGAATGAATTAAATTCTCACTCAATGCAAGTCTATCATTGCCCCCCACCAGTGGTAAGGTTTGTTAGAAACTACATTGTTTTATAAAAATTGGTAGGCCGGATGTTTTTTTACATTGGTCCTTCGAGCCTATGAAAGAGCTCAGCCAAAACAAAAGCCCTGAATTTAATACAGGCAAAATATAAGCCCTGTAAGTCATACAGGCAAAATAAAAAGTCCTGTTATTTACACAGGCACCATAAAAAGCCCTGTTATTTACACAGGCAAAATAAAAAGCCCTGTTATTTACACATGCAATATAAAAACCCTGGTAGTCACTCAGGCAAAATAAAAATAATAATTGTAAGACGGGTGCATATTCCCGCATATTAAAAATATAAAAACAACAATTTACAATTTTGTTGCGAGAGAATAATTATAATTGTAAGATTCTCCAAAATGTGGAAGACTGATCCTAAATACCTGGATCGTATAACGTCCTCTTTAATGAGAAACATTGAAAGCTTCAAACTAAAAATGGCATATCTAAGTTCAGAATTAATGATAAAGAAATATCAACTAAAACATTTGGAATCAATATACAACGATATTGAAAATATGAAAAACAAATTAGATTTCAATGAAGAAATTGAAATTATATATGAACAATTAGGTGAAGAATTGTATCAAGAGCTTATAAATTTTGATCGACAATTACTAAACGAAGAGCCAAAAAATACTTATAGAAGTAATTTGGATAAAGAAAAATTTATAATAATTCCAAAATTCTCTTCATCTACCACAACAAAGCTGGTTAAAACAAAACCAATACAAAAAGAAAAAGAGGAATTGATAAATATTCCAAATTTAAAAAATAAATTAAACCTATCTCCAAACCTATCTTCTGAAGTTGAACGAACTAAAGTTGATAAAACAAGTGATTCAGAAGAAGAAGAATTTATAATTGTTCCCGATCTCAATCTATTTTCTAAAACTAAGAAGAGACCAACTAAATTAGTTGAAGATAAGAAAGTAGAAGAAGAAGATTTTATAATATTTCCAAAATTCTCTCTATCTTCTGCAAATGAATTAGTTAAAAAAACTAAAGTAGAAGAAGAAGATTTTATAATATTTCCAAAATTCTCTCTATCTTCTGCAAATGAATTTGTTAAAAAAACTAAAGTAGAAGAAGAAGATTTTATAATAATTCCAAAATTCTCTCTATCTTCTGCAAATGAATTAGTTAAAAAAACTAAAGTAGAAGAAGAAGAAGAGAAAGAAAGGAACGAAAACAAAATTACAGAATTACAAGAAGAAGCAAATAAAATACAGAAAGAGACTACTGAACACCCTACTCTTGAGGAAAAATCAACTGATGTGGTTGAAACCTCAGATGTAGACATACATAAAATTAAAAATGAAAAAGCTGAAACTGGAGATCAAGAAGTCCAGAGCAATATTCTCCCCAATGAGCAAATAACCTGGCATTTTTCTCCTCCGGCAGACCCACATTTTGGAGAAATGTGGGAAGCTGGCGTTACCGATCAAACATGCAAACTTTCAACATTGTTAAAATGCGGGGACACCAACTACTGTACTACAACATTCGAAGACATCACTTCAATCGACATCAATCCGAAGCTGAACCCGATCGTAACAACTATAAAGGAAATTGCAGAAGACCAACTAACTACTCTTCAAATAAGTAAAATATACGACAAAGAAGAGCAGAAAAAGCTGCGAGAAGGCATTGAGAAGATCAGCAACAACGTACTAAAATTAATATTATTCAATATTTATAAAATTTATACAGTCCACTAATCTTAAATAATAATTTCTTTCCCTCGGCAATATGTTCAAATATCATTGAACATGCATTCTTTTATGCCTTAGCAAATCCGAGGAGCTACATATAAAACATAAATTTGTATACATAAATAAACACATAAACATATATGCATTAATATGCAACAAACATACATTATATGTTGCACGCATACATGCAACACACATACATTTATATGAGGCACGCATGCACTCAACTACTAATAAACAAACATATTTATATGTATGCACAAGATAACCTATTGGTTATAAAAATACATTGGGGCAATTGCTTGTGTGCATTTGAAATAACCCCTTATCGTGCAACATATAAAATATACATATAGACGTACACACATACACATATAATTAGTTCTTAAGATAATTCTAAAATTTGTATATAAGTAAGTAAAAAACCAAAATAAAACTAGAATGAAATAATTTCTCAAAGGCTAGACTATCATTTATTTTCCCCCACCAGCGGTAAAAAATATTTGATAAAGCTAGTTTTAACATTTGAGAATGAATTAAATTCTCACTCAATGCAAGTCTATCACTGCCCCCCACCAGTGGTAAGGTTTGTTAGAAACTACATTGTTTTATAAAAATTGGTAGGCCGGATTTTTTTTTACATTGGTCCTTCGAGCCTATGAAAGAGCTCAGCCAAAACAAAAGCCCTGAATTTAATACAGGCAAAATATAAGCCCTGTAAGTCATACAGGCAAAATAAAAAGTCCTGTTATTTACACAGGCACCATAAAAAGCCCTGTTATTTACACAGGCAAAATAAAAAGCCCTGTTATTTACACAGGCAATATAAAAACCCTGGTAGTCACTCAGGCAAAATAAAAATAATAATTGTAAGACGGGTGCATATTCCCGCATATTAAAAATATAAAAACAACAATTTACAATTTTGTTGCGAGAGAATAATTATAATTGTAAGATTCTCCAAAATGTGGAAGACTGATCCTAAATACCTGGATCGTATAACGTCCTCTTTAATGAGAAACATTGAAAGCTTCAAACTAAAAATTGCATATCTAAGTTCAGAATTAATGATAAAGAAATATCAACTAAAACATTTGGAATCAATATACAACGATATTGAAAATATGAAAAACAAATTAGATTTCAATGAAGAAATTGAAATCATATATGAACAATTAGGTGAAGAATTGTATCAAGAGCTTATAAATTTTGATCGACAATTACTAAACGAAGAGCCAAAAAATACTTATAGAAGTAATTTGGATAAAGAAAAATTTATAATAATTCTAAAATTCTCTTCATCTACCACAACAAAGCTGGTTAAAACAAAACCAATACAAAAAGAAAAAGAGGAATTGATAAATATTCCAAATTTAAAAATAAATTAAACCTATCTCCAAACCTATCTTCTGAAGTTGAACGAACTAAAGTTGATAAAAACAAGTGATTCAGAAGAAGAAGAATTTATAATTGTTCCCGATCTCAATCTATTTTCTAAAACTAAGAAGAGACCAACTAAATTAGTTGAAGATAAGAAAGTAGAAGAAGAAGATTTTATAATATTTCCAAAATTCTCTCTATCTTCTTGCAAATGAATTAGTTAAAAAAACTAAAGTAGAAGAAGAAGATTTTATAATATTTCCAAAATTCTCTCTATCTTCTGCAAATGAATTTGTTAAAAAAACTAAAGTAGAAGAAGAAGATTTTATAATAATTCCAAAATTCTCTATCTTCTGCAAATGAATTAGTTAAAAAAACTAAAGTAGAAGAAGAAGAAGAGAAAGAAAGGAACGAAAACAAAATTACAGAATTACAAGAAGAAGCAAATAAAATACAGAAAGAGACTACTGAACACCCTACTCTTGAGGAAAAATCAACTGATGTGGTTGAAACCTCAGATGTAGACATACATAAAATTAAAAATGAAAAAGCTGAAACTGGAGATCAAGAAGTCCAGAGCAATATTCTCCCCAATGAGCAAATAACCTGGCATTTTTCTCCTCCGGCAGACCCACATTTTGGAGAAATGTGGGAAGCTGGCGTTACCGATCAAACATGCAAACTTTCAACATTATTAAAATGCGGGTACACCAACTACTGTACTACAACATTCGAAGACATCACTTCAATCGACATCAATCCGACGCTGAACCCGATCGTAACAACTATAAAGGAAATTGCAGAAGGCCAACTAACTACTCTTCAAATAAGTAAAATATACGACAAAGAAGAGCAGAAAAAGCTGCGAGAAGGCATTGAGAAGATCAGCAACAACGTACTAAAATTAATATTATTCAATATTTATAAAATTTATACAGTCCACTAATCTTAAATAATAATTTCTTTCCCTCGGCAATATGTTCAAATATCATTGAACATGCATTCTTTTATGCCTTAGCAAATCCGAGGAGCTACATATAAAACATAAATTTGTATACATAAATAAACACATAAACATATATGCATTAATATGCAACAAACATACATTATATGTTGCACGCATACATGCAACACACATACATTTATATGAGGCACGCATGCACTCAACTACTAATAAACAAACATATTTATATGTATGCACAAGATAACCTATTGGTTATCTTGTGCATACATTGGGGCAATTGCTTGTGTGCATTTGAAATAACCCCTTATCGTGCAACATATAAAATATACATATAGACGTACACACATACACATATAATTAGTTCTTAAGATAATTCTAAAATTTGTATATAAGTAAGTAAAAAACCAAAATAAAACTAGAATGAAATAATTTCTCAAAGGCTAGACTATCATTTATTTTCCCCCACCAGCGGTAAGAAATAATTGACACAGCTAGTCTTAATAGTACTTTTTACTCTAAAAACATTGTATTAATTGATTAAAAATATTTTATAGTCACGAAATATATATAATCATATAATCACGAAATATTTGCAATACATGTAATGAACAAACAGATCTAACTTCAAAATGTTTTTTACATAAACGTAGCATTAGAGTGACGTTAGTTTCGATGCATCGTTAATAAACAAAACCTCAAAAACTAAAGTTTACACGAATGTACGGATTAAAATATAAATTAAAGTTGTTAGTAAATCCAGTTTTAATTATCTTATTCGAGTGTCATGTCGCACAGTAAACCAAAAATTATTAAGAATCATGCCCGTACACACGAAGAAAATCGTTATATTATTTGTTTGTTGTGTTGTACTAAAAATAAGACTATGATTAATATACAATCTGCATTGAAAACAAAGATTATTAACTTTTTTCAAAGTTATGACGAGCAAAATGAATGTCTTCCAAAAGTAGTGTGTCCTTCGTGCAAACAAAATTTATATTCGGATATTGACAGGAACCGAATATTACAAATAGACTTCTCACAATTTCGTTTAAAAAAACAAACAAGATTAAATGAATCTGTTGAATGCGACTGTTATTTTTGTGAATTAGCAAGATCGAATGGAATGAAAAAACTTATTCCAAACAAGTAAGGAAGGGCTAAGTTCGGGTGTAACCGAACATTTTATACTCTCGCAATTTATTTATTTAACTTTATTAATATTATATAATACACAATTTCACACACATATTCGTCATATATATTGTATAAAGTCCATTGAAAGTTGGAAACCATAATATTAGGTTAGAAGTACCGAGGTCCTCAAGTTCGATATATGGGGCCTTGACAACCTATGGTCCGATTTCGGTGATTTTTAGAATGGGGCTGCCACACTATAAATAGAGTATTTGTGCAAAGTTTTGCACCGATATCTTCACTAGTGCTTACTTTATATATTGTAATGTAAACGTTTCAGATCGTCTTCAAAGTTCTGGTATATAGGAAGTAGGCGTGGTTGTGAAGCGATTTGGCCTATTTTCACAACATATCATTAGGATGTAAGGAAACTATTACAAACCAAGTTTCATTGAAATCGGTCGAGTAGTTCCTGAGATATGGTTTTTGACCCATAACTGGGCGACGCCACGCCCATTTTCCATTTTGTAAAAAAATCTGAGTGCAGCCTCTATCTGCCGTTCCTTATGCGAAATTTAGTGTTTCTGACGTTTTTCGTTAGAGAGTTAACCCAATTTTAGTAATTTTCAACCTAACCTTTGTATGGAAGGGGGGCGTGGTTATTATCCGATTTCTGTCATTTTTGGAATGTATAAGGAATTGGCTAAAAAAAACGACTGCAGAAAGTTTGGTTTATATAGCTCTATTGGTTTGCGAGATATGTACAAAAAACTTAGTAGGGGGCGGGGCCACGCCCACTTCCCCAAAAAAATTACATCCACATATGCCCCTTCATAGTGCGATCCTTCATACCAAATTTTATTTCCATAGCTTTATTTATGGCTTAGTTATGGCACTTTATGTGTTTTCGGTTTTCGCCATTTTGTGGGCGTGGCAGTGGTCCGATTTTGCTCATTTTCGAAAGCAACCTTCCTATGGTGCCAAGAAATAAGTGTGCCAAGTTTCATCAAGATATCTTAATTTTTACTCAAGTTACAGCTTGCACAGACGGACGGACGGACGGACGGACGGACGGACGGACAGACAGACATTCGGATTTGAACTCCACTCTTCACCCTGATCACTTTGGTATATATAACCCTATATCTAACTCGTTTAGTTTTGGGTGTTACAAACAACCGTTATGTGAACAAAACTATAATACTCTCTTAGCAACTTTGTTGCTAGCAACTTTGTTGCGAGAGTATAAAAATGTTTTCTCGACTAAACGTAAGTGTAATTCGAAGACGATTAAGTCCAAAAACTGTGAAGTTACTAAACGCTGTTATAACTGTTTTTCTCTTGTCCAGAAAGGTAAAAGTCATATTTGTAAAATCTGAAAAATTGTTGATAATTTACAGAGTATTACAAACACGTTTGATTTAAAAACGAAGGAACAGTTAACATCCGGCTTAATTAAAAATGTTATTAAAGAGAAAGATGAGTCCAGCTCAACAAAGTTATCGCAATCAAAAGGGGGAAATTTCCTGAAAGTTACGATCGGCAACCCCAAAAAATCGAAAGAAACATTATTTTCTGTAAAAGATTTTCAAAATATCCTAACTCAGTTCAATTTAAGTTACAAGGTTACTACTGGGATTGCGACTGCAATTCGCACAGCAACGAAAAATTCTAAAATTATAGAGCCGCACTTAAAAAGAAAATTACTCGAAAGCAATCATACCTTGGACACTTTTTTTCAATATAAGACTTTTGATTTTATCAATGTAAAAAAAAGTTGCATCTGATGTTCCCGAGTTAGTAGTTTATTGTACCGATCTACATGGATTAATTAAGTACATAATGGAACAACACTGATAGTGAACATTTGAAATTCGGTATAGATGGAGGAGGGGGTTTTTTAAAAGTTTGTCTCAGTGTACAGTCAGACTCAGATTATCATTTTATTGAAAGTGAAAAGTGTAGTCGTCAATTGTATAGTGGTGGTATAGAAGCCAAAAAATCGAAAAACACGAGTGTTAAAAAACTGTTTATTCTTGCTCTGGCTCCCTATGCTCAAGAAAATTATGTGAATGTGTCACAGTTGTGGGCAGCATTAGGGATTAATGAGTTTGAAGGAACAATTGCTACTGATTTAAAACTCGCAAACATTATTGTTGCTATTATGTCCCATTCAAGTTTATGTCCATGTTGTTGGTGTTATGCAGACAAAAATAATCTCCATGATGATGATGAGCTTCAAACTATTGGTAGTGGACTAAAAAATTATATGGACTGGTGTGATGCTGGGAGTAAGAAATCTGATGCAAAAACATACAAAAATTGTATACACCCACCTATCATCCAAACAAGCAGCGATCAACTTATTTTAGATTTGGTTCCTCCTCCGGAATTGCATTTACTACTTGGAGTCGTGAACACAATGTTTTCCCACATGTTAGAGGAATTTGAAGAAGAGGCTAACAAATTGGCAGAAAATTGCAGCGTTCAACGTGAAATGACATATGGCAGCCCTTCTTTCAAGGGAAATAGTTGTAAGTTATTACTGAATAAAGTTGATTTATTGCGTTCAATCTGTAGCTTAGGCTGTTTAAAATATGTTGATGCTTTTCAAAGCTTTAATATGGTAGTTAAAGCCTGTTTCACGGTAAATTTGGATACAAAATTCACCGATTATATCGATGAGTTTAAAGAAAAGTATTTAAATTTAAACATTTCAGTGACCCCTAAAGTTCATGCAGTGTTCTATCATGTAAAACAATTCTGCTTGAAACATCAAAGGGGTTTAGGTTTTTATAGTGAACAAGCTATGGAAGCTGTACACTATGATTTTTCAGTTACATGGGCTAAATATAAAGTTTCACAAAAAAATCCTAATTGCATTGAAAGACTATTACGCGCTGTCTGCGAATATAATTCTCAGCATCTTTAAAATGATTGCTTCTTATACAAATGTTTCGTGATTGTATTTTTATTTTTATTATGCATTATTTTTTATGAATTAATAAAATGTTTTTAGAGTAAAATGTACATCTTTTGTTTTATTTTATGTCATATATTCTCAAAAGAAAAGTATTGTATCAACAAATTGAATGAACGGAGGGTTAAAAACGAATTTAGCACAAAGTAATTATAAGAGAAATAAAAAAAGTGCATTTAAAAAAATGTGCTCACTCTACGATTTTAATTTTTTTTGCAAAATGGTCCTGAAATAGTCCCTAATCATTCCCAAGAAGAAAATCGGAGGTGTTAGGGAGTCAGTGTTGAATTTAGTCGAGGACCACCGTGCTCCTCATCTCGTCTAGCAAAACGTATAAGGGTCGCTGGTCAGCAAAGGTGAAGTGCAATCGGTTTATTATGGAGTAAATAATCATGTTTGTGTTGTGATTGATAAGAACATTAGCAGCTGCTCCAGTGATTTTGGTTCATACTATTCCCAGAGCACTATAATATTTCGGATTTTGAGTAAAATATATACTAATACTAGCTGAAATAGTTTGAAATAGTTAAAACGCTTTTTGAACTCTGTTCAAGGCCATTTATTTGTATGGAATGTTAATATATTCAGGGAATAACGTCTCTGTCCATTTAAATATTTTTGGCGAAGTTCGTTCTTTGTTTTGTTGTGTAGCGCGTAAACAAATAAAGAAGATGGCTTTCCAACACGCTTTTGACCTCAAGTTCAAATCTCAATCCCGTGGATTTTTATACTTAAGCAATGCTTAAATAACAGCTGATTTTTGTTTTGAATTTGCTTTGAATTTTCAGCGACATCTTTCGTAGCGTAGGGCAAGTGTCCGTTCGTTTGCACTCAATAACAGCTTATACTTTTCCTTCAGTTTCCATAGGTGCTCCGACTCGCTAGTGATGAAATTTTCGGTTCTTTTGTTGTTTTCATCAATTTTTGATATAATTTTCCTCGCAAATTTATGTATCGTCTGTTATAAATTAAATATTTCAAATATATTTTTATGAATGACATTTGTACAACATATGTTGCCCATAACGATGCCATATATCATAATAAAATTTTATAGAAATTAAGCATTGACTGTGAAACGCAAACGTGAAACAGTTTGTGAAACAGTTTGCAACAATACTTAGCTAAGATTTTATTTAGGCACAACTTAAGTATGGACTGTGAAACCGGGCATTAGCCATACAAAATTCTATACCTATAAAAATGCAAATAAATGATTTTTTTTTTTTTTGCATTTAGGAAATACATGCAGAAATCAACTCTGCGATTTCCTAAATTCCTCTGAAATCTCCCAAATTCGAGGAAGATTTACTGGAAAAGAGTGGCAGCATTGCTTATTTGTCTGACCATACATATGTACATAACTTTATTTATTTCACGGATTGTATGTGATTTTTTCTTAAATTTAGAATATTGGAAGTCATAGATTCGTATAACTTTACCACAAATAATATAAACTTCAAACAACGCATTTTCATTTAATGTTTTTAGCAAGTGGCAGCTTTTATCATGACAGCCTAAATCCATGAAAATTTAGAAAGAAATGTAGCGCCATCTACTGTAACAGACCGCACTTAGCGCCACCAACTGGTGGATAGCTCTTTGCTAATAATAAACAAATAATTTGCAATAAATAAATAATGCGACTATAAGGAGAGTTATAAACTATCCTATCTTTCAAGTTGGACCAAACTGTACACAGTGTTAAAAATTTCATTAAAATCGGTCCAGTAGTTTAGGAGTCCATCGAAAACAAACAACGTGACACGTGATTTTTATATATTAAGATATATGTATATATATATATAAAATCCAAAACTGTGATCTCCATGATCTATATTGACTCTTATCGCCATCAAATGTTGGCAATGACGTGAACAATTCCAGGTATTTTTTGAATCCGTAATATTGAGTTTGATGTCCTCATGTATGATAAGTGGAGTCGCTTGATGATTTTGTTGTTGCACTGACGCCAGTTGTTCAATAAAGTCGTTTTGTTGTTTTCGCACAATTTTTGTCAATGATGAAATTGGCATTTAGAGTAAGGCCATTTGTTGAGCTATATATTCCTCCATGTTTGTTGTAGAATTTAGTTGCCTGTTGTTATCAAACGTTGTTTGTTTCTGTACTTTTCTCGAATTTGGTAATTGGTCAATGTTTAGTGCCAGTGAGTAACTCTGGATTGGTGCTGCCAATGTTTCAGGATCTGCTGGGTGTCCGCTTTTTCAGGACGTTGTTGGAAATCCTACTTCCTGTGGAATTTATAAGGTTTATTCTATCCTCTTTTTAGTTAAACGTCTGTTAGCGTTGAGCTGAAAAGCGATATATTGATCGTTATTCCTTACTGGCTACATTTTACAATCTTACTGCTGGTAAATAACTATTTGGGTTGTTATGGTTTGTTGTACTTCTATTGTTCCAAGATAACTTTGCTTTGATGATTTTCCTAAATGTTGTTCTCTTTACTGAAACATAAGGTTGTTTTGATGTTTGTTTGTTTACGATATTTTGACACATTTGGCTCAGTTATTTCACATATTAACCGATATATGCTGAGTAAAGCTCATCGTTTTTTAGAAAAATCTAAAATAGTAATAACCGAAAACATATAAAAGCTATAAGTCAGCCATAAATTAAGCTATTGAAATAAAATTTTGGTATGAAGGATCGCACTGTGAAGGGGCATATGATGTTGTATTTTTTTCGGGAAGAGGGCGTGACCCCGACCCCTACTAAGTTTTTTGTACATATCTCGTAAACTACTAAAGCTATATTAAGGAAACTTTTTATAGTCGTTTCTTTTAGGTACTACCTTATACAGTTCAAAAATGGAGTAAATCGGATTATAACCACGCCCACCTCCCATACAAAGGTTATGTTGAAAACTACTAAAACTGCTTTAATTCAGTAAGGAAAACCATTAGAAGCCTTAAAGTTCATTATAAAGATGGTACAGAAGTGCTGCACTCAAAATGGTATACAAAGTTTTAAATGGGCGTGGTTCCGGCCACTTATGGGTCAAAAACCATATCTCCGAAACTACTCGACCAATTTCAATGAAATTCGGTTTATAACATCTTCCTGGCTTCCCAATAATATGTTATACCATATACCAGAACTCTGAAGTCGGTCTGAATTGTTTACTTTACAATATATAAAGTTAGTACTAGTGAAAATATCGACACAGAACTTTTAAAAAATACTGTATTTAAAGAGTGGCCCTCCTAAAAATCGTCGAAATTGGTCCATAAGTTTTCAAGACCATATATATCGAATATGAGGACCTCAGTACTTCTAACAAATTTTTTACCGAAATTATAAATAGTTAAGTCTCTCAGATATTTTGAAGAAATTTTGAGGGAATATGTTTCTTTTAATAATATGATATGATAAAAATATCTCCCATATACTTAATATTAGGGTTTTCAACCTTTCAATGGATTTTATACCATATGTATATATGCCGAATATGTGAGTCAAATTGTTTGTTATATTAATAAATTTAAATAAATAAATGGCGAGAGTATAAAATGTTGGTGACACCCGAACTTAGCCCTTACTTGTTTCCGCTATCTTCATTGGTTCTTTATGTACATATATACAGAGGTATTCAAAATTATTTAAACATCGGACGTTTTTTTACAAGTTTCACAGAAAAAGCGTTTGCTCCTTGTTGTTGTTGCCGCAGGGTAACAAAATACTATGTTGTTGTAAACCCTGTTTTATTCCTGATAAGCAAATGAACTGAAGACTCTCAGTAGTCAAAAGTATTTACACACAATTTTGTTGCGTCAAAAGTATTTACACACAACATGAAATGGATTATCCTGTTAGTTTTTAATGATAATTTTTTTAATTTTAATGTTTAGTCTAAGTTACTATTCTAAGGCGATAAATTCATAATTGAATACATTACCATTGGCATCAGCCTGTCCGAATTGATTAAACCCAATTGTGCGCTAAGTTAACTGTTAATTTAGACCAAATTTCGGTAATTTCGGCATTTTCGGTTATTATATCACTTGTCCTCTGATATTTAATGAAAGACCAAACATTTTGACTAAAGTTTTGATCAGGGCTGGGCGGAGGTCAACTTGATTTGCTTCACTTAAAAGTTTTGTTGGTACAGATCCTTCATGAAATGGAGCATTGTCCTGTTGTAAAATGTAGTAAATAGTTGGAAATAGTTGGAAAAGGTCGACCACTACAATGGCATGGTCATGTGAATTCTAATATATCCGGATGATTTAGGGTCCCGAAATTAGTATCAAATCTCCAAAACTTAAGTAAGGAAAGCTTCCCCAAAAAATCATAATGTCACCTCCGACTCTATTTAGCGTCTAAACTGCATTATTCTTCTTCTCACGTGGTCAATGCATAAATCGTTTACTAAAGAAGCCCTGGAACTAAAATTCAGCATTATCTGCACACGACAGGCTTTAGGATGCATTTTAAGGCATATCGCTTTTTTGGTTTCGGAAGTGGTCAAATTTATGCACAACGTAGGAGGTAGGTAGGTAGGAGTGCGGCCATATAATAATATGGCCCAATTAGCACTAGATGTGCCATTTTTATGCACTATTCGTAGACCATATAATTTACTGTTATCCCGTTTCATCTTTCCGTTCAAACCACTTTGTGTTTTCGATGAAGCTATTTATGTCCGATATGCTTTTAGTGGACATCCATTCAATGCTTGATGCCTGATGGCCTCCAAGTGTCCTGTGTCTGATATGCGATAGGGCTGGACATTCACAGAGAAAGTGGAATATTGTTTCCTTATTCCCCTCTAGTTCACAGCCTCGACAAATGTTATTATAGGGTATCCCATTTTCATTGCATGTTCTCCAAATGGCCAATGACCCGTTAGAGTAGCTGTAAGTCTGAAAATACTTTTCCTGGACCTATTTAATAATTCCCCAGATCTAGTCTTATCATATTTTGGCCATATCTGTTTAGTTATTTTATATTTTGTTGTATTCTTCCATCTGTTCTCTGCTAATTGTTCAAATTGTATGTTGAGCTCTCTTTTGATCGTTCCTAGCGGGCATGGTATTGGCATAGCTTCGGATTCGTCTAGAACGGCTCCTGCTTTTGCCAACTCGTCTGCCTTTTCGTTTCCGAATATGTTCCAATGGCCGGGAAGCCAGACCAAGTCTAATTGTGCTTTGTCTTTCAGAGTGCTCAATGCCTGTGGATGTCTATGGGTAGTAGGTATAGAAGCACATTAAGTGCCTCGGTCGGGCAGGACCTTAAAGCACCTGTGACTCCTACACAGGCTGCTCTTTGTAGTCTATTTAATTTCCTGATATTATATTGTTTCTTTAACGCAGGCCACCAAACCAAAGCTCCATATGTAAGTATTGGTCTGATGACAGCAGTGTACATCCACATGATTATATTTGGCCTAAGGCCCCAGTTCCTGCTGACGATTCTCTTGCAGGTGTAGTAGACTATATATGCTTTCTTTGTTCTTTTTTCTATGTTCATTTTCCAGTTCAATTTGGTGTCTATCTCAATCCCTAAGTATTTTGCTGTAGGTGACAGAGAGAGGTGTACCATTGAGCTCCGGTAGATGAAATTGGGGTATTTTAGTTCTGTTTGTAAATAGCATCAGTTCTGTTTTATTGGGGTTAACTCCTAGCAGCCCATAGGTTTAATCCTTCTCAAGGCTCTTTCCATGATCTCGCTGGCTGTTGAAGGAAACATGCCTGATACCATCAGCACTATGTCGTCCGCGTATGCTACTGTTTTTACTCCTCCTTCATTGAGTTGGAGTAGTGCTTCGTTCAACGCTACCACCCATAAGAGTGGGGAGAGGACTCCTCCTTGAGGTGTCCCCCTGCTTACATAACTCTTTCGTGTTGCAGCGCCGTTTGAAGCTATTATCCTTCTATTAATAAGCATCGACTGTATCCATCTGCACACCATATTGTCTATGCCGCCATGGGCTATCAAGAAATGCAGCCATTGTATACTGTTTGGTGATGTAACGATTTTTTCTCAATTACATTTATCACATCATGAAGGGCAGTTTCGGTTGATCGACCCTTCATGTAAGCATGTTGGGACTTCGATAATGAATCTGCCATGATTGATCTAATATGTATATCTAATATGTGGAATTATCATGTTCGTTCGTTTGTGTTACTGGTTGTACCTCCGCTACTGCTGTTTGTTGACTCCCAGGGAAGTGTGTGCTTATGAGTACCTCCAGTGCTTCTTCCGCAGAGGAGGTGCAAACATTCCCCCCCGTCTTTATGTAGGCAGTGCTGGTGTGTTCTTTTGATAGTATCTTACTCAGCCTGGCAGATTCTTTGCAACTCTCTATCGTGGTGCAAAAGGATCGCCATTAGTCTGTTTTAGCTTTTTTGACTGCTTTTTTGTATTTTTTCATACAATCTTTGTATGGTTGCCAGACTTTAGTTCTGAAACTTTCGTTGAAGGCTTTCCTTAGTTGTGTTCTCAGGTTTTTAAGATCACCGTTCCACCAAGGAGGAGACTTCTTCTTTTTCAGAACTGTCATCGGTGTGGATTTATTAAACGAGGTTGATAAAATTGTCTCTATCTTCTCTACCTCGGTATCTAGTTCTTGCGAGTTGCTAATAATGTTTTTATTTGTTCTTTCCATGCTCTTTATTTCTATTTTAGTAAATTTTTCCCAATCCGTTCTTCTAGGGTTTCGATATTGTTGAGGAGTACCGCGTTTCTCACGGATGCTGAAGAGTATCCATGAGTGATCCGACATGGAAGGTTCTTCGGATACCGTCCAGTCATCTACAACTAGACTATCTGAGTCTGTTGATAGCGTGAGATCCAGCACTTCCTCCCAACCCGAAAACCTGTCCGAGCTTGGGAAAATAAAAGTCGGTCTGTTGCCCTTGTTGCATATACTTAAATTGCTATTTAAAATATATTGTAAGAGCGACTCACCTCTGGTATTTGTACAGGAGCTGCCCCATAGGGTGTGCCTGGCGTTGGCATCACACCCTATTAGGATATCTTCTCTATTGTTGTTTTCGGTTAATTTTCTGAGGGCTGCGGGTGGTACGTCCCCATCATGTGCCATGTAGGTTCAGATAAAAAAGAAATGTTTTTCTTTTTGCTCCACCTTTACCACTGTGGTATCTGCTGTGCTGTAATTTGGACAAAGAAATGCATTTATATTTTTATTGATAAGAATGCATGTCCTTGGTTTACCTTCATTACGCATATAGAAAAGATTAAAATTGCTGCTGTTTAGCCCTTTGATCATATCCTCCTTGACCCAGGGCTCTTGTATAAGGCTGATGTCGATGCTCCGGTCACTTATGAGGGTAGTCAGATTTGCTGTAGCACTCTTTGAGTGCTGCAGGTTTATCTGCACGCATCTAAGACTGTTTGTCATTTTTGCTCTCTCCGATGTCCACATTCCTTAGCAACAGGCTGGCGTCGTCGACCTCTTCTGTGTCGTCTTCGTCAGCCGTTTTGTCGCCATTGAATATTTTCATCCTGGCCTTGCGAATTCCGAAGCTGATTTTATTGTAAGCTTTTCCAAGATCCTCTAAGGACTCCTCGCAAATGGCCACTAATATTGGCCTGCTGGTTTTATTTGGCTTTTCCCCCTTTATCAGCTGCCACTCGTCTACACCTGGTATAGATTTG
The DNA here is from genome assembly GCA_031772095.1 of Zeugodacus tau. Taxonomy (NCBI): domain Eukaryota; kingdom Metazoa; phylum Arthropoda; class Insecta; order Diptera; family Tephritidae; genus Zeugodacus; species Zeugodacus tau. Next base: position 37,715,430 of record CM062649.1, read on the forward strand.
TTCTGCAGCTTGATGCACCTCAGGAGCTTTTCGCCTGGCTCCTCCAAAGGGGGTAACCAAATGCGCGCACTAGGCCTCTTTGGAATTTCACTGGAGGCTCTCAAAGGCGTTGCTAATCTTAGCTACACTACTCGCCAGGAAATCCAGAGAAGACATTTGATCACCCTGTAACCCCTCAGGGTTTCGAAAGAGTCAAACTCGGATGAGGACCTGCAGGATTGTCGAGCACATAGCTTAACACTAAACCCGACAATCTGACGTCGATCTCCACCCATCTGTCCTGTGTATGGTGTTTGGTGAGGAGGATTTTCCATCTATAATGGCTACCTGTAGGCAGTCCCTGGCTACATCGCTAAAGGGTCTTGCAGCATTTGTAATACTCTTCTCGCTTTCACCCGGAGTTTCTTGCGCTGGGTTCCTTGCGGTTCATTGAGGGAGCGATTCCTTTTCTGGGAACTGCTTGCCTTCATATTTTCTTCCAGTGGTTCTGATTGCTTCCTTTTCAGGAAGCTTTCATACTCCTCCACTGTTTCCTGTAGCCTCTTTATCTCAACTTCATCAACGGATTTACCGGCTACCTGATCCTTGGCTATCTTGCTTAGCACAAAGACTGTCCTCTGGTACCGGTTTTTCCGCAGTTGATTTTGCGATTTCTTCCTTTTCTTTTTTGTTGTTTCGCCTTTAGCTGCCAGTACACTTTGGTTGGTGTTCTTGGCGGCGCTGGAGGTGGAAGCTTCCACATCTGGCTTAAGAGTAGAGTACGTTTGGGTATTGTGATATGGATGTGCAATGTGATATGCCAGCATATTTCGTAAACTATTCATGTTTTGACATGAATCTTTCCGAGAATACAAAAGCAACTGGAAACAAGTAAGGAAGGGCTAAGTTCGGGTGTAACCGAACATTTTATACTCTCGCAATTTATTTATTTAACTTTATATTATATAATACACAATTTGACCCACATATTCGTCATGTATATTGTATAAAGTCCATTGAAAGTTGGAAACCATAATATTAGGTTAGAAACACCGAGGTCCTCGTGTTCGATATATGGGGCCTTAAATACCTATGGTCCGATTTCGGCGATTTTTAACATGGGGCTGCCACACTATTAACATAGTATTTGTGCAGAGTTCTGCACCGATATCTTCACTAATACTTACTTTATATAGTGAAGTGTAAACGATTCAGATTGTCTTCAAAGTTCTGGTATATAGGAAGTAGGCGTGGTTGTGAAGCGATTTGGCCTATTTTCACAACATATCATTGGGATGTATGGAAACTATTACAAGTGGCAGTGGACCGATTTTGCTCATTTTCGAAAGCAACCTTCCTATGGTGCCAAGAAATAAGTGTGCCAAGTTTCATCAAGATATCTTAATTTTTACTCAAGTTACAGCTTGCACAGACGGACGGACGGACGGACAGACAGACATTCGGATTTGAACTCCACTCTTCACCCTGATCACTTTGGTATATATAACCCTATATCTAACTCGTTTAGTTTTGGGTGTTACAAACAACCGTTATGTGAACTCTCTTTAGCAACATTTGTTGCGAGAGTATAAAAACTGTTGCTGCAAAGCTGCGCGTGCTACTGAACGCTTCGTTTGCTCTCAGTGTGCCAAAAAGTTTATAGTAGTGCGGTCACCAATATTTCAACGCGCGTTTTGACAAAGGATTATTCAGAGTTTAATTCATATTTTAGAATTCTAGTAATTTTTTCTTGATCTTTCGTTAATATAATTAACCGTAATTCAGGTAATTTTTAGCCCAAATAATTTTTTTTTTTGTGAAACAAATATTTTATTATTTCAAACTCGAGTTTGGCTAATGTGATATAGTCAATGTTGTCCATTAGTATATCATATTAAACAAACATAATATCACACAACGTATCTTGTAGGTAAAAGTAATACTCTTCTTAAATTATAGTTTTTCGCAATGCCGAAGAAAGGGGAAATTCGTAAATGGAATGCAGAAAACATGAAAAAAAGCCATACAGGCTGTAAGAGCCGAAAAGATGGGAATACTTCTGGCATCGAAAACGTATGGTGTCCCATTTGCAACCTTGCAAAGAGCTGCCCAATGCATAAATCGTTTACTAAAGAAGCCCTGGAACTAAAATTCAGCATTATCTGCACACGACAGGCTTTAGGATGCATTTTAAGGCATATCGCTTTTTTGGTTTCGGAAGTGGTCAAATTTATGCACAACGTAGGAGGTAGGTAGGTAGGAGTGCGGCCATATAATAATATGGCCCAATTAGCACTAGATGTGCCATTTTTATGCACTATTCGTAGACCATATAATTTACTGTTATCCCGTTTCATCTTTCCGTTCAAACCACTTTGTGTTTTCGATGAAGCTATTTATGTCCGATATGCTTTTAGTGGACATCCATTCAATGCTTGATGCCTGATGGCCTCCAAGTGTCCTGTGTCTGATATGCGATAGGGCTGGACATTCACAGAGAAAGTGGAATATTGTTTCCTTATTCCCCTCTACTTCACAGCCTCGACAAATGTTATTATAGGGTATGCCCATTTTCATTGCATGTTCTCCAAATGGCCAATGACCCGTTAGAGTAGCTGTAAGTCTGAAAATACTTTTCCTAGACCTATTTAATAATTCCCCAGATCTAGTCTTATCATATTTTGGCCATATCTGTTTAGTTATTTTATATTTTGTTGTATTCATCCATCTGTTCTCTGCTAATTGTTCAAATTGAATGTTGAGCTCTCTTTTGATCGTTCCTAGCGGGCATGGTATTGGCATAGCTTCGGATTCGTCTAGAACGGCTCCTGCTTTTGCCAACTCGTCTGCCTTTTCGTTTCCGAATATAGTATGGGTAGTAGGTATAGAAGCACATTAAGTGCCTCGGTCGGGCAGGACCTTAAAGCACCTATGACTCCTACACAGGCTGCTCTTTGTAGTCTATTTAATTTCCTGATATTATATTGTTTCTTTAACGCAGGCCACCAAACCAAAGCTCCATATGTAAGTATTGGTCTGATGACAGCAGTGTACATCCACATGATTATATTTGGCCTAAGGCCCCAGTTCCTGCTGACGATTCTCTTGCAGGTGTAGTAGACTATATATGCTTTCTTTGTTCTTTTTTCTATGTTCATTTTCCAGTTCAATTTGGTGTCTATCTCAATCCCTAAGTATTTTGCTGTAGGTGACAGAGAGAGGTGTACCATTGAGCTCCGGTAGATGAAATTGGGGTATTTTAGTTCTGTTTGTAAATAGCATCAGTTCTGTTTTATTGGGGTTAACTCCTAGCAGCCCATAGGTTTAACCTTCTCAAGGCTCTTTCCATGATCTCGCTGGCTGTTGAAGGAAACATGCCTGATACCATCAGCACTATGTCGTCCGCGTATGCTACTGTTTTTACTCCTCCTTCATTGAGTTGGAGTAGTGCTTCGTTCAACGCTACCACCCATAAGAGTGGGGAGAGGACTCCTCCTTGAGGTGTCCCCCTGCTTACATAACTCTTTCGTGTTGCAGCGCCGTTTGAAGCTATTATCCTTCTATTAATAAGCATCGACTGTATCCATCTGCACACCATATTGTCTATGCCGCCATGTATCAAGAAATGCAGCCATTGTATACTGTTTGTGATGTAACGATTTTTCAATTACATTTATCACATCATGAAGGGCAGTTTCGGTTGATCGACCCTTCATGTAAGCATGTTGGGACTTCGATAATGAATCTGCCATGATTGATCTAATATGTATATCTAATATGTGGAATTATCATGTTCGTTCGTTTGTGTTACTGGTTGTACCTCCGCTACTGCTGTTTGTTGACTCCCAGGGAAGTGTGTGCTTATGAGTACCTCCAGTGCTTCTTCCGCAGAGGAGGTGCAAACATTCCCCCCGTCTTTATGTAGGCAGTGCTGGTGTGTTCTTTTGATAGTATCTTACTCAGCCTGGCAGATTCTTTGCAACTCTCTATCGTGGTGCAAAAGGATCGCCATTAGTCTGTTTTAGCTTTTTTGACTGCTTTTTTGTATTTTTTCATACAATCTTTGTATGGTTGCCGGACTTTAGTTCTGAAACTTTCGTTGAAGGCTTTCCTTAGTTGTGTTCTCAGGTTTTTAAGATCACCGTTCCACCAAGGAGAAGACTTCTTCTTTTTCAGAACTGTCATCGGTGTGGATTTATTAAACGAGGTTGATAAAATTGTCTCTATCTTCTCTACCTCGGTATCTAGTTCTTGCGAGTTGCTAATAATGATATTATTTGTTCTTTCCATGCTCTTTATTGATATTTTAGTAAATTTTTCCCACTCCGTTCTTCTAGGGTTTCGATATTGTTGAGGAGTACTGCGTTTCTCACGGATGCTGAAGAGTATCCATGAGTGATCCGACATGGAAGGTTCTTCGGATACCGTCCAGTCATCTACAACTAGACTATCTGAGTCTGTTGATAGCGTGAGATCCAGCACTTCCTCCCAAACCGAAAACCTGTCCGATCTTGGGAAAATAAAAGTTGGTCTGTTGCCCTTGTTGCATATACTTAAATTGCTATTTAAAATATATTGTAAGAGCGACTCACCTCTGGTATTTGTACAGGAGCTGCCCCATAGGGTGTGCCTGGCGTTGTCATCACACCCTATTAGGATATCTTCTCTATTGTTGTTTTCGGTTACTTTTCTGAGTACGTCCCCATCATGTGCCATGTAGGTTGAGATCAAAAAGAAATGTTTTTCTTTTTGCTCCACCTTTACCACTGTGGTATCTGCTGTGCTGTAATTTGGACAATGGAATGCATTTATATTTTTATTGATAAGAATGCATACCCTTGGTTTACCTTCATTACGCATATAGAAATGATTAAAATTGCTGCTGTTTAGCCCTTTGATCGTATCCTCCTTGACCCAGGGCTCTTGTATAAGGCTGATGTCGATGCCCCTCTCACTTATGAGGGTAGTCAGATTTGCTGTAGCACTCTTTGAGTGCTGCAGGTTTATCTGCACGCATCTAAGACTGTTTGTCATTTTTGCTCTCTCCGATGTCCACATTTCTTAGCAACAGGCTGGCGTCGTCGACCTCTTCTGTAACGTATTCGTCAGCCGTTTTGTCGCCTTGGAATATTTTCATCCTGGCCTTGCGAATTCCGAAGCTGATTTTATTGTCAGCTTTTCCAAGAGCCTCTATGGACTCCTCGCAAATGGCCACTAATATTGGCCTGCTGGTTTTATTTGGCTTTTCCTCCTTTATCAGCTGCCACTCGTCTACACTTGGTATAGATTTATTCTGCAGCTTGATGCACCTCAGGAGCTTTTCGCCTGGCTCCTCCAAAGGGGGTAACCAAATGCGCGCACTAGGCCTCTTTGGAATTTCACTGGAGGCTCTCAAAGGCGTTGCTAATCTTAGCTACACTACTCGCCAGGAAATCCAGAGAAGACATTTGATCACCCTGTAACCCCTCAGGGTTTCGGAAGAGTCAAACTCCGGATGAGGACCCGCAGGATTGTCGAGCACATAGCTTAACACTAAACCCGACAATCTGACGTCGATCTCCACCCATCTGTCCTGTATGGTGTTTGGTGAGGATGAATTTCCGTCGATAATGGCTACCTGTAGGCAGTCCCTGGCTACATCGCTGAAGTGTCTTGCAGCATTTGTAATATTTTTCTCGCTTTCACCCTGCCTGGGTTTCTTGGGCTGGGTTCCTTGCGGTTCATTGAGGGAGCGATTCTTTTCTGGGAACTGCTCGCCTTCGTATTTTCTTCCAGTGGTTCTGATTGCTTCCTTTTCAGGAAGCTTTCATACTTCTCCACTGTTTCCTGTAGCCTCATTATCTCAACTTCATCAACGGATTTACCGGCTACCTCATCCTTGGCTATCTTGCTTAGCACAAAGACTGCCCTCTGGTACCGGTTTTTCCGCTGTTGATTTAGCGATTTCTTCCTTTTCTTTTTTGTTGTTTCGCCTTTAGCTGCCAGTACACTTTGGTTGGTGTTCTTGGCGGCGCTGGAGGTGGAAGCTTCCACATCTGGCTTAAGAGTAGAGTACGTTTGGGTATTGTGATATGGATGTGCAATGTGATATGCCAGCATATTTCGTAAACTATTCATGTTTTGACATGAATCTTTCCGAGAATACAAAAGCAACTGGAAACAAGTAAGGAAGGGCTAAGTTCGGGTGTAACCGAACATTTTATACTCTCGCAATTTATTTATTTAACTTTATATTATATAATACACAATTTGACCCACATATTCGTCATGTATATTGTATAAAGTCCATTGAAAGTTGGAAACCATAATATTAGGTTAGAAACACCGAGGTCCTCGTGTTCGATATATGGGGCCTTAAATACCTATGGTCCGATTTCGGCGATTTTTAACATGGGGCTGCCACACTATTAACATAGTATTTGTGCAGAGTTCTGGCACCGATATCTTCACTAATACTTACTTTATATAGTGAAGTGTAAACGATTCAGATTGTCTTCAAAGTTCTGGTATATAGGAAGTAGGCGTGGTTGTAGCGATTTGGCCTATTTTCTACAACATATCATTGGGATGTATGGAAACTATTACAAGTGGCAGTGGACCGATTTTGCTCATTTTCGAAAGCAACCTTCCTATGGTGCCAAGAAATAAGTGTGCCAAGTTTCATCAAGATATCTTAATTTTTACTCAAGTTACAGCTTGCACAGACGGACGGACGGACGGACAGACAGACATTCGGATTTGAACTCCACTCTTCACCCTGATCACTTTGGTATATATAACCCTATATCTAACTCGTTTAGTTTTGGGTGTTACAAACAACCGTTATGTGAACTCTCTTTAGCAACATTTGTTGCGAGAGTATAAAAACTGTTGCTGCAAAGCTGCGCGTGCTACTGAACGCTTCGTTTGCTCTCAGTGTGCCAAAAAGTTTATAGTAGTGCGGTCACCAATATTTCAACGCGCGTTTTGACAAAGGATTATTCAGAGTTTAATTCATATTTTAGAATTCTAGTAATTTTTTCTTGATCTTTCGTTAATATAATTAACCGTAATTCAGGTAATTTTTAGCCCAAATAATTTTTTTTTTGTGAAACAAATATTTTATTATTTCAAACTCGAGTTTGGCTAATGTGATATAGTCAATGTTGTCCATTAGTATATCATATTAAACAAACATAATATCACACAACGTATCTTGTAGGTAAAAGTAATACTCTTCTTAAATTATAGTTTTTCGCAATGCCGAAGAAAGGGGAAATTCGTAAATGGAATGCAGAAAACATGAAAAAAAGCCATACAGGCTGTAAGAGCCGAAAAGATGGGAATACTTCTGGCATCGAAAACGTATGGTGTCCCATTTGCAACCTTGCAAAGAGCTGCCCGCAGCGATAAAACAATCGACGAAATATTAGCTATTCCATTGGGACGTAGGCCGGTTTTTAACCGAGATGTTGAATTGGAGCTGGTAAGATATTTGAGAGAAATGGAGGCAAAGTTTTGGGGGCTCACTCGAAGTGATGTGCGTTCGCTTGCATTTCAATTAGCAAATCGAAATAATATTGAGAACCCATTTTCCATAATCAAGGAATGCGCCGGAAGAGATTGGTTGCGTAGCTTTCTAAATAGACATAAAACGGAAATAAGCTTACGCTCTGCCACAGGTACCTCAATCGAGAGAATCAAAGGATTCAATGTGGAAAATGTGAGCCAGTTCTATAATTGATTAGAGCAGGAGTTTGAGAAGCATAAATTTTCTGCAACTAGAATATGGAATGTTGATGAGACAGGAGTGTCTATCATGCAAAGTAAGCAGCCAAAAATTTTAGCAGCAAAATGCAAATTGGTTGCATGACTTCAGCAGATAGAGGATCTCTCATAAGAGTTATAAGCTGCATGAGCGCAAGAGGAGCCTTTGTTCTACTATTTTTCATTTTTCCAAGAAAAAATCCCTCTCCGCTTTTAATGAAACCTGGTTCCGATTTTGCTTGTCACATATCGGGATGGATACAAATACCAATATTTACCGCGTGGTTTGATCACTTTTTGCGATTCACTAATCCATCGAAGGAGAACCCAATCTTGCTTATTTTAGATGGCCACTACAGTCATACGCGAAATGTTGATGTTTTGGATAAGGCTCGTCAAAATGGCGTCATTGTCTTATCATTGCCACCTCATTGTACACACAAAATGCAACCCTTAGAAAAAGCATTTATGGGTCCTCTTAAAACATTTTACAATGACGAAATAAGACGATTTATGCGAGAGCAAGGCCGATAGGTGACACAATTTGATGTAGTTGAGCTGTTTTCAAAAGCTTATCTGAAAGTTCAAACGGCACAGATAGCAATTAATGGGTTCAAATGCACTAGTATCTATCCCTTTGATAAAAATATTTTCCAAGAAAGTGATTTTATGGAGCAACGCCAAGAAAATCCGCTGAAAGATACTCAACCTATAGAAGATATATTTTTAGAAGAACCAGTGTCCAGCACAAGTAGGGCAGCGATGAAAAATTTCGTCACACCTTGGCAGATATCCCCACCACCTAAGCTAAAACTGTCTACCAACTCTTGAGGCAAACGATCAGAATCGACAGTGTTAACAACATCACCATATAAAGCGCTTTTGGAGGAAAGCATCAGAAATGTTGAAAAGCGCAAGAAAAAATGAAATGTAAAAGACATACCGCATTCACGTAAAACCAAAACACAACGGGCAACCAAAACTAGGGAAACTTCTTCGAGCGAGTCGGAAAAAAGCTTGCATCTTCCCAGTTCAGATGAGGAATGTTGGGCGGAAACACCACCTAGTAAGGATACTGTGTGCGCTTTTTGCAACAAAACCTTTGAGACGGATAAAGGAAGTATTGCTTGGGTACCATGTTTGCAATGCGACTTAGTTTGGGCACATAGCAAATGTCTCCCTAAGCGTCAAGCAATATTTGTTTGCGAGACCTGCCAAACATTTTAAAATTAAAAACAGTACACATTTTTTTGAATCCTTGATTGTTTCTATGTACATACTTGAATAGTCATGTTTTTTTTATTCTTAATGAATTATATTACAACAATACAAAATGTCGCATTTTTGTTTTTAATAAATGTATTATTTAGCAATTCGTTCTCCCTTTATTTTTTTTAAGGAAAGCTTATAGGTAATGTGATATAGTATATCACTTTACCTGATATAGTATATCACATTACCCATACATTTTGGCGAAGTCGCTTTTTCGACCATCTATAGTTTAATTGAGTTATCTTTCAAAGTACTTGAGATACCGAAATATCTCTTTGAGATATATTGCGCAATGAAGAAAGGAATAGTATTGCATAATTTTTGTAAGTATTAGTTTATGAAATTTTAAGTAATAGTAGAAAAACTTATACCCATATCACAATACCCAAACTTACTCTACCCTGATTGGTACCCACTGCTGTCACTACCGGTGTACTGTGGCTGGTACTCCCGGTAGTACTCTCGCCTCGTCTCGTCTCCTGGCTGGAGGCGAGTAACTGGTCCTCATCGGATTCCATTATAGGATTCCGATATGTAATAGCATTTCCGGTGGTCATAGCATTTGTCGTCAAGTTAGTTGTTGTAGTTGTTGTTGTTGTTCCCATTTGGGATGCGCGCATTACTCTTACTTAAGCCCCTTCACCACGACAAGGCGACCAACGTAGGAATTTATGTTACTATTTTTAAATGTCCTCAACAGTGTAGAATCATTGACTGTTTATGCAATATGCTCATTCGATGATGCTGTAATATTAAGAGGACTAATTGTGGGATTTGGTATGACAGTTCCTACTAATCTTATATATTATCTTTGAGTTATCACAGGTTTCTGACCAGTTCTCTTTAAATTATCCTTGTAATTGTTCGTGTCCTTCTTTTTAATAACATTATAAACAGTATTCCTTTAAATTCTACAAATTTTTGTTAACTCCGAAACCGAAATACCAGTCTTAAACTTAGTAACAATCTCCGATCTAGTTATAATCCTTAATTCCATTGGTTTCGGCATTTTATTTACCAAATTTTATATTTTAAGTCTTTGTTAGTTAGTTATGAATGCATTAGAAGTCAATCACTACTCTTGCTTAAACCAAATCCAAGAATAAATGCTAAATCGTGGTGTGTAAATACTTTTGACGCAAAAAAATTTGTGTAAATACTATTGACTACTAAGAGTCTTCAGTTCATTTGCTTATATATCCGCCATATTTCTAGCTATTCTTGCCAAACCGACTTCATTCGCTCGGGAATAGATCAAGGTTTACAACAGCATAGCATTTTGTTACCCTGCGACAACAACAACAACAAGAGAAAGCTTTTTGTGTGAAACTTGTAAAAAAACGTCCGATGTGTAAATAATTTTGACTACCTCTGTATAACCCCATATCTAACTTTTATATTTCTTGGTGACACAAACAAACGTTAGGTGAACAAAACTATAATACTCTGCGCAATAGGTTGCGAGAGTATAAAAAAGTGTTTATTTAGCATTGATTTGGAATTTGGAAGAAAAACAGTTAGGCTGTTAGTTTAAACTCCCCACTCCCCAAACTACTTATGTTTACATTGTAGTTTATTTATTAAATTTCAAATTTGAATTGTCCGTTTTTAGTATCAATGTATTCTATTAATTTATACTCATACAAATTATGATTTACTAAGTATTTATGAATTTGAAATTTATATGTTATGATAGGGAATAATTGTTTACTCTATTGTTACCTTTTTTCATTTCAGATTTTTTTTTAGTTTTTCTTTAATTTTTATACTCTCGCAACAAAGTTGCTACGAGAGTATTATAGTTTTGTCCACATAACAGTTGGTTGTAAGTCCTAAAATTAAACGAGTTAGATATAGCGTTATATATGTATATCAAAATGATCAGGGTGACGAGAAAAGTTCAAATCCGGATGTCTGTCTGTCCGTCCGTGCAAGCTGTAACTTGAGTAAAAATTGAGATATCTTAATGAAACTTGGAAGACGTATTTCTGGGCACCATAAGAAGGTTAAGTTCGAAAATGGGCGTAATCGGACCACTGCCACGCCCACAAAATGGCGAAAAACGAAAAAAAAAATAAAATTTGGAATAAAGGATCACACTATGAAGGAGCATATTTGTATGTAATTTTTTGGGGGAAGTGGGTGTGGGCCCGCCCCCAAATCGGTTATTTGTATATATCTCGCAAACCAATTAAGCTATATAAACCAAACTTTCTGCAGTCGGTTCTCCTACGTACCCCACCATACACCATGAAAATAGTTGAAATCGGATAATAACAACGCCCACCTATCATACAAAGGTTAGGTTGAAAATTACTAAAAGTGGGTTATCTCACTAACGAAAAACGTCAGAAACACTTAATTTCACATAAGAAATGGCAGATGGAAGCTGCATTCAGATTTTTTTACAAAATGGAAAATGGGCGTGGCGTCGTCCACTTATGGGTCAAAAACCATATCTCAGGAACTACTCGACTTATTTCAATGAAACTTGGTTTGTAATAGTTTCCTTACATCCACTGAATCTTAAAAAATGTAAAACGATGTGCTTTTCCCGTAGAACTGTTGATCTTTCTCCCTATGTAATAAATAACTTCAGTTTAGAGCAAGTTTTTAGCTTTGTTGATTTAGGAGTTAATATGGACCCTAAACTAAATTTTAATTCTCATGTAAATTCAATTGTCTTAAAAGCTAAAGGTGCTCTTAGCTTTGTTAAACGTTGGTCTAAAGAATTTAATGATCCGTATATTACTAAAATTCTTTTTACAACATTGGTAAGGCCTATATTGGAGTATGGTTCTGTGGTATGGAATCCTAGCTATCAATCCCATTCTGATAAGCTTGAGTCCGTTCAAAAACAATTTTTACTTTTTGCTTTAGGCCACTTACATTGGGATTCAAGATTGAATCTTCCCCCGTATACTAGTCGTTTAAAACTTATAAATCTTCCCACACTCACTAGTCGCAGAGAAATGCTAGGTATAATATTCCTAGTAAAAATTCTGAATGGTTTAGTTTGTAGTTCATTCCTTTTGTCTGATATTAAGTTTAATGTCCCATTGCGTTCATCCAGGCAGTTTAGACCATTATTTCTAAAATCTTCTAGAACAAATTTTGAGTTAAATGAACCATTCCGCCGAATATGTCATGATTTTAATTCGCATTCCAGCACATTTGATCCATCTGACTCAATATTTAGCATCAAAAAAACTATTTTGTCTTCTCTTAATAAGTAATATTCAGAAATTTTTAACTTTTTGTTTTTATAAATTTTTAATTCTCAGCTGTTGAAATGTTTGTTTCTGTAGCTGAGCAGTTTGAGAACCGGACGCTTAAAAATATCTTGCCTTTCTAGACTCGGCAAATTCCGCTCGTATGCGGACTGCGCCCCACGCGTCGGTTGGGCGGGAGGAGGGTAATCGTTTGGGTTAATAATAAGTATTTTTGTTATTAATAATAAATATATGTGATTTTCATTCTAAAAAATATTACATTGAGAAAAGGCTTTGTAAGCACTTAAGCGGGATTCATTTAAGTGCCTTTCCCGCTTAAGTATCTTAAAAGTCTTGCATGTTCAGCGGGGGCACTTACGCGGGGATTACCGTACATATATTTAATTTCATACATATATAAGATGTTTAATACCTTGCTTTGGCTAATGATATTGTAAAGCATTTTGGAGCTCATTTATTATTAAATTAAGACTTCTTCTTCTACTGTTTTTTTCCAGTGATGTCCTGCTGGGTTATTTACTGCATTGTTTATTTCTGTATTATTTTTAATATTTCAGAATTTGTGTTGAGGTGGTTATTATTGTTTTCTATTAAGACATTGATTTTACTGGTTATTTTTACGTAATCGTCTTAGACAGGTCTCTTTATACTACCTATTTTCAAATTCATATTGTACTAAGTTAATATACTCTGTATATTACTGGTGCTGTATATTACTATTACCAAATTTTGTAGAATAAATTCTTTTAATATTATCATCAGTGTTTCTCAGGGTTGTGTCAAATTCTAATAAATGAAGTGTTTTATTATACTCTCGCAACAAAAGTTGCTAAGAGAGTATTATAGTTTTGTCCACATAACGGTTGTTTGTAAGTCCTAAAACTAAACGAGTTAGAAAGAGGGTTATATATACCAAAGTGATCAGGGTGACGAGTAAAGTTCAAATCCGGATGTCTGTCTGTCCGTCCGTGCAAGCTGTAACTTGAGTAAAAATTGAGATATCTTAATCGAACTTGGAACACGTGTTCCTTGGCACCATAAGAAGGTTAAGTTCGAAGATGGGCGAAATCGGACAACTGCCACGCCCACAAAATGGCAATAACCAAAAACACATAAAGAACTATAACTAAGCCATAAATAAAGTTAAAATTTAAGTTAAAATAAAATTTGGAACATAGGATCGCATTAGTGAGGGGCACATTTGAATGTAATTTTTTTGGAAAAGTGGGCGTGGACCCGCCCCCAAATAGGTTTTTTTGTATATATCTTGAAAACCAATAAAGCTATATAAACCAAACTCTCTGCAGTCGTTTCTTTTAGCCGTTTCCTTATGCAGTCCAAAAATGAAAGAAATCGGATAATAACCACGCCCACCTCCCATACAAAGGTTAGGTTGAAAATGACTAAAAGTGCGTTAACTCACTAACGAGAAACGTCAGAACCACCAAATTTTACATAAGAAATGGCTGAAGGAAAATGGGCGTGGCGTCGCCCACTTATGGGTCAAAAACCATATCTCAAGAACTACTCAACAGATTTCAATGAAATTCGGTATATAATATTTTCTTGACACCCTGATGACACTGGTGGAATATGGGCGAAATCGGTTCACAACTACGCCTACTTCCCATATAACTCAATTTTGAATCCTTCTGACTCGTTCACTTTATAATGTATACATAAGGAACCGATAAAGATAGCGAAATAAAACTTTACACAAACACTGTATTTGAGCTGTGACATCACTTGTGGAAAAATTGTCAAAATCTAACCATGACTTTTCAAGGCCCCTGATATCAAAAATGAAGAACTCACTGCCTAAGGGTAATTTTTCACCGGAAATATAGGTAAATCTCTAAATAAATTGCGAGAGTATAAAATGTTCGGTTGCACCCGAACTTAGCCTTTCCTTACTTGTTAATTATTATTTTTAATATTTCAGAATTTGTGTTGTGTTTGTACCTATTTTCAAATTCATATTGTACTAAATTAATCTACTCTTTCTACTTGGTGCAGTATATTACTATTACCAAATTTGGTAGAGTAAATTATTTTAATATTATCTTCAGTGTTTCTCAGAGTTGTGTCAAATTCTATTAAATGCAGTGTTTTACCAAAGGCAATGAATAGCCTTGATCCCGATTAACTCCGAACTTAATCAGATCCAAATTTGTAAAAAAAATCTACATAATTATGTTATTATTAGAAAATTCACATCAGAAAAATTTAGCTTTGCATTGCATGCGCATGTTTTTTTTGTTTACATTTAATTGAGAAACAGCTGTCAGTATTGCTTGTTTTCATTCACAATATAATAGATTAAAAGCGAAAATTCCACTGACTAAATTTTGAGTATTAAATCGGACTTAACTGAAATAACTCGAATTAATCCCGATTAATCCGGATTAATGCCGCCGTCTGTCAGGGGTATCAGTTGCTTGAACATATTAAAACAAATTTTAGTTTCTTCGATTGTTAAATTATCGCTACTAATAGCATATTTTTGAGTTTGATTATCAATGCCTTCATTATTATTAATTCGTTGATTACATCGGTAATGTCTAGCTTTTAAAATATTTTAGGAGATAATACTTTAATGAAGGCATGTCATCTATTCATTTTAGAATTTGGATTGCGGTTGGGCACGCGAAAGATAATGCCCTAGTTCCCATGTACCTATTTATATTTTCAAATTTGTGTTGGGCTTTAATCGGAAACACGAATTCAAGCAAATGTTACGAACTACATTTCATTAAAATTGGTCGATTAGTTCCTGAGATATGTTTTGGCCTCATAAGTGGGCTGTGCCACGCCCATTCTACAGTGTTTACATCAATTTTAACATAAACGTTAGAGTTGCTGCTGTTTTTCGTTAGTAAGTTAAAGCACTTTATAGACCGATGTTTACATCATATAGCGATATGATTCTTTGTACACAAATTTATTTTAATTGTTTTATTTGTGACTTAGTTATGGAACACTTTGTAGATTTCGGTTCGGTTTCATTGAGAAATCTCAAGTGTTGCTCAAGTTATAGCTGGCACAACAAATAGACAGGGAGACGAACGGACAGACAGACATCCGGATTTCAACCCCATTTTCGTCATCCTGAGCAGTTTGGCATATCTAAGTCGTTTAGTTTTAGGTGTTACTAATAAATGCTTTATGAATAAAACTATAGTACTCTGTGCAAGATGTTGTGAAAGTATAAATACTGCCTAAAATTTTGTGGAATTTTTTTAAAGGAGTACTTAAAAGTAATCCTTGTAAGTGGTATCTCGATGACTTATTTAAGATTTCATCAAGATCAGTTGAGTAATTCTCGAGTAATCTTGTCAACTGGCTCTCATACCACAGTATTAAACAGTGGAGTTATTTAAGTTTTATTTTATGTATATATGTATATACATATGTATATATTTTATATATATGTATTCATATATACATATGTATGAATTAATTCACATACATATATAGAAAACGAAAGCTTTAAATCTAAGTCACACTACTGTAATAGAAGTGAAGAAGTAGGAAAGTTCAGACATTCTTGTGAAGTCATTTATTTTATTTTACTGCCAACTTCTTTGTGTGACTTTCAAGTGTGTTGATACTTTATTTATTGGGAGAAGAAGGGCGTAATATGTGAAAGTCAACTTCATCAATATTACAAGCATATGCATCCATATATGTGTAGGTATGTGCAATACCCACGAACATATTTATTTTTATGTACATTCGTATAATATGAAATAAAAGAGGAAGGGGGTTTCCAAATGTGTATTCGTTCTTTTATTTACCCACATTCTGCAGACAGGTTTTGTGTCACTAACCTTGTAGCGATTATTGAACTTGAGCATTGAAACTTCTGGGTCAAGGCAATAAAGTTTTTATTTGATGGTTTTTCTTTTTGAAAGGTTCATTAACTTTTAGCAAGGAGAACATGTATGTATTAATGCATAGGAAGAAAAAGTAGCTCAAATAAATTCATTTTAATAAGCTTCGAATATTTGGTCTGTATTTAACATATTTCTCTCAAAATTCTTTTTCCTACTATGAAGTATTATATAATAATTCTTTTTGATTTTTGTAATTCTTCCTATTGATTCAGCGTGCCGTATTCAGTGTGTAAGATTGTCCTATGTTCAGAATATATACAAAAAGTAAAATACCGTGTGGAGAGATATGGAGTTTACAATATTGATAAAAAAATTCATATGGCATATGGAGCATTTACTAGATATCAATAAAAAATCAATTCAAACATTTTATAATTTTTTCTCGATAAAATTTCATAACGCAATCCAATTTGAACCACTTTTGAAGGATATCAACATAAATGCCGTTTTTTATATCAGATTAAATTAAATTCAATTAAAATTAAGGGCGCATCTTTGGAGATTTGTTTTTTGACGTAAGTAAATCACAATTTAGCTATAAATGCGAAGTTTTATAGTATTATAGGAAGGGGCATCTGCGGTTTAAATTACGCTGAATCACTCTTGCCAACAGGTGCTTCTTTGGACTGAGTAGGCAATTGAAAAGTAAAGTCCTCTCTCGACGAACCAAAATCAAACTCTACAAGTCGCTCATTATTCCCGTTCTGATGTACGTCGCTGAAGCGTGGAACCCTCGGTCGAATCCTGCGGAGAGCGAAGAAGCTCTTCTTCTTTGTCCGTATTTATGCTCACAGCGCTTTCTGGGTCCGAATCTTCATGGATTGCGGAACCCGCGCGCTGCAGAGCTGGTCTGGCAGTAGCATTACAACCACCGCAACCTGCTCCCGTTGCAGTGGAGGTGTGGCCGCTGGCGACACAGCTGAAAAAGTCACTGTGCCCGCCGGTGGCAGCAGCCTCGTCTCCCACCGACGTTTGGGTGATATCCCAGCCCGCTGTTCTTCCTTTTTGTCCTCCATATTGAGTTTTTGTATTCGGGGGTCTCTACCCCTAGCGTTTTATACCTACCGGCAGGTACCTCACTGGCAATGGCTGATGTACTCACGCCTCCACCGCCCTATGAGGATACATATAGAGCATTCCAACATATGATGATGGATGTGGAGTACATCAGCCTTAGCTAGATGGCGCCTGCCTGCACTGCCGTGACTTAGCTTGTCATAGACAGCTTGAGACCCCAGCAGTGCAGGCAGCGCCACCCATTGCCCAGTCGACACCCGCGCGGAGGATATAGCCAAGAGGAATTTTTGTCGACCAGATATGTATTAAATTAGCAATAAATATTAAGAAGTCCTACCTCAAATACTTTTGTCAAAAAAATTCCAATTCCATCCGATTTTCATGCGTGCAGGGTGGCGTAACCCCTTAATTTGACTCATGCATCTGGGCGTAATATTGTAGAACGAACTATTGGAGGTTTGAAATGCCAATTTCATTGCTTGTTGAGCACATTACATTATCGTCCTGAAACAGTTGTCAAAAATATGGAAGCATGTTGCGTTTTACATAACATCTGTAAAAGCTATAATAGAGAAAACACACAAGAGGAAAATATATTCAGTGCAAATGAAATTTCTGAGGACACTGATTTTTCACCGATATTAGAATAATGCCAAATGAAGGCTGCATATCGATCTTGGACATTTGTGTCAACATTAACCTAACAAAATTTTGTAGAGATCTGTTTGCATCCCAAACTTATTCTCAACTGAAAATGTCACTTTTTGAGCCGAATTCTCGACATTTACCGGAAATTTTGCTTTTCTTTTTTAATTCCAAGAAAAGCGCGGCTGAGGCTCATCGAATGCTTTCGGATACGTACGGTGAGGCTGTCCTAAGTGAAAAAAATCCTTAAATTTACAAAAAAAAAAACGGCGGAAGCAAAGGCGTGCAACCGAACATTTTGTACTCCCGCAATTCATTGATGTAATTTCAGATAGATAACACACAAATTGAGCCATATATTCGGCACAAAGTCCAATAGAATAACGAAAATCATCACATAAAGTATATGAGGGCTGAGGTAATTCTTGAACCGATTTCATTAATTTTCATCACCAACATACATTATATCCAAGATTATATGTTCACTTAATTTGGCTAAGATATTTCACATATTTTTTTTTTCAATATTTCTTTATTTATTGAATCTGCTTTGTTTAAAGCCTAACAATAAGTATTAAAATCTTAAATCTATTTACAACTAAGTAAGCTCAAGAATGTGTTTGAGCTTTTTTGGCAGAACGTTGCTCTTTAGTAGGCAGGTAGATCTCTTCTTTTTAAACGAGTTTGATTGGAATGTACCAAGGCGTTTGCCAATGGGTTTGGATGTTCACGAAGTTTGGAAATATATTTCTTTCTGCTTCTTTACCATAGGAATATCAAGATCCTTATGGATATTTTCATTACGCATGTACCATGGTGAACCCGTTATTGTTCTAAGCATTTTAGATTGGAATCTCTGAATTATATCAATGTTGGTTGCACAGGTCAAAATTTCACAGTTGAATACCATACATCCAAATCGGTTTTATGATTGCATTGTATAATAGGACTTTGTTGTCTAGGCTAAGTTTAGAATTTTTGTTTAGAAACCAATTTAAATTTGCTGCTCTTAACTTCATGCAAGTTACTTTACTCGCTATATGTTTCCGCCACGTAAGCCTTCGATTTTTATTTTAACTGTCCGACATGTTTCTGGCCTTAGAGAAAATGTAACATGCTTGCATTTTTGCTTATTAATTTTTATACGCCAGTTGGCTAGCCATACTTCGACACAAGTTAAGTGCTCCTCTAATACTCTTGATGCTCTAATGGGGCATTTGTTTCGGCTTACTATGGCTGTGTCATCCGCAAAAGTGAATGTCAATACTTTATTAGCTATTGGAATGTCTGCTGTATATGTATATTATGTACAGAGTGGGGCCTAATACACTGCCCTGAGGTACACCGGCCCTTATTGCTCGTTCTTCTGATATAAAATCTGCTACTTTAACCGTAAATTTCCTATTTCTTAAATATGACTCCAATGTTTTATGCAATTCGTAAGGTAAAACGTTTTTGATTTTCCATAAAAGGCCTTCATGCCAGACCTTATCGAACGCCTGAGCTACATCGAGAAAAATAGCTGAACAGTACTCTCTGTGCTCGAATGCTTTCCTGATTTCGTTTGTAATTCTATTCACTTGCTCTACTGTGCCATGTTTAGCACGAAAACCGAATTGATGGGTTGGTATTATATTATTTTCGTGGAGGAAAGGAGACATTTTTGATAGTAAAACTTTTTCGAATATTTTGGAAAGACATGGTAAGAGACTTATTGGTCTGTAGGAAGATGGTTGTATTAAGTCGTACAATTGGATAGTACCCGAAACCAAGAATTGCATTAAAGAGCAAAGAGAGCACTGATATTGCAATATTTGGCAACTCAATTAACATTTTTGGAGTAATATTATCGTGTCCTGAAGACTTTTTCGGATTTAGCTCTTTTAGGATCTTGATAATTTCATAAGTAGACGTCCTAATAGACACGCTTGACTCGTTTGCAATATTGGGCAAAGTTGGCAACTTAAAGTTGTTTTTTGGTCCATTGGGTTGAAATACCTTTTCTAGGTGATTTGCAAAGCAATTTGCCTTTTCTTCATTACTGCGCGCCCAATTACCATTAGACTGTCTTATAGGCATCTTGGAATCTACTGGAGGCTTAAAATACTTTTGGGCTTTCCAAAGGGAGTTTTTCTTGCAAGAATTTGGACACAGGTGCTTTATATAATTTTCAGTATTGTATTCTTCATCGCGTTTAAGTGCTTTTTTTAACTTACGTGCAGCCGATTTCAGTTGACGCAGAGTTGAAGGGGAACGACTTAACTGCCATTCACGTCTCGCTTGCCTTTTCTCATTTACAAGCTTTTCTATTTCATTATTAGTCATGTTTCTAAAAACCTTAACTTTTCTTTTAGGTGTTGCCAAGACAGCTGCATATTAACCACAGCTGCATATTTCACATATTAACCAATTTATTAGCAATTAAGCCCATCGTATTTTTGAAAAAACTAAAATGGGAGCTATATGGGAGCAAGGGGAAGTTATGACCCGATTTTAACGATTTTTGGTACAGAGACACACTATTAAAAGAAATCGATTCACTTTGCATTAAATTAAGATATCTGAGAGAGAGATTTACCGATATTTTCCGTGAAAAATTTCCCTAAGGCGCAGAGTTCTTCATGTTCGATATCATGGTCCGATTTTGACAAATAATGTCACAGCTCAAATACAGTACTTGTGTAAAGGTTTATTTCGCTATCTTCATTGGTTCCTAATGTATATATTATAATGTGAACGAATCAGAAGAATTCAAAATTAAGTTATATGGAAGTAAGCGTGGTTGTGAACCGATTTCGGCCATATTCCACCCGTGTCATCAGGGTGTCAAGAAAGTGTTATATACCAAGCTTCATTAAAATCTGTCGAGTAGTTCTTGAGATATGATTTTTGACCCATAAGTGGGCGACGCCACGCCCATTTTCTATATTGTAAAAAATCCCAGTGCAGCTTCTTTCTGATATTTATTCTGTAAAGTTTAGTGATTCCGACGTTTTTCGTTAGTGAGTTAACGTACTTTTAGTCATTTTCAACATAACCTTTGTATGGAAGGTGGCGTGGTTATTATCCGATTTCTTTCATTTTTGGACTGTATAAGGAAATGGCTAAAAGAAACGATTGCAGAAAGTTTGGTTTATATAGCTTTTTTGGTTTGCAAGATATATACAAAAAAACTATTTGGGGGCGGGGTCACGCCCACTTAAAAAAATTTACATTCAAATGTGCCCCTCCCTAATGCGATCCTATAATCCAATTCTTTTTCATAATTTTATTTATAGCTTAGTTATAACAAGTATATGTTTTCGGTTTTCGCCAAGCCAAGGAATATGTGTTTCAAGTTTTATTAAGATATCTTAATTTTTACTCAAGTTATCGCTTGCACGGACAGACGGACGGACAGACATCCGGATTTCAACTCCACTTGTCATTCTGATCATTTATATATATGTATATAACCCCATAACTCTTTTATTTCTTGGTGACACAAACAACCATTATGTGGACAAAACTATAGTACTCTGTGCAACATGTTGCGAGAGTATAAAAACAACGGTGAGGCGATAAGCAACGAAACGGGTTTTTCAGTCTTGTCTAGGTTTGCTTGTCTTGTTTGATTCGGTGTGGGTTGCGCTATAGCTCAGCATGTATTGTCCGGCAACAAAAACGGTTTCAGACAAATTTGACGGATTTGGTGTGCGTTGGCTGTATGTATACGAATATGCCTTTTTGTTTCGTCTTGTACGGTGTTTGTTGGCCCATATGAAGCTATGAGCAGTTGTAGAAAGACGTTCTTGACTGCTCCAGCGTGGGTTGACCGTAAGGCACGATCACGACGCAACTGTATGATTATCAGTTGTTAACCCAATGCTTCCCAATCTATTGATTCTATGATTGCAAGATGATAGTCACTGAAAAGGAATCATTATCTTTACCCAAACATTTTAAACATTTTTATTGAGTTTCAATATTTCAAGCATTTTTATTTTTAATTCCTTCCTTGCAGCCAACGCGTTTAACATCACCAGAAAGCACTCTTCGAAAACGTCGAGGAAATAGTTTTGAAATGGCTACTTTGCTTTGTAGCATGCTAATTGGTGCAGGTTACCCCGCAATGGTAGTATCTGGGGTGGCACGTGCAGAGACAGTTTCTAATGATCAACGTAATGTCCCATATCCCCACCAAATTAAAGAGATCAAGACCGAAGAAAAGGAAAATCCAAAAACCGGGACTGGACAAAAATACAAACTTCGTAGCATGCCGGATTTAGAAAGTCACCTAGAAGAGAATATGGTAGAAATGATGAAACAAAAAGAAGAAGACGAAAAACGATTGCGAGAAGAAGCAGAACGTTTAGAGTTGGAGGTAATATGCAAGCAAAAATTGTATTTACATGTACATATGTTTCTTTCTTTTATTTACATATTCGTTCATATTAATTAGGAAATGGAATTGATTGCTGTAGACCGATATCATTTTCGACGATCTCATGCCTGGGTTGTCATTGTTGACAACGCCCCATGGAGTATTAAGCCAAAAAATACGTACACAAACGACGAAGGTGATGAGGTACCTGAACCACCAAAAGCACGTTTCATTGAGCCTTCCACAGGTTTTATTTGTGGTACTCATTGCAAGCAATACATTGTTATTGACAGTGTGTGGGATCATCAAAATTATTATGTGAACATGCAGAATTACCAAAGGGTCAGTGAAATACGCTGGAATTTACAAGATAACAATGATTGGGAACATCTTCTCCCAGGAGAGCCACCTGAAATGCGTTTGTATACTTTAGGATCTGACGAAAATATCTCCGAAAGCATAAGATCGTTAGGAGAAGAAAAACATTTAGACACAATACGGTCCTGGGTACATAAACTACATATTGGCCTGAAAGAATTCGAAGAAAGATTTCCTCACTTGGAAAAAACCATTCATTACTCTGGTGCGGTCCACGAACGATTTTCGCCATATTCTCAACGTGATGGCAAATCTGAACAATTAACCCTCTACAACGATAACGAGTATAAAGAACCACACATTCGGTGGGAATATTATCAAAATAGGTCAGATTTGCTACAGCAAATTAAAATATTTTTTGAAAACGGAAAAATTGAAGAAACATTTCTTAAAGGTCGAAACGACAGCCTTCGGTGTGAGTATATTTGAAAAATTTTCGACAGAATGTGAACCATTATATAAATCAAAGTGTATTCAACAAAGTGAACTAAGTATTTGACACACCCGTTTTTGACAATAAAATAGTAAACAATTCATGTATTTGTTTACATTAACCCGTCTTTTTTATCTTGAACAA
Organism: Zeugodacus tau; assembly: GCA_031772095.1. Classification (NCBI taxonomy): domain Eukaryota; kingdom Metazoa; phylum Arthropoda; class Insecta; order Diptera; family Tephritidae; genus Zeugodacus; species Zeugodacus tau. The sequence goes on from CM062649.1 coordinate 37,738,536, forward strand.
TATAATATATATTGATAAAATTGTTTGCAATTTGTCAGTTGGAGCACAAAACATTAGTAAATTGCTTCCATGAGTTGTTTTGCATAATCAGAAAGTATTCGGCACTTTCTTTTATTCATTTAAAAAATATTTTTTTTGGTTTGAAATTTGTTTACTTTTGAATTTCAAAATTTGAATTTTTGAATAAATGTAATGGTTAAATCAATGGCAACAAGCATGTCAAATTTGGGTAAAAAAAAATTAAATGTCATATACTTAGTTCACTTTATTGAATACACTTTGATATAAATCAAGTTTTATGTTTTGTTAAATAATTTGGTACATTTTCTATAAATTATTGTAAATAGATTTCACATGTAAGGCTTAACTCTGTCACATATTTTATGTTTGTCCTCTACTAATTGTAACGTTTGATACATACCAGAGATCTGCAACAAGTAACTTTTTCAAGCTTCAAGCCAGCACGTTGTAAAGCAATTCATAGGTATGAGTTGCACTCCTCTAAGGCAAACAAGCCAAGCCATGTATGTTTCATACCAAGCTGTTCGATAGGACAGCTTGTGTTAAATATACGCATCAATGATTCTGTTCGAAAGAAATGTACACATCAATGAGTTGAACATTAAGCAGAAAAGTACGTTTGACTTGTTCGATGTACGTACTTTCAATTCATATCAATCTGTATACATACATAGTTAGAAGGTATGTGATACAATTTATGGATGAAAATAATAATAATAAAATAAAACTTTTGTAGAGTTTTCGGTTTCTCATGTTCATTCAACCTTTTTGTTTATTTAATTTTGGAAATTATTCATTTATATAAATATATTGATAAGTGTTAAATAAGAAATGCGTATATAAATTCAGAATATTACCGTATAAATACATATGTGCGGTTTATTTGTACAAGAACATTTTCTACGCATATTATTTGCTTAGCTATTTTCATTTTTTAAAACAGAATTTAAAAATAAGATATTATCCACAATCTTAGGAGCTAGGCGATTGCGTTTCTCTACTATTATATTACCTGCAAGTGAAAAAGTGCGCTCACTGGCTGCACTGCTAGCTGGAATTGATAATATTTTAAATGCGAAGCTAGAAAGAGTTGGAAACTCAATTTTGTTGTTTTCCCACCATTCCATGGCATCAAAATTACTTGCAAATTGTGTTCTTTTTTGTATATATTTCTCAATTTCCTCACTTGTTGTAATAGGTGTGGTCGGATTTTCAAGATTTACTGTGTCTGGGAAAAAGAAGTAATCATCCGACGACTGTGCTATCTCAGCTGAATTTTCTACATTTACAGTAGTGTCAAATGAAAAACATTCAGTTGATGGTATATTACGTAGGCAAAAATCTTTAACTTCTGCAATAGAACTACAATCTAAAACGTTATTAGAAGGGAATTTCTTTGGTTTTCCTTATGAAGCACTTATGACGGCGTAAGTTAGAAGTTTGCGTTCCATTATGCCGAAAAATGGCTTCACATTTACGGCAGCATACAAATTCATTAACAGTGCATCCACTATCATCTTGAAGTTCGCAAAAAACTGACCACACTTCACTACGTCCTTTTCTTTTTAATGATTTTCTTAGAATACCACTTCTAAGTTTTTCAGAAATATTGTCAATAGTATTAGCCATACTTTGGGCACGTCACGCAATCATTGGGAAAAACACTGGAATGATATCAAACTGTTTTCGTTGTCATGAGTTGGTAAGAATCCAACAAGTCATTTGTACAGAACAAGCATCGACTGTACATGCAACGATTTGAAACGTTTCAAACTGTACATGTGTATGATTCGAACAAGCAAACCTGATCACTGTGTTGATTAGGTATGAAATGGAACAAGCAAGTTGCGACTTGTATGTTTGACGTTTTTCAAGTAACAAGTCATACATACATTGATGTTGTACAAGTTAACACCAAATTCAAGTAACTCCTTGCAGATCTCTGATACATACTAATACAGTGGTTAAATACTCTAAATTCACTTTTTTCCGTGATAAATTAAAATAACAGAGGTACACCAAAAAGCTTGAGCACAACTGGAATAAATGTCATTAAATTTTGACATTTTGAACTTTGTTTCTGAAGTGATAGTAGTAGAAGTATAGTACAGTGAAAGCTCGCTAATCCGAATTAATGATTGCACACCCCAATTCGGATTAGCGAAATATTCGGATTAGTGGATAGGCTATATTTATGTATTTTATTTCACATAAGATGACGCCATTCGAAAATAAAACTCGGGATAGTACTTCAGAACTAATTTTATTTATTATTATATTTTTAAGAAAGAATATTGCTTACACCTTATTTATTGTGTTTTTTTAACGAAATTTGTGATGCAAGTTTGTTTCTGTTTCAATACACATGCTTCTAAAGCTTTATTACGCATTTCCTTGAGTACTAATATTTGATCAGTGTCTATGCCTCATTGCTTTGCCCAATCTATACTTATATTTAAAGCTTGTACAGCTTCATGATTTTTAACGCGCTTAATCATATTAGATTCTGCTTCTTCGTCTTCTGTAACCAATTCTGAGGTACTACATGCAACCACACTACTGCCAGAGTCATTAATCCAGGCAAGAACTTCATCTTCAGAAAGTTCCACGTCAGTATTGCGGCGAAATAAATTTGTGATTGCACGAAATTCTTCATTTTCTTCAAAACGAGCCGAAAGGTCACTCTCCGGTAATTCTTGTTGTAAGACTGACAATGGAATGTTATCTTCTGAAGCCCATCTCTGGGTATGAATATTTTTCCAACAGGACTTTAGAGTGGAATCCGATACCCTGCTCCAAGATCGCTTAAGCAATTCACAAGCGTCGTACATACTGAATTGTTTCAAAAAAATGTCAGTACTGTCTGATTCAGAATTGACCAATTCACACAAGAGGTCTTTTTTGTAATAAAGTTTAGTCAGGCGTATCGCATTTTGATCCATAGGTTGGATAATGCTAGTACAATTTGGAGGGAGAAACATAGTTTTATATTGTCCACATTCAGATGCCAACGGCTCCCATGACATGTTGCATTATCCAATATCAATAGACCTTTTTTCGGCAAATTATTTTCAGTCTGATAATTTTTTACCTGTGGTATAAACGATTTGAAAAACCATTCAGTAAAAATGTATGTTGTCATCCACATTCAGATGCCAACGGCTCCCCATGACATGTTGCATTATCCAATATCAATAGACCTTTTTTCGGCAAATTATTTTCAGTCTGATAGTTTTTTACCTGTGGTATAAACGATTTGAAAAACCATTCAGTAAAAATGTATGTTGTCATCCATGCATTTTTTGATGAGTAATATTCAATCACCCTTTGTTTTTTAAATGACCGAGGGTTTTTTGATTTACCAACCACTGCAATCTGTAGCTTGTGACTTCCAGTCTTATTAGCACAACATAAGAAGGTGATTCTCTCTTTGCTCATTTTGGTGCCTGGAGCTGATTTTTCTTTAAAATGCACTAAAGTTTTGTCTGGAAACATTTTCCAAAAAAGTCCAGACTCATCAGCATTATAAATTTGGTCGTCCAACAAATTTTCAGCTTCAATTACATTGTAGAGCTCATTTTGAAAAGCAGGAACAAGATCTGGTCTAGCAGATAAAGACTCTCCGCATATTTTTAAGTTTCGTACAGAAAATCGTTTCTTAAACTTTTGAAACCATCCATCGCTAGCTTTAAACGAATCATTGTTATACATTTTCTGATAAAGTGATTTTGCCTTTTGTCGTAAAACTCCCGCTGAAATCGTTTGATGTCGTGACCGCTTCTCTTCAAACCAAGCATATAATTTTTGCTCAAACTCTTCGTACTCACCTGTTTTGAGTGTCTTGCGCTGCTTCAAAAGTTTTTCATCAGAATTCTCAGCAAATCTGATAAAATAGGTATGTATACAATTAACTCATTTTTGTAAGATACTTTAGTACATAATACGGATTCTATACCTCCTAATATTTTCGGAATTTTTTTTTATGTCACAAATTGTAGAAGTTCCTACACCATATTTATCTGCCAAAAGTTTTCCAGATTGTCCGCGGTCTATCTCTTGTATTATTTTAATCTTATCAGCTAGTGATAATGTTTTATGTGCACGTCTTTTTGCCATATTGTAATTTAAATTGATGTCGTCGCGTGTAATGCTATTCCAGAACTAAAATAATAACAAAATAAATCATTGAACATGCATTCATTTGTACATACATACATGTGTATGCATATCAAATGATGTCCCGTTAGTTGTAAAATTCCATTCACACTTCGAGAACATGTTGAAACAGGCTTTCTACGTTGTTTGCACTTATGTATGTCAAAACAAATATGTGCACCTACGCTACAAAAGGATAGAAAAATTAAAATTCGGATTAGAGAGCGGCAATCAATGCGGACTATAGAATATGCAACGCGTACTTTATTCAATTCGGATTACTGGATAATTCGGATTACACACCGTTCGGATTAGCGAGCTTTCACTGTATATGTAATGTATATGGTACTATATAGTAATGTATATGGTACTCAAAACAGTGAAATAAAAATGTCCACCTAATTTCATTTGAATATCACACATATGGACTGAAATGTTGATTGAATGATTTATTTAGTTTTAGCATGAAACTAATGCTAAATATTTCCACATACTTTTATTAAGAAAATTCACAAGTTAACCTATCGAAAATGATACGTTCACTTAATTTTTTATATCTTGCAAACTGGCCAATATGTACATTATAACATTATTGGAGGATGGAGTCATATGTAGAAGTTCACGCAAGTGAGGAAAGTTTCTGATTGTCATTCACTTGGGAGTGGCCAGGAACGATTCTTTTACATGTGGCTCAAGCAGCTCACGACTTCCGGTCTTAGACCAAGTATCCTCTGGGTAGCCAACAGACATCCGTTTGGAGGCGAGCTAAAGTGAGAAGGCGAAACCCGCCTATGCGGTTGTGCGTTGGGTTTGGGACCCACCACATAAAAACACCCCCCAATGAAAAAGAAAAAACAGCCTCGGATGAGAGACCCCAATTTTGATGACGACCACTGCAAACGTTTAAAGGACTACGAAATAAGGGCATGCACCTGGAATGTCCGGACCCTTAATTGGGAAGGTGCCTCTGCCCAGCTGGTTGATGTCCTCGTAAGAGTAAAGGCTGACATCACCGCAATCCAAGAAATGCGATGGACGGGACAAGGACGGAAGAAGGTGGGTCCTTGTGACATCTACTACAGCGGCCATATAAAGGAGCGCAAATTCGGTGTGGGATTCGTGGTGGGAGAGAGACTCCGTCGTCGAGTCCTGGCATTCACTGAACGTCTAGCCACAATCCGCATCAAAGCGAGGTTCTTCAACATATCGCTGATTTGCGCCCACGACCCGACGGAAGAGAAGGTCGAAGTGATCAAAAGATACCTTCTATGAGCGCCTAGAACGTACCTATGAGCGCTGCCCCCGCCACGATGTAAAAATCGTGCTTGGCGATTTCAACGCTAGGGTGGGTAAAGAAGGTGTCTTTGGCACAACAGTCGGAAAATTCAGCCTCCCATGACGAAACATCACCAAACGGTCTGAGGCTGATCGACTTCGCCGGGGCCCGAAATATGGTCGTCTGTAGTACTAGATTCCAGCATAAGAAAATCCATCAAGCTACTTGGCTGTCCCCGGATCGAATCACTCGCAACCAGATCGATCATGTTGTGATAGATGGACGACATGTCTCCAGTGTCTTTGATGTGCGTACGCTTCGTGGTCCCAACATCGACTCGGACCACTATCTTGTAGCAGCTAAGATACGCACCCGCCTCTGTGTAGAAAAGCTAGAAAAGCGCACACGTCAACAAACACAAGGAAGGTTCGACATCGAGAAGCTGCAATCACAACCGACAGCCGAACGATTTTCTACTCGACTTGCACTCCTGCTCTCTGAGAGCACTCATCAGCATCTCGGTATAAGGGAGCTGTGGGACGGCATATCAAACTCCTCTACGTACAGCTGCAACCGAAACCATTGGTTTTCGGAAAAGCCAAAAACAGCTGGTATGACGAGGATTGTCGTCTCGCAGTGGAGAGAAAACAGACTGCCTACCTCGCAATGTTGCGATCGACCGCAACACGAGCGGGATGGGAAAGATACCGAGAGCTGAAGAGGGAAGCGAGACGCATTTGCAGACAAAAAAAGAAAGAGGCCGAAATGCGTGAGTATGAAGAGCTTGACAAGCTGGCCGACAGGGGTAATGCTCGAAAATTTTACGAAAAGATCCGGCGACTAACTGAAGGTTTCAAGACCGGAGCGCACTCCTGTAGGACCCCCAGAGGTGATCTAGTTATTGATGACCAGAGTATACTGAGTTTGTGGAGGGAACACTTCTCCAGCCTGCTGAATGGCAGAGAAAGTACAACACCAGGAGATGGCGAACCCGATTCCCCAATCGACGACGATGGAGCAGATGTTCCATTGCCCGACCGTGAAGAAATTCGAATAGCAATCACCCGCTTGAAGAACAATAAGGCGGCGGGTGCCGATGGATTACCGGCCGAGCTATTCAAATAGGGCGGCGAAGAGCTGATAAGGTGCTTGCATCAGCTTCTTTGCAGAATATGGTCGGAAGAAAGCATGCCTGACGATTGGAATCTCAGTGTACTCTGCCCAATACACAAAAAGGGAGACCCCAATAATCTGCGCCAATTACCGTGGGATAAGCCTCCTCAACATCGCGTATAAGGTTCTGTCGAGCGTATTGTGTGAAAGACTAAAGCCCACCGTCAACAAACTGATTGGACCTTATCAGTGTGGCTTTAGACCTGGAAAATCAACAACAGACCAGATATTCACCATGCGCCAAATTTTGGAGAAGACCCGTGAAAATAGGATCGACACACACCATCTCTTTGTCGACTTTAAAGCTGCTTTCGACAGCACGAAAAGGAGCTGCCTTTATGCCGCGATGTCTGAGTTTGGTATCCCCGCAAAACTAATACGGCTGTGTAAGCTGACGTTGAGCAACACCAAAAGCTCCGTCAGGATCGGGAAGGACCTCTCCGAGCCGTTCGATACCAGACGAGGTTTCAGACAAAGTGACTCACTCTCGTGTGATTTCTTTAACCTGATGCTGGAGAAAATAATACGAGCTGCAGAGCTAAATCGAGAAGGTACAATCTTCTATAAGAGTGTACAGCTACTGGCGTACGCCGATGATATCGATATCATCGGAAACAACACCCGCGCCGTTAGTTCTGCTTTCTCCAGACTGGATAAGGAAGCGAAGCGTATGGGTCTGGTGGTGAACGAGGACAAGACGAAATATCTCCTGTCGTCAAACAAACAGTCAGCGCATTCGCGTCTTGGCTCCCATGTCACTGTTGACAGTCATAACTTTGAAGTTGTAGATAATTTCGTCTACCTGGGAACCAGCATTAACACCAATAACAATGTCAGCCTGGAAATCCAACGCAGAATCACTCTTGCCAACAGGTGCTACTATGGACTAAGTAGGCAATTGAAAAGTAAAGTCCTCTCTCGACGAACAAAAAACCAAACTCTACAAGTCTCTCATCATTCCCGTCCTACTTTACGGTGCAGAAGCGTGGACGATGTCAACATCCGATGAGACGGCACTAGGAGTTTTCGAGAGAAAGGTTTTGCGGAAGATTTATGGTCCCTTAAGAATTGGCAACGGCGAATACCGCAGACGATGGAACGATGAGCTGTATGTGTTATTCGACGACATAGACATAGTCCAGCGAATAAAAAAACAGCGGCTACGCTGGCTAGGTCATGTTGTTCGAATGGATGAAAGTGCTCCAGCTTTGAAAGTATTCGATGCAGTACCCGCTGGTGGAAGCAGAGGAAGAGGGAGACCTCCACTCCGATGGAAGGACCAGGTGGAGAGGGACCTGGCTTCGCTTGGAATAACCAATTGGCGCCAAACTGCCAGAAGGAGGGATGCGTGGCGCGCTGTTTTGGACTCGGCTATAACCGCGTAAGCGGTGTCTACGCCAGTCAAGAAGAGAAGAAGAAGAAGAATACAGTTGCCATGGCTACTGAATCAAGATATCATTACGAAAAGCTATTATTCTCAGTCACTAAAATACGCAAATAACGACAATTATTTTTAAAATAATTGGCAGCATTATTGAGATGTGACTGAGAACTCGGCCAGTTAAAAATACAAATACGTGAACAAATATAATTTATTTAAATTAAAATAAATATAAAAAAGAAAAAACGTTGACTTCAGCTGTACCGAAGCTAATATACCCTTCACAGGTGCATTTCTTTTAGTAACTATGTTTTTAAGCAAATCTAAAGACGTAAGTAAAAAAAAAAGAAAACATTTTACTAGTTCTTTTTAGCCGGGTTGTTTGCTAGAAACATAAAGGTTATATAGTGAACCGATCTGAACAATTTCTTCGGAGATTATATTATTACCTTAAGCAGTAATCCATGTCCACGTGAAGATACCACGTCAAATGCGAAAATTTTCCATACAAGCCATTGATTCCGATCGTTCGGTTTGTATGGCAGCTATATGCTATAGTGAACCGATCTAAACAATTTTCGGAGATTAAATTATTTCTATGAACAATAACTCACACCAAATTTCGTGAAGATATGTAGTAAAATACGGAAGTTTTCCATATAAGCCCTTGATTCCGATCGTTCAGTTGGTATGGCAGCTATATGATATAGTGGTCCGATATCGGCAGTTCTGACAAATGAGTAGCTTCTTGAAGAGAAAATAACATCTGCAAAATTTCAAAACGATATCTTAAAAACTGAAGGACTAGTTCGTATATATACAGACAGACAGACAGACGGACATGTCTAAACGACTCAGTACAACATACTGATCATTTATATATATACTTTATAGGGCATCCGACGCTTCCTTCTGGGTGTTACAAACTTCGTGACAAACTTAATATACCCTGTTCAGGGTATAACAAGTAAGGAAGGGCTAAGTTATTTTATACTCTCGCGATTTATTTATATAATTTTATTAATATAACACACAATTTGACCCACATATTCGTCGTATATATGGTATAAAGTCCATTGAATGTTGGAAACCCTAACATTAGTGTTTAAAAGTTCTTACTCTCACCTTCTTTCAAATATCGATAGAAATAAAATAAGTGGTGTTGTATTTCGCTTCCTTGCTTTCCGTTTTATTTCACTTTATAATTTTACGCATTCCCTTCGAAAGGGTTTCACCAACAGGTATTTTGGATTTAAATATACAATGTTGAATAGATATAATGGGTCTTAAGTTTATGTGTTTAAAAAAAGAAAAAAAGATTGGGCCGCCGGGATGCTCGTTAATCGGAAATTATTACGACTAAAAAAAAAAATGCGTGTGGATGATCGCTGGTGATATCAAAGAAAAAAAAATGTCCGTCTGTCGATCCCTTTTGTATTGGCATACACGAGAGTGCTGTTATCGCCCAGTAAAAAATCTTTGGATTAATACCAAAATCGAGTAAAGAAGGAGTAATGATTTGTTCATCCATTTCGAGCATTATGTGAGCAATAAAGGCATTTTCGTTAGTTTTTACAAAAATCGTTAGTTTCCTCGCTTTTTGATACATTTTGGAGGAATAAATGAGCTTTATAAGAATAGAGGATAAAGCGTAAAGGCTGATCATAACTGTTAATTATTGAGAAATTATTTTATGTTCTATAAAAGCGTATTTTGTCAATTTAAATTAGTTTGAATTTTGCAATCGACGCGTCAACGTGAATCAAGTGTCGCGAATATTTGTATAAAATTGTTATGCGGGTAAAAAGTGATAAATTACAGTATAAATATATGTAATTATTTATAAAAAATTTGTGTATATGTATTCTCAAGACGATTAGTGCAAAATAAATTGAAAAATAGTCTACTATATTGGTCCATCAAAGCCTCCAGATATGAAAGCTAATTAAAAACAAAAACTATTGTTTTTTTCGGTAAGATCTGTTTTTTTTTATATTTCGTTTAAGTAACTAATATATTTTATTTATTTTTTTTTCATACTTTCCAGAATCCGTTAAAGAAAACTTTACATCATGTGGGGACTTTACAATCGAAACCGAAGGACCTATTCACTAAAATCTACTCCAACTTTCAATTCAACGTAAATATTAATATTACCTCTACCATTTACCAACTATTAATATTATTTTGAATTATTATAACTAATTTTGTTAAGTGAATTAATATATCTTATATCTTAAAAATAAAAAAAATTAATAAAAATTTTTAATAATTTACAACACTGTTTATATTTTTGTGTGTCGGATTTCTACTCTTTTTTGAGACAAAAAAGATTACTCCCTCTGCTCTCGTTTCAGAGTTCAAAAAGAGCTTAAAGAATGCTCGGTTTGTCCTCCATTAGGAGTTCAAAAGGAGTGATCCCTCGTAAGGACATGCTATGTTAAAAAGGAGTAATAAATGCATGGGCCTCTGAGCAATGTGGAGTAAGGGGTATATGTGTAACTCTCTCGTGAGTGATGTATGGTGTGGATTGTAGGTGGTGGTGAGTGTGGTGAATGTAGCGTGTTAGTGATGCGTATGTTGAATGTGGGGAATGGTGTGTGTCCAGGGTTTTAATAGTTTTAGCTGGTGGAGCATATGAGATTGAGGCTCATTTAGCCAATTAGGTATATGGGAGTTAGGTGAAGTTATGACTCGATTTCACGTATTTTTGGCACGAGACATATTATCAAAAGAAAAATATTCCCTCTGAATTTCTTCGAAACTGAGACACACACATTTTTTTGGGTAAAAAAATTTAATTGTAAAAAAAGCACTAAGGTACTCATGTTCGATATATGGGGCCTTGAAAACTTATGGTCCGATTTCGACGATTTTTAGAAAAGCGAAGCCACACTATAAGCGTAGTATTTGTGCAAAGTTCTGTTCCGTTAAGTTTATTAGTGCCTACTTTATATCATGTAAAGTAAACGATTCAGATCGACATATCAGCGAGCTTTCAAACCATACGGACGTGTTCTCGATGCGGTCCGTGAAAACTTTCAGAATACAAAACAAAACAAAAAAATAATAACAATAAACAAATATCTTAAAAAGTGCATTAAAGCAAGCGTTAGGCAATAACGCCGAAAGTGAGAATCAAAACATAAAAAATCACAAAAAAACAGTGTACAAACAAATAAAATAATAAAATAACAATAAGTGAGCGGTAAATACTAACAATATTATGAGCGCAGCGCAGCCTCACCAACAAGGCCGTAGGCATTCTCTAAATGCCTACTTTAGCTTTGTCGAGCCTGCTAAACCAGCTCCTACAAACAAACAAGGCAAAGGCGAGAAGGATGAAACATCACAGCGATCAACTGAGCAGCACCCTAAGCAGAGCTTAGCAACAACAATAGCAGCAGAGAATGACAATCAACAACGGCCAGCAACAAAAATGAACGCACCAACAAGTAAGCAGGTACCTGCAAGCGAGCAAACAGCGAAGAAAAGCATAACGCAAGGTGAGAATGCACAAACAAAAAAAGGTCCATCTGTTCAGATTGGCATTGACCGCTACGTCAATATTAAAAGGAAATTAAGTCCAGTGAGGTCAGCGGTCAATCCTAAAAAGTTTCAAGGCGGCACGCCAATCAAGAATAAACCTGAAATTTTAAATGGCAACAGATTTGCCTTACTAAGCAATAGTTCTGATGATAATGCGAAGGGTACCACCACAGTCGCTTATGCCAAACCACCCCCAATATATTTGCGCGAGCGTAGCTCAAATACTCTTGTTGCTAAATTAAGCGAAATTGTAGGTACAAAAAATTTTCACATAGTGCCTTTAAAAAAAGGCAATATAGATGAAACGAAAATACAGACTTACACTGAGAAAAGTTTCATGGATGTTGTAAAGTTTTTGTCAGATAAAAACAAAAATTATTATTCCTATCAGCTGAAGAGCTCAAAGGGCCTAGCTGTAGTAATTAAAGGTATAGAGTCTTCAGTAGACTCTAGTGAAATCAAAGAAGCTCTTGAGGAATGTGGCTTTGAAGTTAAAACTGTCGTAAACATCTTTAATAGAAATAAAGTACCGCAACCCATGTTTAGAATTGAATTGATGCCGAATTCTAACCAACTTAAAAGAACGAAGTGCATCAATATATAATTTAAAATATTTGCTGCACCGTAGAGTAACCGTAGAAGAACCACATAAAAGAAACGGTCCGGTACAATGCACCAACTGCCAAGAGTATGGGCATACCAAATCATATTGCACTCTACGCAGTGTTTGTGTGGTATGTGGTGATTTACATCCCACTTCGAAATGTATCCTTAAGAAAAGAGGATTTAAACAAAAAATGCAGCAATTGTGGAGGAAGTCACACTGCCAATTACAGGGGTTGTCCGTTTATAAAGATTTGAAATCGAAGTTGTCACAGGGAATTCAAGCACGACGTAACCAAATGCTACATACTCCCCATAATGAAATCATAGATATCACAGACAATATTCCTAAACCCGGTATACTTAAAAAAAATTGATGTACAAGGGAGCTATGCCAATGTTGTAAAAGGCAACACTGTACAAATGCAACTACCGCAAAATCCACCAAATGGAGGTATTGAAACCATGATTATAAATCTTACGCAATGTATGACACAATTTATGTCTACTATGCAAAATATGATACAAGATTTAATAAAATCACAAAACCAAATGCTGCAAACTTTATTAAGTAAAAAATGAGCGTACTAAATATCTGTATATGGAATGCTAACGGTGTTAACCAACATAAATTAGAGATTATTAAATTTCTGTCTGAAAAAAATATAGATGTAATGCTAATATCAGAGACTCATCTGACAAACAAAAACAATTTTAAAATACCGGGATTTAGACTGTATGTTACAAATCACCCGGATGGAAAAGCACACGGTGGAACGGCAGTGTTGGTTAGAAATCGGTTAAACCACTATGCTCGGGAATCTCATGCTACAGCCCAGTTACAAGCTACAACAATATCCTTAAAAAATCGGAATTGTGATTTAAATCTAACAGCTATATACTGCCCACCTCGTTTAAAAATTACAGATAGCGAATTTAAAGACTTTTTTGGAACGCTAGGTCATAGATTTCTAGCGGGTGGAGATTATAATGCAAAACACATGTACTGGGGGTCACGTCTTAATAATCCGAAAGGACGCCAGTTGTACCAAACCATTATGAACCACAATAACCTTGATATAATATCTCCTGGTAAGCCCACATACTGGCCCAGCGATCGCAACAAACTACCAGATTTAATTGATTTCGCTGTAACCAAAAATATAGATAGATCGCTTGTGACAGCTGATACATGTACCGACTTATCTTCTGATCATTCACCTGTACTAATAAAGTTGTGTGAACAACCCATATTCGTTGAGCCAAAAGTGGGTCTAACATGTCACAAAACGAACTGGTTAAAATATAAAAATATGTGAGTAGCCACATTAATATTGATTTAAAAATAGATACAGAAAAAGATATTGATGAAGGTATAAGAGAATTTAATGATGTAATATCAAATGCAGCTGTCATAGCAACACCAAACATAAGTAATAAACCGATTATCCGCAGAAAAATCACTAATAATGAAATAGAAAAGCTTGTAAATGAAAAAAGGCGAGCTAGACGCGAATGGCAGTTAAATCGCTCCCCTTCTACTCAGCTGCAACTAAAATATGCTGTACGAAAACTAAAAACAGCGCTTAAACGTGAGGAAGAATACCACACTCACAATTATATAAAGAAACTGTGTCCAAATTCAAGCAAAGGAAATTCTCTTTGGAAAGCCCAAAAGTCAATGAAGCCTCCAGTCGACTCCAACTTGCCTATAAGAGGCTTGGGTGGAAACTGGGCCCGAAGTGACGAGGATAAGGCAAATTGTTTTGCAAATCACCTAGAAAAGGTATTTCAACCTAATTGCCAATAGCGCTAACGAGTCGCTTGGGTGTATTCAAACGTCATCTTCTGAAATTATTAAAATCATAAAAGAGCTGAATCCAAAAAAGTCGGCAGGACACGATAAAATTACTCCAAAAATGCTAATTGAGTTACCAAATATTGCTTTAACAGTGCTCTCCTTGCTCTTTAACGCTATTTTCAGTTTCGGGTACTACCCAATTTCATGGAAAAAGTCGCAGATCATCATGATAGAGAAACCAGGTAAAGACTTGACACAGCCGTCTTCATACAGACCAATCAGTCTTCTACCCTGTCTTTCTAAAATATTTGAAAAAGTGTTACTATCAAAGATGTCTCCTTTCCTCCATAAAAATAATGTAATACCAACACACCAATTCGGTTTTCATGCAAAACATGGCACTGTAGAACAAGTAAATAGAATTACTAACGAAAGCAGAAGGGCGTTCGAGTATAGAGACTACTGTTCTGCTATATTTCTAGATGTGGCTCAGGCGTTCGATAAAGTGTGGCATGACGGGCTTTTATATAAGATTAAAAAAAAGCTTACCACTCGAAATGCATAAAACCTTGGAGTCTTATTTAAAAAATAGAAAATTTACTGTCAAAGTAGGAGACTTCATATCTGAAGAACGACCAATAAGAGCTGGTGTACCGCAGGGCAGTGTCTTAGGGCCAACTCTATACATAATATATACAGCAGACCTTCCAACAGCTAGTAATGTTTTGACATCAACTTTTGCGGATGACACAGCTTTAGTGAGCCGAAACAAATGCCCAATTATAGCATCAAGAGTATTAGAAGATCATTTGATTTTTGTCGAAGAATGGCTAGCAAACTGGCGTATAAAAGTAAATGAACAAAAGTGCAAGCATGTTACATTTTCCCTAAGACCAAAAACGTGCCCGGCAGTAAAAATTAACAATATTCTAGTGCCTCAAGCGAATGAAGTTACCTATCTTGGTATTCACCTAGATAGAAGGCTTACGTGGAGAAAACATATATCTAGTAAAATAACGTGCATGAAGATAAGAGCTGCAAATTTAAATTGGCTTTTAAATAAAAACTCTAAACTTAGCTTAGACAACAAAGTGCTTTTATACAATGCGGTCATAAAGCCGATTTGGATGTATGGCATTCAACTTTGGGGTACGACCTGTGCAACCAATATCGATATAATTCAGAGATTTCAATCAAAAATGCTTAGAACAATCACGTGCTCACCATGGTACATGCGTAATGAAAATATCCATAAAGATCTTGGTATTCTCATGGTAAAGAAAGAAGTAGAGAACAGCAGACACAAATATTTATCCAAACTCCGAGATCATCCAAACCCATTGGCTAACGCTTTAGTACATTCTTGCAATCAATCACGTCTAAAAAGAAGAGATATGCCAGCACACTGATGAGCAACGTTTCACCAAAACAACTCAATCACTTGGTTGAGCTTGTCTAGTTTTAATTAGAATTAAGATTTTATAACTTATTGTTAGGCTCCAAAGAGCAGATTCAATAAATAAACAAATATTGAAAAAAAAAAAAAAAGATCGACTTCAAAGTTCTGGTATATGGAAAAAAGGCGTGGTTGTCAACCGTTTCAAATGCTGTATACCGCTTTGAGTGCAGCTCTTCTGTACGATCTTTACCATGTAATTTAAGGTTTCTACTGTTTTTTCTTAGTTAATTAAAGAATTTTTAGTAGTTTTCAACACAACTTTTGTATGGGAGGTGGGCGTGGTTAAAATCGGATTTCCTCCAGTTTTGAACTATATAAGGAAGTGGCTTAAGGAAACGACTATAGAGAGTTTGGTTGATATAGCTGTAATAGCTTACGAGATATGTACAATAAACTTAATAGGGAGCGAGGTCACTCCTACGCCCAAAAAAGTTACATCCAAATATGCCCCTTCCTAGTGCGACCCTATGTACAAAATTTTACTTTTATAACTTTATTTATGTCTTAGTTATGGAACTTTATATGTTTTCGGTTTTCGCCATTTTGTGGACGTGGCGTGTGGGCCGATTTCGCCCAATACCAACCTCCACAGGGTGCCAAGGAATATGCTTACCAAATTTCAATAAGATATCTCAATTTTTACTCAAGTTATCGCTTGCACGGATAGACGGACAGACATCCGGATTTCAACTCCACTCGTCATCTTGATCATTTATATACAGTGGAACTTCTCTAACTCGAACCACCATAATCCACAAAAAAACTTCAAGTTAGAGGTACTTCGAGTTATAGAATTTTCATTAAAACATATAAATTTTGAAAAAGCTGTAAAATATTGTTTTATGTACTGTTTTATTTATTCACTTTTCAAAATTTTTTATGGACATACGTTAAAAGATGTTTTCTGTAATTTTGTTTGTTGCATTTTGCTATTGTTTGGCTCTTGACGAAATTTGTATGAAAGTTGCCTGCTATTGCCACTTTAAGAGTTCGAGTTATGGAGAACTTCGAGTTATAGAAATTCGAGTTAGGGAATTAAATTTTTATGAAATTTGGCTTCTAAACGCTATTGCCAATTCAAGTGTTCGAGTTATGGAAATCTTTGAGATTTAGAAGTTCGAGTTCGAATTTCATTGAAATTGGTTGAGTAGTTTCGGAAATATGGTTTTTGATCTATATTAGGTCGGAGCTACGCCCATTTAAAATGTTGTATACCAATTTGAGTGCAGCTCTTACCATCTTTATAATGAAATTTGAGGTTTCGAGTGGTTTTCCTTACTGAATTAAAACATTTTTAGTAGTTTTTAACATAACCTTTGTATGGGAGGTTGGTGTGGTTATAATCCGAGTTCCTCCATTTTTAGACTGTATAAGAAAGTACCTGAAGAAAACGAGTCCTCAGAGTTTCGTTGGTATAGATTTATTAGTTTGCGAGATATGTAGAAAAAAGTTGAAAGGGGCGGGGTCACTTTCCCAAAAAAATTATATCCAAATATGGCCCATCCTAGTAGGATCCTTTTTACCAAATTTCACTTGCATAGTTTAATTTATGGCTTATTTATAGCTCTTTATAGGTTTTCGCCGATTTCGATTTCTACGAACTTAACCTTCTTATGGTGCCAAGAAATACGTGTAATAAGTTTCATTAAGACAAACAGACATTCGGATTTCAACTCTACTCGTCACTCTGATCACTTTGGTATATATAACCTTATATCTGACTCTCTTAGCAGCTTTGTATAAAAATGAGAGTATAAAAATGAAATCAGTAAAGAATTGCTAGGGTCTAGTGGAACCGAACATTTTGTACAACCACAATTTGCAAGAATCAAAGGCTAGATAAACTTAATAATCCGTTGGCGGACAGTAGCGATGTGGGGACAGTTCAAGGGTTGGCCCAATTTCATTCGTATTTATATTTAACGCTAAGTAATATTGTAGCTTTTGAATCTTCTGGTTGTTTTCACGCCGATTTTATCGGCCTCTCGTCTGGAATTTATTCGAGTCAGCCACGAAATCATTTTTAAAACATATTGTCATACCCTTATTTTCATTTAATTTATTCTTGAAAACCCCATGTCTAAAAGCATCCTTTACTATGTATGTACATATGTATGTATGTTAGTTTCATTTTAATATTAACATACGAATATACCAAATATGTAGTAAATAAATGTAATAGAACATATGCAACTTTTAATACACTCTCAACAATTTGCAAAGAGATTATAATAGCTGTGTTCATATAACGATTGTATGTAATTGTAATCATAATATAACGATATGTATGATCAGAGTGATGAGTGGAGTTCAAATCCGAATGTGTCTATATCTTATACAGTAAAATTAAAAAAAAACGGGTTATAACTACACCTACTTCCCATGCAAAGGTTATATTGAAAACTACTAAAAAGTCTTTCATTTAGTCTTTTCTTTAAGGGAAAACACCAGAAACCTTAAATTGCATGGGAAAGATGGTTCAGAAGGGCTACACTCAAAGTGGTATACCAAATTGAAAAATGGCGTGGCTGCGCCCACTTATGGGTTAAAAACCATATCTCAGAAAATACTCGACCAATTTCAACGAAATTATAATATATATGCGTTTCTAGTGTAACATCACCCATCTTAAATTCACCGAAATCGGACTATAACCTTACAAGGCCACAGATACTGAACATGTGGACCTCAGGGTTTGAGGCACATTTTTTATCGAAAATATAGGTAAATCTCACAGATATTCAAAAGAAATTCAGATAATATGTTTTCCCTTTAATAGTGTTGGTCTTTGCCAAAATTGAGCTAAATCGGGGGTTTTTATGCTAAATATATGGGTCGAATTGTGTGTTATTTTGATAATCTATACTAATATTATAAAGAGGAAATGTTTGTTTTTTTGTTTGTTTGTGTCGAATAGGCTCCGAAACTACTGAACCGATTTGAAAAATTCTTTCACCGTTGGAAAGCTATACTATCCCTGAGTGACATAGGCTATATTTAGTTTAAAAAATAAATAGGGTTCCTTACCAAAACTCCGATAATGTAAAAAAAAATACCAAAACTTTCTTTAATCGCGAATGCTGCGAAAACGATTGAAGATATAACAAAGTGATGTACTACAATTTTGTAGAACTTATCATTATCTACAAAAAACGTCGCGACATCATACCTCTAACTATTATAGTTTTGTCACAATAAGCGATTTTATATAAAAAAATTAATTAAAAAAGTACCACTACATTGAAAAGGCTCTTTATTTATACCTTAGTATTAATCCTTATCGGAATAAATGATTTATTATTTAAGATCGCTTCAAAACCTTTATATAACTTTTTGAATTATTAGATTCTGACATACCATTCAAAAGATATCACGAGTTAAAAATTTTGAAATTTTTGAATGGTCCTGTGCGGAATTAAAAATAATTGTCGCTTGATAATCTATACTATCTATACTAATATTATAAAGAGGAAATGTTTGTTTTTTTTGTTTGTTTGTGTCGAATAGGATCCGAAACTACTGAACCGATTTGAAAAACTCTTTCACCGTTGGAAAGCTATACTATCCCTGAGTGACATAGGCTATATTTAGTTAAAAAAAAATAGGGTTCCTTACCAAAACTCCGATAATGTAAAAAAAATACCAAAAAACTTTCTTTAATCGCGAATGCTGCGAAAACGATTGAAGATATAACAAAGTGATGTACTACAATTTTGTAGAACTTATCATTATCTACAAAAAATGTCACGACATCATATCTCTAACTATTATAGTTTTGTCACAATAACTTTTTGAATTATTAGATTCTGACATACCATTCAAAAGATATCACGAGTTAAAAATTTTGAAATTTTTGAATGGTCCTGTGCAGAATTAAAAATAATTGTCGCTTGATAATAATCTATACTTAATATTATAAAGAGGAAATGTTTGTTTTTTCGTTTGTTTGTGTCGAATAGGCTCCAAAACTACTGAACCGATTTGAAAAATTCTTTCACCGTTGGAAAGCTATACTATCCCTGAGTGACATAGGCTATATTTAGTTAAAAAAAAAATAGGGTTCCTTACAAAAACTCCGATAATGTAAAAAAAATTCCAAAAAACTTTCTTTAATCGCGAATGCTGCGAAAACAATTGAAGATATAACAAAGTGATGTACTACAATTTTGTAGAACTTATCATTATCTACAAAAAACGACCTGACATCATACCTCTAACTATTATAGTTTTGTCACAATAAGCGATTTTATATAAAAAAAATTAATTAAAATACCACTACTTGAAAAGGCTCTTTATTTATACCTTAGTATTAATCCTTATCGGAATAAATGATTTATTATTTAAGATCGCTTCAAAACCTTTATATAACTTTTTGAATTATTAGATTCTGACATACCATTCAAAAGATATCACGAGTTAAAAATTTTGAAATTTTTGAATGGTCCTGTGCGGAATTAAAAATAATTGTCGCTTGATAATAATATGATATAAAAATGAATTGCTGTTCGTTTGTGCCGCAAAAAAACGAGAACGGCCAAACCGATCTGGCTAATTTTAGTCTTGAAATATTCGTGGAAGGCCAGAAAAAGATTAGAAAGTGAGTAAATATGAAAAAATTTCGAGGAAGATAATAATAAGAGAATTTTATTCGAGTTGAGAATAAAAAATATAAAGAGAAAAAAAAAATTATAATTTGAAGGTTGTCATTGTTAAAATATTTTTGTTATTGTTCAATTGTATAAGGTTGTGTCGATAGCCCAAAACAATTTGTAACAAATAAGGAAAGGCTAAGTTCCGGTCCAACCGAACTTAGCCTATACCTCACAATTTATTGATGTAATTTTATTAAGATAACACACAATTTTACCTATATATTCGACATAAAGTCCAATAGAAAATCATCATATATAGTATATGAGGGCTGATGTAATTCCAGAACCAATTTCACTCATTTTCACCACCAAGGTTAACGGGAATAGGGGCGACTTGGCACCTGTTAGTAGGCAAACATACGGCACATTCGGCCTTGAAATTACTCCTAAATTGCAAATGAACGAAACACCAGTCAGCAAAATCGTCAAAAATAGCGTTTTAACGAAAATTTTCCAAATATTCAAGAGGTCGTTGGAGGTACTGCACAGGACTTTAAAAGATCTTGATTGTCGATGAACGTTTTTGGTGGAGCCAGGATTCTGTTAGTAGGTGATTTAAGCCAGACTCTTCCAATTATTCCTGGATCAACTGTTACTGACGGGCTAATCGCATGCCTAAAATCATTTAATTTGTGGCGACACATAAAGAATCGCCAATTAACAACTAACATATGAGTGTTTTTGCAACAATACCAAATTGCGATTGTAGAAATAGTTGGCATTTGACACCTCGATGGATTAATAGCTTTTCCAACAGATTTCCTTCACTTCATTGACTTGAAAGAGAAGTTTTCCTGACATGAAACCTCAATATGATAACCACAAATGACTGATTGAATGACCTATATTCGTGGTAAAAAAAAACATCGATGATCTTAATGCGACAATTTAGAATTTCGGTCCAAGAGAGTTGACACAGCTACTAACCAGGACGACGTAGTCAATTATCCCAAACTATTTAAAATTGCCTGTACTTTGCAATTAAAAGTAGTGTGAGTTGTAATCATGCTGCGTAACATAAATCAACCTCGAGTAATCAATATCGTCGCCGAAGCCAAGACTAGACCAACTTAATTTAATGTATACCTTAGCCAAAAAACGTGTGGCCGGGTCTGCTAGTAATAAATAATTTGCGAGGGTATAAAATGTTCAGTTACACCCGAACTAAGCCCTTCCTTACTTGTTTAATATAAATTAGGCCAGCACCAAATTCATTATTTAACGTTCAATTAATTCATTATATAATGGTCGTTATAATAATGTCAAAACTTAGCCCTTCCTTGCTTGGATTTATATTGATTTATATCTGTCTCAATTATTTCAAACGTTTATAAATGGTTAGGTTAAAAAAACTTATTATAGGAATCTCCTCAATATCCTCAACATGTTGAGTTATGTGGAATTGATTTTTATTAACAATAAACATAATTTTAATATCAAATATATAAAAGCGTACTGTTTGGCTAATATTTTAACAGATGTATACATAAGTATTTTAGCATGTAATTTTTTTATTTTACAGTTATGGAGTACAACCGTGATCCTAATGAACCAAAAACATTACATTTTTATCCAGATACTAGAGTAGACTCCTTGAAAAGCCTCTCCGTTAGCAGTGAGAGAATTGTTCTTAATTACAGTAACCGAGCCGACCAGTGTACTTTAAAGGAATTCGAATTTAAACCAGGGGGACAAGTTCTAAAGGTTTTTAAATACCTAATCTATTAACAGTTGATACGATTTCTCTTATTTCTATTTGTGCAGAAAACAATTGAAAAATTTAAGCGTCAGACTATTGGAAATGTACCGGCATATAAAGACATTGCAGTGCGAATGATCGATTTTGACCATGGCAAAATATTACTAAACTTTCACTATGCCCTTGGAGCCTTGACCTCATCAACATTATCATTTACCAAACCAGCAAAACCAGATTATGGACACGAAATAAAATTTGATCCTCAACTTACAAAATCCTACAAAGTAATTATAATTTTTTTTTTTATATTAAATAATATATTTTGACTTATTACCGGGTTAAATGGGTATGAAATTTTCGAAAAACCCGACTCTAATTTCGATCCTATTAAAGAGTACAATATTTTTAATACGGTGGTAATCAAAATTATTTACACATCAAACGTTCATTATGAATTCGACAGAAATGTGCAAATAATTTTGACAACCTGTGTATATTCTCATATAATTTCAAATCGATCTGAGCGAAATTCTAAAAGAAGTTCCGCTCATCAGACAAAATCAGTTGCCATTAAACGCGTTTATCTTAAACCTCAATTTTTAATTCGGTGGACACAATTTCTCGGAATGTTATGAAGCAATTTTGTTCAAATAACGCTCACATCATTTAAATAACATTATCTAGTCATTGAATAAAGGATTTTTTATTACAACTAATTTGGTTAAAAAATGTGTTTTTTTTTCAAAGTTTGCCAAAAATTAATATATAATTTTTTTTATTTCCCCCGTCCAAAAACGATATTTACCATGTACAAACGAAATATTTTAGTTTTTTATTTTGAACGAACCGATAATGAGTCATCTTGTCTACGGCAAAAGTATTTTTTGATTAGACGTCAAGGGAGATTAGGTACCAAAGGCTGAGTTTTCGCAATTTTTAAATAAAAACTTCACAAAAGTTTGTCTGAATATATGATAATAAAATATATGATTTATTTCTCCGCTGTTAATACCAACATTTTTGGTTTTTTGGTAACTTACATAATATAATTATACTACTATATACTACCTATGACTAAACCGCGTAGAAAAACTTGATTTGGTCAAATACCCAGGAAAAAGTCGGTTTATGTCCAAAACTAGAATTATGTCAATTGGCTGAAGAAAAGCGCCAGAAACATTAAACTATACTTTAAATATATTTTCAAGTTGATATAAAAACTGGACAAAAATTATTGCACCGCCCATTATATAGCGTAATATTAATATAACGTTAATCTTATGTTAACGTAAGATATCTGAGGAGAACTGAAGTGAACGTCAATCTTAAATATAATATAGGTTGGGAATAAATAAATTAATTCAAACCTGATCTTTCCCTATCTAAGTCAACCCTGTCGTCAATCCTCTTGACAAATAATCAATGAAATAAGTTCAGATCTTGGTCCGGACTCTATACATATACATACACTAGCAGACCCGGCCACACGTTTTTTGGCTAAGGTATACATTAAATTAAGTTGGTCTAGTCTTGGCTTCGGCGACGATATTGATTACTCGAGGTTGATTTATGTTACGCAGCATGATTACAACTCACACTACTTTTAATTGCAAAGTACAGGCAATTTTAAATAGTTTGGGATAATTGACTACGTCGTCCTGGTTAGTAGCTGTGTCAACTCTCTTGGACCGAAATTCTAAATTGTCGCATTAAGATCATCGATGTTTTTTTTTACCACGAATATAGGTCATTCAATCAGTCATTTGTGGTTATCATATTGAGGTTTCATGTCAGGAAAACTTCTCTTTCAAGTCAATGAAGTGAAGGAAATCTGTTGGAAAAGCTATTAATCCATCGAGGTGTCAAATGCCAACTATTTCTACAATCGCAATTTGGTATTGTTGCAAAAACACTCATATGTTAGTTGTTAATTGGCGATTCTTTATGTGTCGCCACAAATTAAATGATTTTAGGCATGCGATTAGCCCGTCAGTAACAGTTGATCCAGGAATAATTGGAAGAGTCTGGCTTAAATCACCTACTAACAGAATCCTGGCTCCACCAAAAACGTTCATCGACAATCAAGATCTTTTAAAGTCCTGTGCAGTACCTCCAACGACCTCTTGAATATTTGGAAAATTTTCGTTAAAACGCTATTTTTGACGATTTTGCTGACTGGTGTTTCGTTCATTTGCAATTTAGGAGTAATTTCAAGGCCGAATGTGCCGTATGTTTGCCTACTAACAGGTGCCAAGTCGCCCCTATTCCCGTTAACCTTGGTGGTGAAAATGAGTGAAATTGGTTCTGGAATTACATCAGCCCTCATATACTATATATGATGATTTTCTATTGGACTTTATGTCGAATATATAGGTAAAATTGTGTGTTATCTTAATAAAATTACATCAATAAATTGTGAGAGTATAGGCTAAGTTCGGTTGGACCGGAACTTAGCCTTTCCTTATTTGTTACAAATTGTTTTGGGCTATCGACACAACCTTATACAATTGAACAATAACAAAAATATTTTAACAATGACAACCTTCAAATTATAATTTTTTGTTTTCTCTTTTATATTTTCTTGTCAACTCGAATAAAATTCTCTTATTATTATCTTCCTCGAAATTTTTTCATATTTACTCACTTTCTAATATTTTTCTGGCCTTCCACGAATATTTCAAGACTAAAATTAGCCAGATCGGTTTGGCCGTTCTCGTTTTTTGCGGCACAAACGAACAGCAATTCATTTTATATCATATTATTATCAAGCGACAATTATTTTAATTCCGCACAGGACCATACAAAAATTTCAAAAATTAAAACTCGTGATATCTTTTGAATGGTATGTCAGAATCTAATAATTCAAAAAGTTATATAAAGGATTTGAAGCGATCTTAAATAATAAATCATTTATTCCGATAAGGATTAATACTAAGGTATAAATAAAGAGCCTTTTCAAGTAGTGGTATTTTAATTAATTTTTTTTATATAAAATCGCTTATTGTGACAAAACTATAATAGTTAGAGGTATGATGTCAGGTCGTTTTTGTAGATAATGATAAGTTCTACAAAATTGTAGTACATCACTTTGTTATATCTTCAATTGTTTTCGCAGCATTCGCGATTAAAGAAAGTTTTTGGAATTTTTTTACATTATCGGAGTTTTTGTAAGGAACCCTATTTTTTAACTAAATATAGCCTATGTCACTCAGGGATAGTATAGCTTTCCAACGGTGAAAGAATTTTTCAAATCGGTTCAGTAGTTTTGGAGCCTATTCGACACAAACAAACGAAAAAACAAACATTTCCTCTTTATAATATTAAGTATAGATTATTATCAAGCGACAATTATTTTTAATTCTGCACAGGACCATTCAAAAATTTCAAAATTTTTAACTCGT
The DNA here is from genome assembly GCA_031772095.1 of Zeugodacus tau. Classification (NCBI taxonomy): domain Eukaryota; kingdom Metazoa; phylum Arthropoda; class Insecta; order Diptera; family Tephritidae; genus Zeugodacus; species Zeugodacus tau. The sequence goes on from CM062649.1 coordinate 37,763,706, forward strand.
GATATCTTTTTGAATGGTATGTCAGAATCTAATAATTCAAAAAGTTATTGTGACAAAACTATAATAGTTAGAGATATGATGTCGTGACATTTTTGTAGATAATGATAAGTTCTACAAAATTGTAGTACATCACTTTGTTATATCTTCAATCGTTTTTCGCAGCATTCGCGATTAAAGAAAGTTTTTGGTATTTTTTTACATTATCGGAGTTTTGGTAAGGAACCCTATTTTTTTTTTAACTAAATATAGCCTATGTCACTCAGGGATAGTATAGCTTTCCAACGGTGAAAGAGTTTTTCAAATCGGTTCAGTAGTTTCGGATCCTATTCGACACAAACAAACAAAAAAAACAAACATTTCCTCTTTATAATATTAGTATAGATAGTATAGATTATCAAGCGACAATTATTTTTAATTCCGCACAGGACCATTCAAAAATTTCAAAATTTTTAACTCGTGATATCTTTTGAATGGTATGTCAGAATCTAATAATTCAAAAAGTTATATAAAGGTTTTGAAGCGATCTTAAATAATAAATCATTTATTCCGATAAGGATTAATACTAAGGTATAAATAAAGAGCCTTTTCAAGTAGTGGTATTTTAATTAATTTTTTTTATATAAAATCGCTTATTGTGACAAAACTATAATAGTTAGAGGTATGATGTCAGGTCGTTTTTTGTAGATAATGATAAGTTCTACAAAATTGTAGTACATCACTTTGTTATATCTTCAATTGTTTTCGCAGCATTCGCGATTAAAGAAAGTTTTTTGGAATTTTTTTTACATTATCGGAGTTTTTGTAAGGAACCCTATTTTTTTAACTAAATATAGCCTATGTCACTCAGGGATAGTATAGCTTTCCAACGGTGAAAGAATTTTTCAAATCGGTTCAGTAGTTTTGGAGCCTATTCGACACAAACAAACGAAAAAACAAACATTTCCTCTTTATAATATTAAGTATAGATTATTATCAAGCGACAATTATTTTTAATTCTGCACAGGACCATTCAAAAATTTCAAAATTTTTAACTCGTGATATCTTTTGAATGGTATGTCAGAATCTAATAATTCAAAAAGTTATTGTGACAAAACTATAATAGTTAGAGATATGATGTCGTGACATTTTTTGTAGATAATGATAAGTTCTACAAAATTGTAGTACATCACTTTGTTATATCTTCAATCGTTTTCGCAGCATTCGCGATTAAAGAAAGTTTTTTGGTATTTTTTTTACATTATCGGAGTTTTGGTAAGGAACCCTATTTTTTTTTTAACTAAATATAGCCTATGTCACTCAGGGATAGTATAGCTTTCCAACGGTGAAAGAGTTTTTCAAATCGGTTCAGTAGTTTCGGATCCTATTCGACACAAACAAACAAAAAAAACAAACATTTCCTCTTTATAATATTAGTATAGATAGTATAGATTATCAAGCGACAATTATTTTTAATTCCGCACAGGACCATTCAAAAATTTCAAAATTTTTAACTCGTGATATCTTTTGAATGGTATGTCAGAATCTAATAATTCAAAAAGTTATATAAAGGTTTTGAAGCGATCTTAAATAATAAATCATTTATTCCGATAAGGATTAATACTAAGGTATAAATAAAGAGCCTTTTCAAGTAGTGGTACTTTAATTAATTTTTTTATATAAAATCGCTTATTGTGACAAAACTATAATAGTTAGAGGTATGATGTCGCGACGTTTTTTGTAGATAATGATAAGTTCTACAAAATTGTAGTACATCACTTTGTTATATCTTCAATCGTTTTCGCAGCATTCGCGATTAAAGAAAGTTTTGGTATTTTTTTTTACATTATCGGAGTTTTGGTAAGGAACCCTATTTTTTTTTAAACTAAATATAGCCTATGTCACTCAGGGATAGTATAGCTTTCCAACGGTGAAAGAATTTTTCAAATCGGTTCAGTAGTTTCGGAGCCTATTCGACACAAACAAACAAAAAAACAAACATTTCCTCTTTATAATATTAGTATAGATATATCCTTAATATAATATTTCAACCATCCTGTCGGCAAATTAAAAATTGATGATATAGTAGCTTCCAGTATTTTATGAAGTAAAAAACTCACTTATACAAACAACTTTTTTATTTTTTCATAAAAAATTCTTTACATTTTTAGGCAAATCTTTCCGATCCTGATCCTACGCCTTTAGAACTGTACAAGCTATTATTAGACGAACTAAAACACGAAGATAAAGTCAAAAAGCAATTTGATAAACTTATTGAAGAAATCAATGGAATATTTGATCTTCGAAGGCAAGAAATAAAATATCCTGTTCTGAAATTTAGTATATTTGATCCCTTGCGTAACGGAGCGGCTAGAGAATTACAAATGAGAAAGGTATGTAAGTTGTAATAATAGTTCGTGAATTCGACACTGAGCAACAAATTAAAAATATATAGGAGTATAAGCATTGGTCTTTAGAATGTACATATATATCTGGCACGACCATAAGCGGCAAGAAGTTTGTGAGATAAATATTCAGGGGTGTTGTGAAATCCAAGACATATTTTTTAATTGTCAGAATGGCAAACCAATTCTGATTTTCAATGGTATCACAGAATCTAATTGAATTTTCATCTTGCCGAATATAAGAAAAAACAAGATCCGAATCAGCTGTGCCTGTATTTATTCAAGATTAATAAGGCACATCATTTTGGAATTTAATATTATAAAACATAAGTGATTACTTCAAACTGGAGTCCAACCGATTAATCGCTTGGCATCGGCATCGACCAGTATCGGCCACAAAATTCAGCATCGGCATCAGCCATATTTGGCCGATTCTTAGCCGATTCTTTGTACTCATTTTGAACAACACTTAATTATTTTTTTTCTTTTTACATTCTTGAATTCTTAAAAGCCTAAAATATTAATCCTTCTGTTCACCTTATAAAACACAGTTTGATTCATATTTGTCTGAACCAATCATTCCTCACGATGATATTATTGAGACTAGTATAAAAACTTCATTATGTATTATACTCTCGCAACAAAGTTGCTAAAGAGATTTCACATAACGGTTGTTTGTAACACCTAAAACTAAACGAATTAGATATAGTGTTATGTACACCAAAGTGATCAGGGTGACGAGTAGATTTGAAAACCGGACGTCTGTCCGTCCGTCGATAACTTGAGTAAAAATGGAGATATCTACACATATTACTTGGCACCATGAGACGGTTGGTATTAAAACCGAAAAAATATAAAGCGCCATAAAAAAAGATATTAAAGCAAAATTTGGCACAAGGGGTCGCACTAGGATGGGGCATATTTGGATGTAATTATTTTTGGGAAGTGGGCGGGACCATGCCACCAAATATATTTTTGTATATATCTCGCAAACTAATGAAGCTATATAAACCAAACTTTCTGTAGTCGGTTCTCTTACGTACCCCACCACACACCATGAAAATAGTTGACATCGGATAATAACCACGCCCACGTCCCATACAAAGGCTAAGTTGAAAATTACTAAAAGTGCGTTAACTCACTAACGAAAAACGTCAGAAACACCAAGAACACAGAAGAAAAAGCAGAAGGAAGCTGCAGTCAGATTTTTTACAAAATGGAAAATGGCTGATGACATACTCAGCTTCAGTATATATCTCAAATTTTGAATTCCATGATTCGTTCACTTTATAATATATACATTAGGAACCAATGAAGATCGCGGAATAAAATTTTCCACAAATACTTTATATGATCTGTGGCATCACTTGTGAAAAAATTGTCGAAATTGGACTATAACTTTTCAATGCCAAGGATGTTGTATATGAAAAACTCAGCGCCAGATATCTTTATTTCATTCAGAGGAAATCTTTTTCTTCTATTAGTGTGTCTCTGTAAAAAAATGGTTAAAATCGGTTCATAACTTCCCCGATATACCTTCCATATACCTAATTATTGGTTTTTCAAAAATACGATGGGCTTAATGCCTTATAAATCGGTTAATATGTGTAAAATATTTATTTATATTAAATGAGCATATAATCTTAGATATAATGTAAATGTGTTGGTGGTGAAAATGAGTGAAATCGGTTCAGGAATTACCTTAGCCTATATACTATATATGAGGATTTTCGTTATTCATTGGACTTTATGCCGAAAATATGGGTTAAATTGTGTGTTATCTTAATTAAAATATAGCAATAAATTGCGAGAGTATAAAATGTTCGGTTGAACCCGAACTTAGCCTTTCCTTACTTGTTTTTTTTTTTTTATTAAAGTTGTTATTATATTACTAGCTGTGTCCCCGACTTCGTCCGTGTGGAATAGTGATTTTGGGCTTCGTCTTTATCTTCGTCCGCGTCAATTTCTGTTATCAAAGAACTTCTCTCTTGGCCATGTAAAAAGCAGTCTTGGCGTAAATCGATCCCCACGTGTTTAAATGTTTGCCCCTGCGATTTATTAATTGAAACGGCGAAAGATAGCTTAAGGGGAAATTGAATTCTTTTAAAATTAAAAGGTATATCATTTGGGATCATCGGGATGCGAGGTATAAGTACTGTCTTAACAACTGCTGGACCAGTCAAAACGATTGCTATGATCAAGTTATTGCGAAGAAATTTGACTTGAAGTCGGGTCCCGTTGCATAAATTAGGTGGTTTCACCCCCCTCCGGCGCGCCCGCAAACACCGCGTCTCGCCCGCCGGCCAGCGCAGCGCAGAGTGCGAGTTAATTTTGTTTCGGAGTTATTTATTTGTAATATTATCTTTTAAGTCGTCCGTTGAAATTAAGTGTCGACAAAGACAATTTTATTCAGAATTAAATACTCTTAACCAACAACACATTTATTTGGATAAAGATTAATATTATTATGTTAATACAACTCTAACAAATAATTTCGACCAAATTAGTTATCACAAAAACGGTACTCACGGACTTTTTTTAGATCATTAAAAGAGAAATAATTGTTTCATACATAACTTTTGTGTATCTTGAACCGCTTTCGCAGTGCAAGGAACGGAAGCCCTCAAAGATAAATAATTTCCCCTGTTTTTTACACATTTACCACTGTTTCTCCTATTGGTCGCAACGTGATGCTATATAGCCTATAGCCTTCCTCGATAAATGGACTATCCAACACAAAACGAATTATTCAATTCGAACCAGTAGTTTCGGAGATTAGCGCGTTCAAACAAACAAACTCTTCAGCTTTATAATATTAGTATAGATTTACAATGATCCGATTTATTTCAAATATGCACAGTAGGCATATAACAAATTTTGACGAAAAATTTGGCATACCACCACGTGTTGTACAAGTAATGAATATCACTTTTTAAGGTGATTTCGGTTCAAAAACGTTCCGCACAAAAATGGAACATTGTCGCGCGCACAGCTGTGTTATTATTATATTGAATCAGAATTTTCTGAAGAAAAATTAGTTTGGGGTGGGTGGGGCACTTCCCTTAGGTCCATTAAAAGGCGTTTGGAATAATAGGAAGATTATTAGTTAAATAAATATCTATTATTAATTGTAAAAAGTTATATGCCTAATGCACAGTTTTGTACAACAACTTGTTGAGGTTTTGAAGATAATTTCATAATGTCACCCTTATAGAAACCCTTGTTGCTATTGGCAAAAAACTGGGAGTGTCTATTTTTTAAAGTTTCCCTCGAGACAAATTGTCATAATCAACATCATTCGCCATAGACAGGGACAGGTTACCGAATTGTTACCGAACAGTGATTGCTACTTTCGAACTGGTATAGCTACTGAACTGTAATAGCTACTGAACAGTGATTGTAACTTTTCGAACTGCTATTGCTACAGTGATCGAATTAGAATCAATGAACTGCTATTGCTACAGTGATCGAATTAGAATTACTTAACTGTTATTGCTACAGTGATCGAATTAGAATTACTGAACTCCTCTATGTACTGTGATCGAACAAAAGCACTGAACTTCTCTATAGCTACTGTGATCGAACTCAAATTACTGAACTGCAATTGCGATTGTAAATCACTGATATTAACAAAAATTGATCGCAGTAGCTATATGCGATTTTTCAATCACAGTCAAAAAATCACCGGTAGTGAAATATCGGCCATCACTAGTCTAGATTTTGTTTCTTAAAGGAAAAAAGCTATATTTCTGGCGTAGCAATTTGTTTTGAGAAAGGCGAATAACTTATTTTTTATATCTATATATTATAAAAATAATTTATTTAGTTTTGAATATTAATTAAATTAATAAACATCTTCATATTTACATATAAACTGATTTTTTTTTCTTATTGTGTGATGTTTTTATACTCTCGCAACAAATGTTGCTAAAGAGAGTATTATACATAGTTTTGTTCACATAACGGTTGTTTGTAACACCCAAACTAAACGAGTTAGATATAGGGTTATATATACCAAAGTGATCAGGGTGAAGAGTGGAGTTCAAATCCGAATGTCTGTCTGTCCGTCCGTCCGTCCGCCTGTGCAAGCTGTAACTTGAGTAAAAATTAAGATATCTTGATGAAACTTGGCACACTTATTTCTTGGCACCATAGGAAGGTTGCTTTCGAAAATGAGCAAAATCGGACCACTGCCACGCCCACAAAATGGCGAAAACCGAAAACACATAAAGTGCCATAACTAAGCCATAAATAAAGCTATGGAAATAAAATTTGGTATGAAGGATCGCACTATGAAGGGGCATATTTGGATGTAATTTTTTTGGGGATGTGGGCGTGGCCCCGCCCCCTACTAAGTTTTTTGTACATATCTCGCAAACCAATAGAGCTATATAAACCAAACTTTCTGCAGACGTTTTTTTTAGCCACTTCCTAATGCAGTCCAAAAATTAAAGAAATCGGAGCATAACCACGCCCACCTCCCATACAAAAGTTAGGTTGAAAATTACTAAAAGTGGGTTAATTCATTAACGAAAAACGTCAGAAACACTACATTTCACATAAGAAATGGCAGATGAAAGCTGCACTCAGATTTTTTTACAAAATGGAAAATGGGAGTGGCGTCGCCCACTTATGGGTCAAAAACCATATCTCAGGAACTACACGACCGATTTCAATGAAACTTGGTTTGTCATAATTTCCTTACACCCCAATGATATGTTGTGAAAATAGGCCAAATCGCTTCACAACCACGCCTACTTCCTATATACCAGAACTTTGAAGACGATCTGAATCGTTAACTTTACAATATATAAAGGTAGCACTAGTGAAGATATCGATGCAGAACTTTGCACAAATACTACATTATAGTGTGGAAGCCCCATTCTAAAAATCGCCGAAATCGGACCATAGGTTTTCAAGGCCCCATATATCGAACTAACCTAATATTAAGGTTTCCAACTTTCAATGGACTTTATACAATATATATGACGAATATGTGGGTCATAAATAAAGTTAAATAAATAAATTGCGAGAGTATAAAATGTTCGGTTACACCCGAACTTAGCCCTTCCTTACTTGTTTTTGTTTATATTTATACTCTCGCAACAAAAGTAGCTAAGAGAGTATATTAGTTTTGTTCACATAACGGGTGTTTTTATCACCCAGAAATAAAAGAGTTAGATATGGGGTTATATATATGTATTTAAATTATCAGGATAACGGGTGGAGTGGAAATCCGGATGTCTGTCCATGCAAGCGATAACTTGAGTATACATTAAGATATCTTCATGAAACTTGGAATACATATTCTTTGGCACTCTGAGGAGGTTGGTATATCAGCCCATTGCAACGCTCACAAAATGGCGGAAACCGAAAACATATAAAGTGTCATAACTAAGCCATAAATTTAGTTATCAAAGCAAAATTTGGTACAAAGGATCGCATTAAGAAGGGGCATATTTGGATGTAATTGGGCGTTGCCCCGCCCCGAGCTGCATTCAGATTTTTTTACGAAATGGAGAATTGGTGTGGCATCGCCCACTTATGGATCAAAAACCATATCTTAGGAACTACTCGACCGATTTCAATGAAATTCAGTATACAAAATTTTCTTGACATCCTGATACCACGGATGAAAAATGGGTTCACAACCGCGCCTACTTCCCATATAACTCAATTGAGAATTCCATCTGATTCGCTCACTTTATAATAGCAACTGCGATAACTTTTTGTAAATATCAGTGATTTACAATCGCAATTACAGTTCAGTAATCTGAATTTGGTCCCAGTAACTATATAGAAGTTCAGTGCTTTTGTTCGATCACAGTACATATAGGAGTTCAGTGATTCTAATTCGATCACTGCAGCAATAGCAGTTCGAAAAGTACCAATCACTGTTCAGTAGCAATATCAGTTCGAAAAGTAACAATCACTGTTCAATACCAATATCAGTTCGAAAGTAGCAGTCACTGTTCAGTAACAATATCAATTTGAAAGTAACAATCATTGTTCAGTACCAATATCATTTCGAACGTAGCAGTCACTGTTTATTGATCATAGCAGCAATTTTAGTTGCGATTTCGATAATTTTGGGTATGGGTACTAATTCTCATAAATTCGTTTTTGTTTTGGTTGTGATCGCAATAGCAATAAAAAATCATAGTGATTTAAAAATAGCAATCACTGAAATCATAGTGATTCAAAAATAGCAATATCGCTCATCGCTAATTTGAGCTGTGGCGTCACTTATGGAAAAATTGTCATAATCGGACTATAACTTTTGAAGGCCCCGGATCGAACTTGAAGAAATCAGTGATTAAGGGTAATTTTTCGCCGTAAATATAATACATATTGTTTTATCTATATAAAATTACATCAATAAATTTCGAGAGTATAAAATGTTCGGTTACACCCGAACTTAGCTTTTCCTTACTTGTTTTTCTAAATTTTGAACAGTGCCTTCTTTTGAATAATTTTAGCTGTCGCACAAGTTGCATAGTAATAATAGTTTGCTCATCTGACGAATATGTTGACACCTCAAAGATCTTCAAAAAATCTGTAATCTCTTTGTGTCTTTGAGACACAATTTACAAGAACTGGAAGAAGGACTTCTGAGCAAAAATAACAAACAACAAAAAACGGTCGCGAATTTTGAAGCTATTTTTCCGTACTCATCTTTTTCTCGAGGGATATTTTATTCAAAACTTTAAATACCCTCATTATTCCTTATTATTAAATGTGTATCCTTAAGACCATAAAAATTTTGAACTTACACGTTTTTCCGGACGAAATCCATGTCTTCCATTAGGTGAAAATATAATATATGTTATGATATTTGGGATATATGGTAAATAGGGTCACAGTGGGGAGGGGCTTATGTGATTTAAATATTTTGGGAAATGGGTGTAGTCTAGCACCCTAATAGGTTTAATATATTATATATCTTTCAAACTACTAAGTCCTATCAACCAAATTTCCTGAAAATAAAACGTAGACCTGGTATGTGACACCTCCAGCATTTAGGAAAAATCCTATACCTCAGCAACTGATCGAGTTGCATACCTTGTACAATGTATATTATTACCATGAGTAGTATTTTTGCGCGTTATCGCCATATAAGTGCAATTACGGTGCTATGTGAGCTATAGGATCTATTAGTACGATGTGTTCAATTTCTTTATAATATATTAAAAATATTTTTCTAGATTTTTTGGTGAATATTTCATAGTGATACCTCAACGGGAAGTATTTATGACCCTCCCTTCATACAAGCCGAACCACTGTGAAATAGTGCCCTCATCTAAAATTTGTTGAAATCGGATCGATCTCCTATGCGCCAAATATGAAAACCTCTATATCGATCAAGTGTTAAGTTATATCCATCAACATATAGTTTTATACATACAGTAGTTTAATATCGAAAATTTGAATTCAGTCCTTGAATTATTTATTTATGAACAATTTATTTAATAATGATTTTCGTTATTCTCATTGAGTTTATGACTAATATACACAAAAGGTATGAGCTTTCTTAATAAAATTGACTGTACCTATTTTTTACCAATAATAAAGTTGAATATACCCTGTATAGTGATTTGCAGCAAAGATGCATAGAATTACAACTTATGGATGTATGTCTGTGTTGGGTGTAGAATTCTTCCATATTTTAGTCGTTTGTCAATTTCTTTTTCATCACCCAAAGAGATATTGTCTTTTATGTTTCTTGATGATTATAATTTATTTTGGTATATTGAAATATTGAGTAATTAATAATTTTCTAGATTTAATAATAAATTTAAATAGCCTGAAACGTGCCAAAATTAAAAGTGGTTCGTACTTCTATCTTTATAAATATAAACATTTACTTTTATAATGCTATCGTTGAGAATAAGATAATCTCATACCTATGAAAAAATAACTTGTCAACATAGGAGCGCCCACAGATAAATGTCAACTGGTGTGGGGATCATACGTTTTCATCCACCTGCAATACTAATCTCCTCAAATTATAGATAAGTTTCCAAGTTACATAAACATACATAACTCAAACCCAGGTTATCGCTTTAACTGTTGTAAATTAACCGTCTTTGATAAATCCCGTCAAGTTATCTAGATGTAAAAAACATTCAGGGTTGTTGTCGCCAAAAAATTCTGGTTGATGTCATGAATGTTATTGGTTTGATGTTTGAATCAGACATTTTTTTGGTTTTAGGTATCATGGAAACCAATTTTATCGGTTTTACTATCAGAAACAACCAACAGCCTCAGGGTTGACCGATTTAAAACGTTATGTTATAAATTTATTATTTTTAATTTGGAAAATATAATTATTATTAAAAGGAGAAGATACGTAAGCTAAATGACATAGGTAATTATTGCATTTAAAGAAAAAATAAATTATAAGCACATTTTTTACATTGAGTACTTTAAAAAACATATGAAAAAAGAGTTTAAAATCAAATAAAATTGTGGTAAAACCATAATTAACAAGTAAGGAAAGTCTACGTTCGGGTGCAAGCGAACATTTAATACTCTCGCAATTTATCTATATAGTTTTATTAATATAACACACAATTTGACCGATATATTCTGCAAAAAGTCCAATAGAATAACGAAAATCAAAACATGCTATATTATATGAGGGCTGAGGTCATTCCTGAACCGATTTCATTTATTTGATTAAGATATTTCACATTATAACAAATGTATAATGTAGAAAGCTCATCATATTTTTAAAACCTTTAATTAGTTATATGGGAGCCCGGGGAAGTTATGGCCCGATTTTAACCATTTTTGGTATAAAGACACACTATTAGAAGAAAAAGATTCATTCTGAAAATAAATTAAGATATCTGAGAGAATTACCGATATTTTTAGTGAAAAATTACCCGAAGGCACGGAGTTCTTCATATTCGATATCCGATTTTTTCACAAGTGATGAATTTGTTTAAAGTTTTAGACCGCTATCTTCGTTGGTTCCTAATGCAAGTATTATAAAGTGAACGAATCAGATGGAATTCAAAATTGTTTTATATGGGAAAGTTGTCGGGGTTGTGAACCGATTCACTCATTTTTGGCAGGGAGACATATTATTATAAGAGAAATATTCCCTCTGAATTTCTATTTTCACTATTTTCACAACATATCATTGGGAAGCTAGGAAGATATTATGAACCGAATTTCATTGAAATTGGTCGAGTAGTTTCGGAGCTATCGTTTTTAACCCATAAGTGGGCGGGACAACGTCCATTTCAAATTTTGTATAACATTTCGAGGGCAGCTCTTCTGTTCCATCTTTATAATGAAATTTAAGGTTTCTGGTGGTTTTCCTTACTGAATTAAAGCATTTTTAGAAGCTTTCAACATAACCTTTGTATGGGAGGTGAGCGTGGTTATAATCCTGTATAAGGTAGTACTTAAAAAACAAATCCAGAGAGTTTCGTTGTTCTAGATTAAGTAGTTAACGAGATATGTACAGACAAAGTAGGAGGCGGGCCCATTTCCCCAAAAATTTAAATTTTCAAATATGCACCTTCATAGTGCGATCCTTTGTACGAAACTTTACTTTCAAAGCTTTATTTATGGCTTAGTTATGGCTCTTTATGTGTTTTAGGTTTTCGCCATTTTGTGGGCGTGAACAATTTAGCTGATATTCGTATTCCAACAAAGATTAATTAAGTTTTTAAATATATAAGAATACTAGCAGACCCAGCCACACGTTTTTGTGGCTAAGGTATACATTAAATTAGTAAATCTTTCAATGCAGAGTAAATTCTTACGCATAAAGACGAAAACGTTATAGCCGATAAATTTTAAAATGATTGATAGACATTATTGTAGATCTTAAGCGTAAATCATCACAATTTGTAAAACTTTGGTTTTTTAATCGTATATTGGAGAAAGTAACAAATGACCAAATAGTTACTTTAGTTGGCTTTATCTTGGCTTTGCACAGTGGTTGCGCCCATAGGACAAAATTCAAAAAATTCATAACAACAAAAATTTCCGAAAAGTTACCAAATCGTCTCTAAAATATCCAAGCTTCTTCATGGCAAACCGGTTTTTACTGCAAATCTAACGGGACATTCTAAAAATGGAATGCAAAGCGTGATCAACTGTTCAATTTTGTAGCGAAACTGCGCTAAGTTAGCTTTTCGTGAAAACAAAATTGAATTTCAAAGTGGTCAAACGTTTGCTAGAGAGGTCCGATTTTGATTATTTAAAAATAATTTTATTGTTGCAGGTATTTACTTTAATAAATTCATCTTGTGAAATTAATTTTATTGATTTATTATTTGTTGTGTATTTTTGATTGATTATACTTTTTTTGTGTATTTTTTTATACTCTCGCAACAAATGTTGCTAAAGAGAGTATTATAGTTTTGTTCACATAACGGTTGTTTGTAACACCCAAAACTAAACGAGTTAGATATAGGGTTATATATACCAAAGTGATCAGGGTGAAGAGTGGAGTTCAAATCCGAATGTCTGTCTGTCCGTCCGTCCGTCCGTCCGTCCGTCTGTGCAAGCTGTAACTTGAGTAAAAATTAAGATATCTTGATGAAACTTGGCACACTTATTTCTTGGCACCATAGGAATGTTGCTTTCGAAAATGAGCAAAATCGGACCACTGCCACGCCCACAAAATGGCGAAAACCGAAAACACATAAAGTGCCATAACTAAGCCATAAATAAAGCTATGGAAATAAAATTTGGAATGCACTATGAAGGGGCATATTTGGATGTATTTTTTGGGGAAGTGGGCGTGGCCCCGCCCCCTACTAAGTTTTTTGTACATAGCTCGCAAACCAATAGAGCTATATAAACCAAACTTTCTGCAGTCCAAACTTTAGCCACTTCCTAATACAGTCCAAAAATGAAAGAAATCGGATCATAACCACGCCCACCTCCCATACAAAAGTTAGGTTGAAAATTACTAAAAGTGGGTTAACTCACTAACGAAAAACGTCACAAACACTAAATTTCACATAAGAAATTGCAGATGAAAGCTGCACTCAGATTTTTTTACAAAATGGAAAATGGGCGTGGCGTCGCCCACTTATGGGTCAAAAACCATATCTCAGGAACTACTCGACCGATTTCAATGAAACTTGGTTTGTAATAGTTTCCTTACATCCCAATGATATGTTGTGAAAATAGGCCAAATCGCTTCACAACCACGCCTACTTCCTATATACCAGAACTTTGAAGACGATCTGAATCGTTTACTTTACAATATATAAAGTAAACACTAGTGAAGATATCGGTGCAGAACTATGCACAAATATTATGTTAATAGTGTGGCAGCCCCATTCTAAAAATCGGCGAAATCGGACCATAGGTTTTTAAGACCCCTTATATCGAACACGAGGACCTCGGTGCTTCTAACCTAATATTATGGTTTCCAACTTTCAATGGACTTTATACAATATATATGACGAATATGTGGGTCAAATTATGTATTATATAATATAAATAAAGTTAAATAAATAAATTGCGAGAGTATAAAATGTTCGGTTACACCCGAACTTAGCCCTTCCTTACTTGTTTAACGTAATTTTCATGTTTAAATAGACATTTAGTTATGTTACCCCACGATCCCCCCTTTATGAGTGTTATCAGTGTATTTGTCAATGTTTTAAGGTAATACAAATGTTAGGTGTAGCTGCCGATATTTGCCCATATGTTTATATTCGTGAATAAACTTAAGCTGGTAGAACAAAGCATTAAAAACAAAGGCTACGCAGTTAACATTTGTATTGGTTACATTTGCAAAAAAATTATTGATTATTGGACTAAATACAATCGTTGTAAAGTTTCAATTGTTCAGTGGTTCCACCGTAGGCCAAAAATCAAAAAATCCATCTCTCGATTTTTTGACAAAATGTAAACCGATGGCCTCTAAATTGTCCAAACTTCTTATTTTCAAACCGGGTTTTCCCAAAAATCTAACGGTACTTTCTAAAAATAGAGTTAAACGCATGAACAACTGTATTTTTTAAAGCACATCAGACATTTTTTTTTTGTAATTCGCAGCAACAACGCACTTCAAATTGTTCTGGTAATTGTTCAGGTTAACGAATCAAGATTATTTTTAATGGTTTTTGAAGCTAAATGTATTTATTTTAACTTGTGAAATTAATTAAGACTAACGTGATTTTTATTTTTTGTGAAATTAGTCTGCGTCTTCAATGTCTTCAATGTGTTTACATAAAGTTTTAGTTGTGTTCCCCCGCGATCCCCCGTTATATTTATTTTACATTGTCTTTACTAGAGTCTTAAGGTAATAAAAGTGTTAAAGTTAGGTGCGGAAATTTGCAGATGTAGAAGTAATCGTCAAAATAATAATGGCCTTTGAATTAACTATTTTTAAGTTCAAACTCATTATAATTGGACTAAAAAAGCTTGGAAAGAAGGATAAACTATCTTTACTTCAATCTATGTACGGTTTACTAGAGGATGCATTATAAGTTTTTGTTCTAATTATAATGGCTGTTGAAAATGAACTGTATTAAATTGGTTGATAATTTGCTTTTTTCCTACATGACTTTTTTATATGATATGTGGGGGTTGGATGGGAGAAACTGTAACGACAAATCATGTGCAGCTTGTTTATCGCTTTCTTAAATGTTTTTACAAAGCCTTACTGAAAGTTTTGACGCTCCGACCATGACCATGAGAAGTATTTTTGCGCATGATTGCCATATAATGGCAATTAAAGTTCTATGGGAGCTATAGGACCTAGTAGTCCGATGGGGCCAATTTTTTTACTATACATTTAAAATAATTTTCTAGATTTTTGGTGAAAATTTCAAAGCGATATCTCAGCGGGAAGTATTTATGACCGCACCTTCTTACAAGCCCAACCACTGTGCTTTGGTGACGATATTGATTACCTTCTTCTTCTTCTTCTTTTGCAAAGTTTGATGTTGATTTATGTTACGCAGCATGATGACAACTCACACTACTTTTAATTGCAAGTGAGTGGGGATAGTCCAGCAATATAAAAAAGTCTGTGGGATAATTGAATATGTCATCCTGGTTTGTAGCTGTGTCAACTCTCATTTAACGAAATTCTAAATTGTCGCATTAAGATCAAAGAGATCCTTCTTTTTTACCACCAATATAGGTCATTCAATCAGCCATTTATGTTTACTATATTATGGTTTCATGCCAGGAAAAACACGATGAATAAGCTCCTCTTTCAAGGCCATGAAGTGACAGAAACCCCTTAAAAGAGTTGTTAATCCATCGAGGTGTCAACTGCGTCGCTACCATTTTCAACTATTTCTACAATCGCAGTATGATATTAATTAATAATTAATTAATTAATTGGCGATTCTTTATGTGTCGACACAAATTAGATGATTTTAGGAATGTGATTAGTTCGTCAGCAACAGTTGATCCAGGAATAGTCTGGCGAAAATCACCTGTCAACAGAAACATTCATCAAAAATATTTTCGTTGTCGCGTAAATCTTTTAAAGTCTTGTGCAGTACCTCCAGCGACTTGAATATCTAGAAAATTTTCTTTATACCTCTTTTTTTGGCGATTTTGCAGACTGGTGTTTCGTTGATTTTCAATTCAGAAGTAATTTCAAGGCCGAATTGCCGTTTGTCTGCCTATTAACAGGTGCCAAGTTGCCCCTATTCCCATTATAACTGGGCGTTGAAAATGAGTGAAATCAGTTCAGGAATTACCTCAACCCTCATGTACTATATATGCTGATTTTCGTTATTCTATTGGACTTCATTTCAAATTGTGTGTAATAAAATTACATCAATAAATTGCGAGAGTATAAAATATTCGGTTGCCTTTCCCTACTTGTTACAAATTGTTTTGGGCTATCGACACAGCCTTATACAATTGAACAATGATAAAAATATTTTAAGAAAGTAACAATGACAACTTTCAAAATATTATTATTTTTTGTTTTATAATTTTGTTGTCAATTCAAATAAAATCATCTTCTTGTTATCTTCCTCACAGTTTTTCGATATATACTTACTTTATAATCCTTCCCTGGTCTTTCACAAATATTTCAAAACTAAAATTAGCCAGATCGGTTTGGCCCTTCTCGACTTTTTTCTAGACTAACGACACAAATTGTTTGTATGGGTGAGAGGTTAGAAAATTGTGGATTTAAGACTTTTTCAGGCAATTTTTCTAATAAGAACCATCCCGGTACCTCTAAAAACATTCTAAACAAAGAATTTGCGAAATCGGTTCAGCGGTTCCCGAGTTATGCGCTTAGCAACACATTTTGCGATTCATTTTTATATTATAGATAGATTGCTATAGAAATTTACGTGATACGTATAACATGGATTTGCTTTTTAAGCACATTACTTCTTTTTTTAACAAAGAATGTAATAAAGCAATTTATTAAACTGCAATTTACGGATATTGAACTCATTATACTCTCGCAACAAAGTTGCTAGCAACAAAGTTGCTACGAGAGTATTATAGTTTTGTCCACATAACGGTTAGTTGTAAGTCCTAAAACTAAGCGAGTTAGATATAGGGTTATATATATATGTCTGTCTGTCCGTCCGTCTGTCCGTCCGTCCGTGCAAGCTGTAACTTGAGTAAAAATTGAGATATCTCGATGAAACTTGGAACGTGTGTTCCTTGGCACCATAAGAAGGTTAAGTTCGAAAATCAGCAAAATCGGACCATTGCCGCGCCCACAAAATGGCGAAAACCAAAAACACATAAAGTGCCATAACTAAGCCATAAATATAGTTATAACAGTAAAATTTGGAATAAGGGATCGCACTATGAAGGGGCATATTTGGATGTAATTCTTTTGGGGAAGTGGGCGTGGCCCGCCCTCTACTAAGTTTTTTGTATATATCTCAAACCAAATTTCTAATTTACAAAAATTTGAAATTTATCAAGCATTTCGTATTCTGTGTCTAAAATAAAAAGCTTTTTCTTTATAAATTGGTAAGAAGTAAAATGCTCTTTGTGGATAATTGTGAAAGCGAATTTGAGTTGAATTAATAGAGATATTTTACTTTTGTCGTTATTTTTATATAAAGGAAAAATACGAACATGATGTTGATGGCTCGCGTTATTGAGCCGTTTTTATATTAAGAGATTTATTATTCTCTTTTTTTGTAAAAAAAAATTCAGATAATGTGGATAACTTTGACGAAATTGTTTTCAATATATTGCGCGCGATTACAGCTTAGGAAATTTTTGGCAAAAAAGAATATAGTTTAGATTTCGTAGTCCCCAAGGAACTTTTATGAAGCTAAACATAACAACCAACTAAATCAAAATCGCATTCCAAATATTTTTAAATATATTATAAAGAACATATATCTTAAACAGTGAACAGTTGAAGTGAACGCAAGTGCTATATTCGGTGCCGGGGAAAAGTCTAAATTACTTCGTTAAGCTGAATGCGAAACCGAATAAAAATTTACACCACTCATGTGATACTCAATCCATCTTGAACGACCTTAAATATCAAGGCTATAATGTTTTAAATGCAATTAACAAACTTAAATAACACACTAATTAAACTTCAAATACACTGTCCGAAATTATAGAAGAGAGAGGTTGTTATAGTGAACAGTTGAAGTGAACGCAAGTGCAATTTTCGGTGCCGTGGAAAAGTCTAAATTACATTGTTGAACTAAATGCGAAACCGAATTTTTTGTGCATGAAATAAAGATACAGAGTCCTGGCGTGTATTGAATGTGTCTTCACTTTTGTGTTTTGCGGAATCTTGTAAAAAAAGAAAACAAAATTGCTTAAACGTTTTGTTAGTGAACCGAAAGTTTATAAAAACAATTTGTAGAAAGAGAAAGGAGAAGGGAGAAAAAAAACAACACAAAGCGTCATTGTGGATGGGGACAGCCGTACTAAACACGTGCGTAAGCAAATGATTATATGTACAATCAGCTGTTCTCTTCTTACAATTACCAGCTGTGATCAAAGCTGCCATACAGGTTTAATAAATACAGAATAAAAATTTTTATTCACAACCGCATTACCGACCAAACGACAGGTTGCTAACACCCAGTAGGGAAATCGCTAAAAACAAAAAATGGCTGAACCTCAACATAAGGTGACGCCGAGAAATAGTCTAAGCATGTTTAGAGTAAATATAATTAAAGAGTTACAAAAGGCTAACTCTCTTATATGGGGCATTCTCTGGAAAAAAAGTTCTTTATTTTCTTTGGCAATTATATATCTTATAGTACATGTAAAACCTAAAATAAAACATATGGTTTTAGGTCTGTGTAACACGGGGTTGCCATATTATAAGGGGCCAAAGTTTTTTGTAAAAAAATGTTCGAACCGCCATAACTTTAAAACTAATGAACAGATTTTAAAACACCATGTGACTTTTTTGTACAGAATTTCTCATACTTTGAAACTGTATATCGTAAAAATTTTTAAAATTAATATTTCATAGCAAAAAATGAAAAAATTTTTTTTTTTGGAATTTTTAACAACTTATGCCCCCTTCGATTTTTTTCGAAAATATCTTAAAATGTTCCTTATTTCATCACCTTTTTACCTCCCAAAGGGAATTTTGGGACAGCAATATTTGTATGAGCTACAAATAAAAAACCAACTCAGAACATGATGAAAAATCATTGATTTATGCACTATTATTATCAGAATTTAGCGTAACCCAGGATTAACGACGTGGACGTAGCAGACATTTAATCCCTTTTTGTTTTTTTTTTATTTTTTAATATTTTTTTAATTTTTTTGTATTTTTCAAATTTTTAATTTTTTTGTTTGTTTTTTTGGTTTTTGCTTGTTTTTTAAATTATTACGTAGATTAGATTCAAGTACGTGATAATTTTAAATAAAATCGAAATCGGTTTACAACCACTACTACTTTCCCTATAACTCAATTTTGAAATCCATCTTATTCCTTCACTTTATAATGTAAACATAAGGAACCAATGAAGCTAACGGAATAAAATGTTACACAATTAGTGCATATCATCTTTGGCTTCACTTGTGAAAAAATTGTCGAAAACGGACCATCACTTTTCAAGGCCCCAGATATCGAACATGTTGAACTCAGCGCCTAAGGATAAATTAATAATTAATTATTAATTTTAATAATTTTTGGAAAAGAGACACACTATTAGAGGAAAACAATTTCCTTTAAATTACATTAAATTATCTGAGAGATATTTTCCCATATTTTCGGTTAAAATTTATCCTTAGGCGCTGAGTTCAACATGTTCGATATCTGGGGCATTGAAAAGTTATGATCCGTTTTCGACAATTTTTTCGCAAGTGAAGCCAGAGATGATATGCACTATTTGTGTAAAGTTTTATTCCGCTATCTTCATTGGTTCTTTTGTTTACATTATAAAATAAAGGAATAAGATGAAATTAAAAATTGAGTTATAAGGAAAGTAGTCGTGGTTGTGAACCGATTTTGCATTTTCCATTTTTTGTCCGTATTATCAGGGTGTCAAGAAAATATTATATACCGAATTTCATTCGAATCGGTCGAGTAGTTCCTGAGATATGGTTTTTGACCCCTAAAGGGGCGATGCCACGCCCATTTTCCATTTTGTAAAAACATCTGAGTACAGCTCCCTTCTGCTATTTCTTCTCTAGTGTTTCTGACGTTTTTCGTTAGTTAGTTAACCCACTTTTAGTAATTTTCAACCTAACCTTTGTATGGGAGGTGGGCGTGGTTATTATCCGATTTCAACTATTTTCATGGTGTGTGGTGGGGCACATAAGAGAGCCGACTTTGGTTTATATAGCTTTATTGGTTTGCGAGTTAAATACAAATAACCGATTAGTGGGCGGGGTCACGCCCACTTCCCCAAAGAAATTGCATCCAAATATGCCCCCTCCTAGTGCGATCCTTTATTCCAAATTTTACTTTTATAACTTCATTTATGGCTTAGTTATGACACTTTATGTGTTTTTGGTTTTCTTCATTTTGTGGGCGTTGCAATGGGCCGATTTTTCAAAAGCATTCTTAATACCGTTATCAAGGTTGAGCCTATCAAAGCCTCTAAATTAATCCCTCAGTGCAAAAACTGTCAAGTTTTTGGACATACAAAAACTTCTGCGGTAAGCCATCGAGATGTGTGAAATGTGGAGGCAAACATCTTACAACTGAATGCACCAAAGTCGAAAAAGATCCTGCCAAATGTTGCAACTGTGGCGATTCTCATCCTGCATGCTACCGTGGTTGTGTCGTTGCAAAAGAACTGCTTTTTGGTCTTTCCAAAAGTAAAAATGAATTGGAAGTTATTCTAAACGACAGAAATATTGATGTATGTTTGTTGTCCGAAACACATTTTACGAACCATTTATTTTTAAAATTCAAAAATTATGACTTATACCACACTCCGCACCCAGCAAACTCAGCACGAGGAGGAAGCGCGGTTTTAATCAAAGGTATTATTAAACATTTCGAAGAAGCTCAGATTAAGACTGAAAATTCAAGCTACAGCAATTTCAGTAAAAATGCACAGTCAGTCATTATACTTAATTGCTCTATATAGTCCGCCCAGGCATAATATCAAAACTGATACTTATAAAAGTTTATTAAAAAAACATGACGGAAGGTACATCATGGGTGGTGACTTTAATGCAAAACACATTCATTGGGGATCACGTTTAACTACAACCAAAGGTCGAAAACTACTGAAAGTTGTATAAGTTATTGGATGCAATGTCATTTCGACAGGGAGACCCACTTATTGGCCTGTATATAGTAGGAAATTAGCAGATCTACTTGACTTTTTTATCATCAACAAAGTATCGAAAATCAATTTAGGTATTGAAAATAGCTCAGATTTAAGCTCTGATCATTCACCAGTGTTACTTTATGTGAAAAACCAGTAATTTCGTCCGGCACGTGTACTTTATCTAATTTACTGATTGGTATAAATTTAAGACTATTCTGAATAAAGTCGATTTTAAGCTAAAGCGTATATCGACAGATGCCGACTTAGATTGTGAAGTTGAATCTTTCACAAAAGTAATTCAAAATGCTGCGTGGAACAGTACACCGAATATTCGCGTGAATCTAAGTGGAAACAAATTCCCAAAATACATCTTAGATGGCATCCATAAAAACTTCGACGAAGATGGCATCGAACGAGGCCGGCTCTCAAAACAGAGCTTAATAGATGTACAGCGGAACTAAGCACAAAAATTAGACAGTTTAAAAACTATTCCTTCAAAACGTATTTGTCCAAACTCACTGTTGATAAAACTACCGATTATTCGCTCTGGAAAGCTGCAAGGAATATTAATAAACAAATAAAACATGTCGCACCAATAAAATTAAATGAAACTGAATGGGCCAAAACGAATGCACAAAAAGATGCAGTATTTGCAAATCATTTGAGAAACACCTAACGATGGACATGAGCTAAACTGTGAAAATAGTTGGTTGGATCCACTCGTCAGCATTTTTCCAGTTACTTGTAAAGAAATTAAAAGTCTTATCAGGAACGCAAGACTCAAAGAAGCTCCGGGGTTTGATTTAATAACCGGAGTGATATTACGCAATCTACTAAAGAATTATATAAAAAGATGTAAACATTGTAAACAGCGCATTATACTTAAGATGCGTTCCATCGCTTTGGAAAGTATCTGAAGTTATTATGATACCTAAGCCGGTAAACTACTACATGATGTCACATCTTACAGGCCAATATCGCTGCTGCCAGCTCTATCGAAAGTTTTCGAGAGTACATCAGTTCGGTTTTCGTGATCATCATTTAACAATTGACCAGGTACACCGAATCGTTAATTTCATTGAAAATGCTATGGATGTAAAGAACGTTTGTTCTGCAGCCTTCTTAGACGTGTCTCAGGCTTTTGATAGAGTTTGGCATTCGGGTCTACTGCTGAAACTGAAATGCATGTTACCCAAACAATATTGCGAAATAATTGCTTCCTACCTAAAAGATAGATACTTTCGCATAAAACAAGAGGATGCATACTCAAACTTGCAACCGATAGAATCGGGTGTTCCCCAGGGAAGCGTGTTGGGGCCAATGCTTTACTTGCTTTTTACAAGTGATATCCCCACTGACTCAAGTTATGTGACAGCGACATTTGCGGATGACACAGCCCTGTTAGCAGCAGGAGAGTCAACCTAAATATCTTCCCTTCGAGTGCAAACAGCAGTCAATGCAATTACTAATTGGGTTTCCAAGTGGCGCACTAAATTAAACGATTCCAAATCAATGCACCTAGACTTTACTTTAAAAAAAAACCATATCATTTATACAACCACATCACAATAATGCTAAGTACCTAGGAATCAGCATAGATGCTAAGCTTCGCTGGAAAGAACATGTCAAGAAAAAAAGGTGTGAGCTTAATTTAAAATTTGCTAAGTTTTACCATCTAGTCGGTAGGAGATCCACGCTTTCAATCGAAAACAAGCTGTTTATATATAATCAAGTACTAAAGCCAATTTGGGCCTATGGAGCTCAACTATGAGGTTGCTCAAGTCAAAACTGTATTGCCTGCATTCAGCGCTTCCAAAATAAGGTACTAAGAAGTATAGTTAATGCTCTTTGGTATATTAGATCTGCTGACCTTCACCATGATCTTAGTGTGAATTCAGTAGTAAACGAAATAACCAAACTTGCAAAGACTCAAAAAATGAGACTTATATAGCATGTAAATGAAGAGGCATCCAGAGTCATCGGTACTGCAGAATGAGAAAACCGACTGAAACGTAAGTGGCATTCAGACTTAGCAAGGCAACTGTAGCAGCAAATGAATTTCTTTAACATTTTGATTTTAATTATTATTTTTAACTTATTGGAAATGAATTGTTGTTAAGAGACAATTGAAAACTTTAAAACGCTCTCCTGAAAAATCCTCTTTTTTAAGTTGTGACACTATTCATGTAAATGAGCGATATGCACATATGTATATATATTATATTATATAGTATTCTATGGCTTTGCAGGGGAGCAAAATACTATGGGGGGATCTGCGATGGAGAAGCGAATATACATAAAGTCTCTGCCATCCGATTATCAATCAACCTCAAGCTTTAATCTCTTCTGCCACAATCATATGTATTCTGACATTTTGACATACAGAAAATAAATTAAATTCAAAATAAACTGAAATCAAAAAACAAAAATTTGAAAAAAATGATTTGAAAAATATGTTGAGAAGTAATAATTATAATGGAAAGTAACATTTTAAGATTGCTTGAAGTTGTAACTCAGTCAGGATCAATTTTCCTGCCTGTTATTCATAATTATATTTTTCTTGAATTTATTTGTATCAGCTAGTGTATGTAAACATAGTAGAATACTACATGTGTATCACTATGCTGGTACATGGTTTCTTGAGCTTTTATTGTCGTACACATTATATTACGGAAAACATATGTCTGTCTTAGGCATTATAGAATAATTCAAATCAATTCGAATATAATGGACAGTAATCAGCTTTTTCTGTTTACATTATTTTGTTTCACACCCGTGTGGGGAAAAGCTATCCCTGCTGAAGCCTTTTTTTATCAAAATTGTCACAGAATACGAAAAAATTTTATTATTGACAAAAATTTGAAAAAAATAAAAATATTTTATAAAATTGTCAAGTGCACAGCATAGCGTTGTTAAATATCTAAAAATTTCCATATGTCATTTGCGCTACTTTCATTGTCCAATAAAATAAAAACTGAAATAACTTCTCATTTCGATACTATTTTATGGGTTTATTCAATAATTTGAAATTATTATGTGCTTAAAGTTCCAAAAAAATGTTTTGTTAATTTTGCCCCATAAATACTTAAGCTGATACTACAGAGATCGCGAATGTGAACGTTTTACAGTTGAGTTGAATACTCATGTTCTTATGAGATGAGCTACTTAGCTTTCTCATGTTTTCGCAACCAACGCTCAGAAATTCGAACTAGGATTCGAAAACGCAAAGCAGTTGAAAATTTTCAACTTTCATGCGCTAACACAGCAACCTTCACATCCTTAACTCTTTCGACCCCGACTTTTTTCCTGTGGTGTTAAAATTTTGTTCTCCATTAGGACCATAATAGAATGCCAAAAAGAGATTACAAAAAAAATTTTACCTAGCCACGCCTTTTATTATGGGTGCTACAGAAGGTTGCTTGTGAGTAACATTGGGGCATGATGGTATACAAAAATCATAAAGCGAAGATTTTGAATTTATGAAAAAATGCTATAATACATTTCGAACAAAAATGCATAATCATTTTTTCATTGGAGTCATATTTAAGAAATAGGAAATTTACAGTTAAAGTAGCAGATTTTATATCAGAAGAACGAGCAATAAGGGCCGGTGTACCTCAGGGCAGTGTATTAGGCCCCACTCTGTACATAATATATACAGCAGACATTCCAATAGCTAATAACGTATTGACATCCACTTTTGCGGATGACACAGCCATAGTAAGCCGAAACAAATGCCTCATCAGAGCATCAAGAGTATTATAGGAGCACTTAACTTGTGTCGAAGAATGGCTAGCCAACTGGCGTATACAAATTACTGAGCAAAAATGCAAGCATGTTACATTTTCTCTAAGACCAGAAACATGTCGGACAGTTAAAATAAACAATGTATTAGTACCCCAAGCGAATGAAGTAACTTATCTTGGGATTCACCTGGATCGAAGGCTTACGTGGCGGATACATATAGCGAGTGAAGTAACTTGCATGAAGTTAAGAGCAGCAAATTTAAATTGGCTTCTAAACAAAAATTCTAAACTTAGCCTAGACAACAAAGTCCTGTTATACAATGCAATCATAAAACCGATTTGGATGTATGGTATTCAACTGTGGGGTACGACCTGTGCAACCAACATTGATATAATTCAGAGATTCCAATCTAAAATGCTTAGAACAATAACGGGTTCACCATGGTACATGCGTAATGAAAATATGCATAAGGATCTTGATATTCCTATGGTAAAGAAGGAAATAGTGGACAGCAGAAAGAAATATATTTCTAAACTTCGTGAACATCCAAACCCATTGGCAAATGCCTTGGTACATTCCAATCAAACTCGTTTAAAAAGAAGAGATCTACCTGCCTACTAAAGAGCAACGTTCTGCCAAAAAGCTCAAACAAATTCTTGAGCTTACTTAGTTGTTAATAGATTTAAGATTTTAATACTTATTGTTAGGCTTTAAACAAAGCAGATTCAATAAATAAAGAAATATTGAAAAAAAAAAAATTTTTTTCATTGAATTAAATTATTATAATAATTGGATCGATTCTAACAAACGTTGGCAAATTTTCGTTCACAAATTATCAACGACTTTACATAGTGCATATGTTAAAAAAAAAACTATAAGAATAACGGTAAAGAATGCTGTTAACTGTTTTGATTTTCATTTTTAATATATTAGTCTATAAGTAGCCACTTAAATCAAGTTAAAACATTGAACACAGCTCTTGCTTTAAGTCATCAAACTGGTGAAATTGGTCACAGGCAACGTCGGGGTCAAAAGGGTTAAGAATAGCAACCAACATTTTGTTTCTTACTATCTTGTGTGTTTTAATTATTTAAGCTCGTTTTCTTCGCTACAATATACATACGTATTTAGTGAAATATAATATTTATTAATAATATATTTTCAAATATTTAAAGTAATGTTTAAAGATAAGGGGAGATGGAGTTTTAATAAGCAAGGTAGGTAATTTAAATTTTCTTTCCGTTGCTTTATTCAAGGTATTCTATGTACACTGCTTATAAAAATCACTAACAACCGGTTTCACGAAATATTTTAATTGAAAATTAAGTTCCATTTAATTTTAATTTTTATTTTTATTTAACTTTGCCCTTAAGTTTCCTGCGTTTCACCATTATTGACATTTGGCATCCAAAAAGAATAACATCCAGGGATGTTAGTAAGAATAACAGCTGATTTATGTAAACAAATAAATTGTATTTCTTTGTCAAAATGGTAAACAAATGGGAATTCAGCTGATAGAAAAGCGTAACCATGGTTACATATGACAGTATTTAAATAGTAGCTGTCGATTGGTCACTTCTCTGCTCGCTATCTTTGGGAGCTGCTCGCCTGTCAAAAATTTTACATGTGAAAGCAACAACAAAGTTATCTAGTTTAATTCGTGCAGGAGAATGCGAATACCTCATTAAAAATTCTTTCGCCGCTTGCTGAGTGCTACCAAGTTTTGTTTTACACATTTTAGAACCATTTTCCTATTGTGAATTTAAATAAAAATTAAGTCAAATGGTGAAACTGATATTAGTAATTTTTCACTTAAATTTCATTCGTAAAACCGGCTGTAAAACTTGCAAATAAAAAATGTGTATGTATATCACTTTGTACACAGCTGTCCACGCATTCACAAGCGCATTTATGGAGGTGCTCGAAATATACGCAGTCACGCGCAATTTTTCGCTTTCGCATTCGCAAACGCCATCTACCAACTACATAACTAGTTTCAGCTTTAGTGGTATTGGTTTTGTTTATATTCGAAAAGATGAAAATGGTTTGCAATTGCAAATATGTCATGGATTTCACAACACACCTGATTAGTCGTTAGATTTCCCTTGCCTTTCACAATATCTTACGTTATGTTAAGCGCCAAATACACGACACGAACATTTCAGCGAACATTCCGCAATCTTGTTCGCAGTTTTGGCCATACACCATACGAACTTTTGGCCGAACATTATTTCTCTTTCAGACAGCGATGAATACGGACAACAATTGTGCTGCAGCTGCAGCAATATTGCTCTTTGCTTTTTACTTGCCACAATGATGGCAAAGATTTATACATTTCAATAAATGCACTCAGAAATTTTTTATTGTCCATTTTACTTTTCCGAGCACGTCTGTTCCGTTCAGAAATTACTACGATTATGAGCTATTTCGCCATACACGCACGAACAGTTTGCGCAAATGTTCGCCAAAAATCAAAATATTTTAAACTGGCAAACACCATCATACACGACAGAAAAGTTCGCAGAAGCATGACATAACGGGAATGTTCGCGGAAATGTTCGTGTCGTGTATTTGGCGCTTTATGCCTAAGACAGACATATGGTCTGTACTACGATATGTACTACAATAAAAGCTCAAGAAACCATATACCAACATAGTGACACACATGTAGTATTGTACTATGTTTACATCCATCAACTGATGCAAATAAATTCAAGCAAAATATAATTATGATTAACAGGCAGGAAAACTGATCCTGACTTAGTTACAACTCCAAGCAATCTTAAAAAATCATTGTCCATTATAATTATTACATATTACTTATTATTACATACATATTAGATATTTTTCACATAATTTTTTCAAATTTTGTTTTTTGATTTCAATTTATTTTGAATTTTATTTTGAATTTATTATTTTACTTTGAATTTATTTTCTGTAGGTCAAAATGTCAGAAAACATATGATTGTGGCAGAAGAGCTTAAAGCTTTCGGTGTGTTCAATGCAATCCATTGTAGTACATTTCAGAACACCACAAAATTTCAATGGTTTCTAGAACTCTATTGTAGTACGGAACACCATTTGCTTTCAAACAAAATTCGGAAAACCGGTGATACACATATTGTTTCTGAAGCATACTACAATATATACTACATGTCTGTCTCAGGTATTAGATGAAAAATTGTTACATACATACAGTTGTATTCAAAATAATGTGAACATTTTTAATAAAAAAGCTTTAGAATGATATTTGTTGTTTTACTATACGTTATATCAAATTCATTTGCATTGTAGGCAAAGGCAAAAAGTAATAATAAATTGCAGCGAACGGAAAATATAATGAATCAAAATTAAGTGAAAGTATAATATAGCAAACTCACATAATTCTTATGTAAATGCTGGTCATATTTCTACAATATATTTAATTCTTGTATCCGGTATACTCACGCTAACATTTTTGGTCTTATGCATTTTGCTCCTGTCCTACTGAAGTTGAAAATCCTTCATGCGGCAATTAATCGTTTGTCTTCTGATATGACGATATCTATCATTAAATTAAGATAAACTTGAGATTATTATATTTATTAAGTGTAGGCGTTGCTCACCTAAATGTCAATGCTTCGCCTATTTGACGCCTGACATAAATTGAACTACCTCAGGGAAATTGATATTTGTGCCTGTCATTATACTCTCGCAACAAATGTTGCTAAAGAGAGTATTATAGTTTTGTTCACATAACGGTTGTTTGTAACACCCAAAACTAAACGAGTTAGATATAGGGTTATATATACCAAAGTGATCAGGGTGAAGAGTGGAGTTCAAATCCGAATGTCTGTCTGTCCGTCCGTCTGTGCAAGCTGTAACTTGAGTAAAAATTAAGATATCTTGATAAAACTTGGCACCATAGGAAGGTTGCTTTCGAAAATGAGCAAAATCGGACCACTGCCACGCCCACAAAATGGCGAAAACCGAAAACACATAAATAGCCATAACTAAGCCATAAATAAAGCTATGGAAATAAAATTTGGTTTGAAGGATCGCACTATGAAGGGGCATATTTGGATGGTATTTTTTTTTGGGAAGGTGGGCGTGGCCCCGCCCCCTACAAAATTTTTATATCTCGCAAACCAATAGAGCTATATAAACCAAACTTTCTGCAGTCGTTTTTTTAGCCACTTCCTAATACAGTCCAAAAATGAAAGAAATAGGATCATAACCACGCCCACCTCCCATACAAAAGTTAGGTTGAAAATTACTAAAAGTGGGTTAACTCACTAACGAAAAACGGCAGAAACACTAACTTTCACATAAGAAATGGCAGATGGAAGCAGCACTCAGATTTTTTTACAAAATGGAAAATGGGCGTGGCGTCGCCCACTTATGGGTCAAAAACCATATCTTAGGAACTACTCGAGCGATTTCAATGAAACTTGGTTTGTAATAGTTTGCTTACCTCCCAATAATATGTTGTGAAAATTGGCTAAATCGCTTCACAACCACGCCTACTTCCTATATACCAGAACTTAGAAGATGATCTGAATCGTTTACTTTACAATATATATAGTAAGCACTAGTGAAGATATCGGTGCAAAACTTTGCACAAATACTGTATTTATAGTGTGGCAGCCCATTTCTAAAAATCGCCGAAATCGGACCATACGTTTTCAAGGCCCCATATATCGAACATGAGGACCTCGGTGCTTCTAACCTAATATTAGGGTTACCAACTTTCAATGGACCATATACCATATATATGACGAATATGTGGGTCAAATTTTGTATTATATAATATTAATTAAGATAAATAAATAAATTGCGAGAGTATAAAATGTTCGGTTACACCCGAACTTAGTCCTTCCTTACTTGTTTTTCTCAATTTCTGTTCAACCTTTGCATATTTTATTCATGTTTGATTTCTTTTGTTAGATGTTAGTTAGTAGTATTTAAAGAAACAAAAACATATACCTTACTAAAAGAAAAAGTATGTATGTATGTGATTGGCGTTGACACCGTTTAGCCGGTTATAGCCGAATCGATGATAGCGCGCCAATTCTCTCTTTCCTTCGCAGTTCGGCGCCAGTTGGAGATCCAAGTATACGAAATTATCTACGTTTTCGAAGTTATGACTAACGGAGATATTTCGTCTTGTCCTCATTCAGCTTCGCTTCCATATCCAGGCGGGAAAAAGCGGAATCGATTGTTGCTTCGTATGATATAAATATCGTCGGCTTACGCCAGCAGCTGTACACTCTTGTAGAAGATTGTACCTTCTCTATTTAGCTCTGCAGCTCTTATTATTTTTTCCAGCATCAAGTTAAAGAAGTCACACGGTAGTGAGTCACCTTGTCTGAAACCTCGTTTGGTATCCAACGGGTCGGAGAGGTCCTTCTTAATCATGACGGAACTTTTGGTGTTGCTCAACGTCAACTTACACAGCCGTATTAGTTTTGCGAGTCTTTAAAATCGACAAAAAGGTGGTGTGTATCGATCCTCATTTCACGGGTCTTCTCCAAGATTTGGCGCATGGTGAATATCTGGTCAGTTGTGGATTTTCCAGGTCTAAAGCCACACTGATAAGGTCCAATCGGTTTGTTGACATTGGGAGGCTTATCCAACGGTAATTGTCACAGATTGTGGGATCTCCCTTTTTATGGATTGGGCAGAGCACACTGAGATTCCAATCGTCAGGCATGCTTTCTTCCGACCATATTTTGCCCTCGCCGCTTCGTTGTTCTTCAGGCGGGTAATTGCTATTCGAACGAGCTCGTTTCTTGTCGTTGCCGAAAACCAATTTCTTCGGCTGCAGCGGTAAACAGTGAGTTTGAGATGCCGTTCCACAGTTCCCTTATACCGAAATGCTGATGAGTGCTCTCAGAGAGTAGGAGTGCAAGTCGAGTAGAGTATTTCGTGGCTGTCTGTTGCGTTTGCAGCTTTTCGACGACGAACCTTCCTTGTGTTTGTTGACGGGTGTTCTTTGTTGCACAGCGGCGGGTGCGTATCTTCGCTGCAACCAGATAATGGTCCAAGTCTATATTTGGTCCTCGGAGCGTTCGCACGTCTAAAACAATGGAGACATGTCTTCCGTCTATCACAACATGATCAATTTGAAATCTGGTAGGTGCGTTCTAGGCGCTCATAGAAAGTATCTTTGGTCGTCCTTCTCTTCCGAAAAAGTAACCAAATTAAAAAAACTTCATTTTATATCATAGAAAATAGCTAATTGTGCAAAATTCTAATTTTCAGTTAAGTATTAACTTTTAAGTAGGTAAACAATTTGAATGCAGTGTTTTCGATATATTGATATCAAATTCGGTCCCCATTGTTGGTTTTCAAAAGTTTTCCTATAATGGTAAAAAATAATATAATATTTGAAATACTTTTAATGCACCAATATATGTTTAGGGGTTAGGTGGGTTTAAGAGGTTGAAAACAGGAGTATATTTACAATTTTTATACTCTCGCAACAAAGTTGCTACGAGAGTATAATAGTTTTGTTCACATAACTGTTGTTTGTAACACCACGAGTTAGATATAGAGTCATATATAGCAAAGTAATCAGAGTGACGAGTAGATTTGAAATCTGGATGTCTCTCCGTCCGTCCGTCAGTCCGTCTGTCCGAAAATGGGCAAAATTGGACCATTGGCACGCCCACAAAACCAAACGAAAACCACGCGAAAACCAAAAACACATAAAGAGTCATAACTAAGCCATAAATGAAGTTATAAAAGTAAAATTGGGAATAAGGGATCGCACTAGAAGGGGGCATATTTGGGTGTAATTTTGTGGGGAAGTAGGCGTGGTCCCGCCCCCAAATATTATAAGGTTATTTGATATATCTCGCAAACCAATAAAGCTATATAAACCAAAATTTCTGCAGTCGGTTAACTTACTTACTCCACCACACATCATGAAAATAGTTGAAATCGCATAATAACCACGCCCACCTCCCATACAAATGTTAGGTTGAAAATTACTAAAAGTGGGTTAACTCACTAACGAGAAACGTCAGAAACACTAAATTTCAGATTTTTTTACAAAATGGAAAATGGGCGTGGCATTGCCCAATTATGGGTCAAAAACCATATCTCAGGAACTACAAGACAGATTTCAATGAAATTCAGAATATAATATTTTCTTTATACCCTGATAACACGGATAAAAATTGGGCGAAATCAGTTCACAACCACTACTACTTTCCTTATAACTCAAATTTGAATTTCATCTGATTCCTTCACTTTATCTTGTATACATAAGGAACCTCAGCCCTCATATAGTATATATTACGATTTTCGTTATTCTATTGAACTTTATGCCGAATTTATGGGTAAATTTTGTATGTTTGTAATTTGTAAGAAATGTTCGGTTGCACCCGAACTTAGCCTTTCCTTACTTTGTTGCAAGAGTATAAAAACTAACTTTTACGCTCAAATTTTCAATATATAACATTAAATATATAACATTTCCGGTTAAAATCAGCGTAGTTTGTTGTCTTATAGTGTAATTTTAAGCTTATTTATGAAAATACAGGGAAAAATTTTGCGTTACCATATGGTCAACCCACGATTGATTCGGGTTAATTCACCAAATGGTCCAAATAAGCGTGATTCCTGTAACTGAACAAATTGTTCATTTAAACGGGATTATTGATTCCCCGGTTAATTGAACGAAAATTTCTGCAAATTTTGATGTGGATGTGTATACCTATTTGCTATGGACCGAACCGATTTGCATAGTGGACGGCAAACAGTAATAAAGCATTAATAAACAGACCCAGAACTAAGCTATTGTTTTTTTCTTTTGAGAATTACAAAAAAAAAAATTTGCAAATTGCAAATAACAATTTTTGTACTACTGTTCATGCACAATAATAATACACAAATTTTCCATGTATGACTCATCCAATCATACATCATTGTAAATATGTACTATATAAATCGGCCTTTTACTATATTGTGACGATTTTGGTGAGTGTTGCCTGTATAAAAATAAACCTCTCATTATAATAATATTTATTTGGTAAAATATGTCTCTTTTCTACACAGTACTGTATGTATTATACACTAACAGCCCTATTCTGTGCACTTGACAAAATAACAAAAATTTGAAAATATTTTCATATTTTTATCAAGTAAGAATTTTTTTGGTATTCTGTGACAATTTTGATAAAATAAAAAGCTTCAGTACGCATAGCTTTTCCCCACACGTGTGGGAAACAAAATAATGTAAACAGAAACAGCTGATTTCGGTCCAATTATATTGAATTGAATTGAAAAATTTATTTGAATTATTCTATAAAGTACGTTTTCACATGCATTTCAATATTTGTTGCAAAATAGTTAATAATTTAACTTCAATTTCAGAATAAATTATTCCCTCTTGGTCTAAACGTGAAGTTTCTGAGATTGCGCAAATATTCCTTGCCCAAAAGTTCCTTAGGGACTACCATATATAGAAAACAATTTCATCAAAGTTACCCTCACTATCTTCATTTTTTATAAAAAAAAGGAAAACTAAACTTCTTAATATTAAAACGGCTCAATAACGCGAGCCATCATCATGTTCATATTTTTCCTCTTTGTATAGAAATAACGACAAAAATAAAATATATCCATTGCAAAAAATTCACTTCCACAACTATCCACAGCAAGATATTTTATTTGTCAAGAGCATTTTACTTCTTAACAACTTATAAAGAAAAAAGCTTTTTATTTTAAACACAGAATACGAAATGCTTGATAAATTTCAATTTTTTACAAATTAGAAATTGGTTGAATTTGTAAAGTGCACAGAATAGGGCTGTAAATCCTGATAAAATATTTCTGAATGAAAACATTTTATCAACATATTCAATTTAATTTGTTTCAAGGCTGCTGAAGAAGAAGCGTTTAAACTCGAGATGTCTAGAAAACCTGCAGATTTCTTAGCCCCATATTTGATACCTTACAAAACTCGATCACTTACATATGAAGAATCATGGGCAGCTTACAACGCTTGTTTATATGAACTTAAAACCCGGTTTGTGGGACTCTTAAACGACCTTCAACGTCAATACGAAGATGTATGTATATTTTTTTTTTATTCAAAAGCAATGTTATGATGATTATATGTTTTCAATATTTATATTTATTTACAGCTTACTGCTGAAGCAAAATCTCTTGAAAGGTTTTTAAACAAATTTGAAGATCAGTTTGATAACTATAATTATGAGAAACTTGTGGAGCAAGCCGGCGTCATTGCTTTACACAAGCGAATGATTCAACAACGTTTAACGTTAACACATGAAGAATCACAAAAGAAATATGAAACTGTGAAAAAATCTCTTTTGAGAGATCCTCGTCTCAATTTAAAGCGTACATCCAATGGAGAGGATTAGATATACATACTTCCTTGAATACGCCAAGTCACTTAAATTTGTACAAATTACTATTTTTTAGATTAATAATCCTTATAAAATGTTTTGTGCTATTTCATTTAACTGTCTTTGATTGGGAGTATTTAGAAAGTAGTTTGTAGTAAATAGCACTAAATGAATATGTACTTAAATTACATTACATTACATTTATGTGCCTCTGTACACTAGTGGTACTCATTTAACGTCGCAAACGTATGGCAATATCGGGAAATAGCAATATCGTAAAACAGCTGTTCATTTGTACATCCATTTTATTTTACGACAATCTTTCAAATATGCTAGACCATAAATTTCAATTCACAATCAGCTGATATTGCCACAATATTGCCAAACACCGTTCATTTAACTTTATTGCCATATTGCCAATTTGCCATTTTTATATAATTCATTAACCAAACTTACTGTACATCTATCACATCTTATCATACACCGCATTTTTATACTTTCGCAATATATATTAAAACAAACTAAATGAGTCAGATATAGAGTTATATATACCAAAAAAAGCCGAGTAGAATTGAAATCCGTATGTGCATGCAAGCGATAACTTGAGTAAAAATTTCAAATACAGTGGAACTTCCCTAACTCGAATCACCATAATCCACAAAAAAACTTCGAGTTAGAGAGTCTTCGAGTTATAAAATTTTAATTAAAACAAATAATTTTTCAAAAAGCAGTACAATATAGATTTATTCTCAGTTTTATTTAATTTCTTCGAAAAAAGTTTTATGTACATACTTTAAAACATGTATTCTGTAATTTTGATTGTTGAAGTTTCTTTTTTTTGACTCTGTATCTCATGCCTTTGTTGTAACATTTATGGCATAAATTCTATATTATTCCAATTCAAGAGTTCGAGTTATGGAGAACTTCGAGGGAATTTTCACCGGAATTCAACCATTATTGGCGCAGAGACACATTCAGCGTTACTGTAAACTTTCTGTGAATAAATAAATCCCATGTACTTTAGTTTAATGCGAACGAAAATTTCATGTCATGAGTTTTGTGGGAATGAAAACTTATAGATACATATAAACCATGATTCAATTATACAAGATTTGTAAGTAAATAGCCTTATCATTAAGAAGCTATTCTGTTAAAAAATTTCAACACATCTTTATTACAACTATTTTTCGCGTCAGTATATGGCGAAAATTTGACCACAAAAGTTAGTTTTTTTGTTAAAAACCTATAAAGAATTCAGTTTTTATACTCTCGCAACATGTTGCACAGAGTATTATAGTTTTTACAGAGTTAGATATGGGGTTATATATATATAAATGATCAGGTTGACGAGTGGAGTTGAAATCCGGATGTTTGCCCGTCCGTCTGTCTGTCCGTCTATCCGTGCAAGCGATAACTTGAGTAAAAATTGCGATATCTTAATAAAACTTGGAACACATATTCCTTGGCACCCTGAGGATGTTGCTTTCGAAGATGGGCAAAAACGGTCCACTGCCACGCCCCCAAAATGGTGAAAACTTAAAAGACATAAAGTGTCATAACTAAGCCATAAATAAAGTTATGAAAGTAAAATTTGGTACAACGTATCGCATTAGGGAGGGGAAGATCTCCATAACTTGAAGTTCTCCATAACTCGAACCCTTTAAGTGTCAATAGAAGTCAAATTTCCTTTCATAAATCGAACTTTTCGACCAGAGCATAATAGAAAATTTAAAAATTTACTATCGAGACAGTATTTTAAAGGAGGTCCTATATTTGTATAAAGGCAAACAAAAATATGACATTACACTTATAGATTTCATAAATCATGTAACAAAGTTGGATACAGACGTCAAGAGCCAAACAATAGCAATCTGCAACAAACAAAATTAAACAAGTAAGGAAAGGCTAAGTTCGGGTGCAACCAAACATTTTATACTCTCGCAATTTATTGACGTAATTTTATAAAGATAATACAATTCGACCCATATATTCCGCATAAAGTTCAATAGAATAACGAAAATCATCATAAATAGTATAGGGGCCATCCATAAATTACGTCACACGAATTTAAGGACTTTTTAACCAACCCCTCCCCCCTCCTTGTCACAAGTTGTCACATTTTGAATTTCTTTGAGTTCTAACGATTTGCCATTTCAGTTCAAACGTATTCAGTTTCCAATGAGACTTGCATTTGGGATGACAATCAACACGTCTCAAAGACAGTCGCTGGAGGTGTGTGGCATACATTTCATTCACGAGTTGAAAAATCATCTTCTCTGTACATTTACGCCCCGGAACAGAAAACAAAAAATGTTGTTTATTACATTGAAAAAAAAAAAAAATTTAGAAAAATCGCAAATAAATGTTTTCCAACACTATACAAATTCAACTTTGTTTTCAAAACAAATAATTTCACGCAGTGCAACGACTGCGGAGTCAGCTAGTCTTTAATAAAATCAACATTTAGTTAAATATTAAGGTACAGAGACAACGAATAACTAGTTAAGAAATAATGTATGTATGTGATTGGCGTTCAACCGTTTAGCCGGTTATAGCCGAATCGATGAGAGCGCGCCAATCCTCTCTTTCCTTCGCAGTTCGGCGCCAGTAGGAGATTCCAAGTGTAACCAGGTCGTTCTCCACCTGGTCTCTCCAACGGAGTGGAGGCCTTCCCCTTTCCTCGGCTTCCTCCGGCGGGTACTGCATCGAACACTTTCAGAGCTGGAGTGTTTACGTCCATTCGGACAACATGACCTAGCCAGCGTAGCCGCTGTCTTTTTATTCGCTGAACTATGTCAATGTCGTCGTATAACTCATACAGCTCATCGTTCCATCGTCTGTGGTATTCGCCGTTGCTAATGTTCTGAGGTCCGTAAATCTTGCGCAAAATTTTCCTCTCGAAAACTCCTAGTGTCAGCTCATCTGATGTTGACATCGTCCAAGCTTCTGCACCATAAAGCAGGACGGGAATGATAAGCGACTTGTAGAGTTTGATTTTGGTTCGTCGAGAGAGGACTTTACTGTTAAATTGCCTACTCAGTCCAAAGTAGCACCTGTTGGCAAGAGTGATTCTGCGTTGGATTTCGAGGCTGACATTGTTGGTGTTGTTGATACTGGTTCCCAGGTATACGAAATTATCTACTACTTCGAAGTTATGACTGTCAACAGTGGGAGCCAAGACGCGAGTGCGCCGACTGTTTGCTTGATGACAGATATTTCGTCTTGTCCTCATTCACCTCCAGACCCATTCGCTTCGCCCCTTATCCATGCGGGAAAAAGCAGAACAAACGGCGCGGTTGTTGCTTCCGATGATATCAATATCTTCGGTGTATGCCAGTAGCTGTACACTCTTATAAAATATTGTACCTTCTCTATTTAGCTCTGCAGCTCGTATTATTTTTTCCAACATCAAGTTAAAGAAGTCGCACGAAAGTGAGTCACCTTGTCTGAAACCTCGTTTGGTATCGAACGGCTCGGAGAGGTCCTTCCCAATCATGACGGACCTTTGGTGTTGCTCAACGTCAACTTACACAGCCGTATTAGTTTTGCGGGGATACCAAATTCAGACATCGCGGCATAAAGGCAGCTCCTTTTCGTGCTGTCGAAAGCAGATTTGAAATCGACAAAAAGATGGTGTGTGTCGATCCTCTTTTCACGGGTCTTCTCCAAGATTTGGCGCATGGTGAATATCTGGTCCATGGTGGACTTTCCAGGTCTAAAGCCACACTGATAAGGTCCAATCAGTTTGTTGACGGTGGGCTTAAGTCTTTCACACAGTACGCTCGATAGAACCTTATAGGCGATATTTAGAAGGCTTATCCCACGGTAATTGGCACAGTTTGTGCCATTTGTGTATTGGGCAGAGCACATTGAGATTCCAATCGTCAGGCATGCTTTCTTCCGACCATATTTTGCAAATAAACTGATGCATGCTCCTTATCAGTTCTTCGCCGCCGTATTTGAATAGCTCAGCAGGTGATCTATCGGCCCCTGCCGCTTTGTTCTTCAGGCGGGTAATTGCTTTTCGAAATTCTTCATGGTCGGGTAATGGAACATCTATTTCATCTTCATCGATTGGGTATCGGGTTCTCCAACTCCTGGTATTGTACTTTCACTGTCATTCAGCAGGTCGGAGGAGTGTTCTCTCCATAATCCCAGTATGCCCTGGACATCGATTAATAATAGATACTTAATCAAGAAATAATAGATACTTAATTATACTGCTGCGTGATCGGCGTGGTACAGAGCAGCCAGTCGTCTAGCACCCAGGAGCGCAGCAGAGCGGGAAACGATATTGCCTTAAATTTTGAAATGTGATGTCACAAAGCTTTTGACCCCCCTGCCCCTTGTCACACAATGTCACTTCTGAATGATAACCTCCCCCCTCCCCCTTCAAGGTGTGACGTAATTTATGGATGGCACCATATGGTGACTGTGGTAATTCCTAAACCGATTTCACTCGTTTTCACCACCAAGATACAATGTATCGAAGACTATACGCTCACTTAATGTAATATTACTTATAATTAGGTATATGGGATCTGGAGGAAGTTATGGCCCGATTTTAACCATTTTTAGTACAGAGACAAACTATTATAAGAAAAAAATTCTGAGGGAATGAATTACATAAAAATATCTGAGAGATTTACCTATATTTTCGGTGAAAAATTACCCTTAGTCACTGAGTTCTTCATGTTCGATATCAGGGCCCTTGTAAAGTCATGGTCCGATTTTGACAATTTTTCCACAAGTCATGCCACTGCTCATATACTGTATTTGCGTAAAGTTTTATTTCGCTATCTTCATTGGTTCCTTATGTATATGTATATGTATTATAAAGTGAACGAATCAGAAGAATTCAAAATTGAGTTATATTAGAAGTAGGGGTAGTTGTGAACCGGTTTCGCCCATATTCCACTCGTGTCATCAGGGCGTCAAGAAAGGGTTATATAGTACAGTTCTTGAGACATGGTTTTTGACCCATAAGTGGGCGACGCCACGCCCATTAAAAAAAAAAGAAACGATTGCAGAAAAAAGAAACGATTGCAGAAAGTTTGGTTTATATAGCTTTATTGGTTTGCAAGATATATACAAAAAACCTATTTGGGGGCGTTGTCACGCCCACTTTTCCAATAAAATTACTTCCAAATGTGCCCGTTCCTAATGCGATCCTATATTCCAAATTTTATTTTCATAACTTTATTTATGGCTTAGTTATGACACTGTATAGGTTTTCGGTTTTAGCCATTTTGTGGGCGTGGCAGTGGACCGATTTTGCCCATCGAAAGCAACCACCTCAGGGTGCCAAGGAATATGTGTTCCAAGTTTCATTAAGATATCTTAATTTTTACTCAAGTTATCGCTTGCACGGACAGACATCCGGATTTCAACTCCACTCGTCATCCTGATCATTTATGTATACATATATAACCCCATATCTAACTCTTTTATTTCTTGGTGACACAAACAACCGTTATGTGAACAAAACTATAATACTCTGTGCAACAGGTTGCGAGAGTATAAAAATACATGTTTTAAAGTATTTAAATAAAACGTTATGCGAAGTAAATAATTAAAACCGATATAAATCTATTTTTTCTAGCTTTTTTAAAAATTGTATGTTTTAATGAAAATTCTATAACTCGAAGTCTCTCTGACTCGAAGTTTTTCTGTGGATTATGGTGATTCGAGTTAGAGAAGTTCCACTGTATCTCGCAAACCAATGAAGCTATATAAACCAAACTTTCTGCAGTCGGTTCTCTTACCCCACCACACACCATGAAAATAGTAATAATAACCACGCCCACCTCCCATACAAAGGTTAGGTTGAAAATTACTAAAAGTGCGTTAACTCACTAACGAAAAACGTCAGAAACACCAAATTTTACAGAAGAAATAGCAGAGGGAAGCTGCACTTAGATTCTTTTACAAAATGGAAAATGAGCGTCGCATTGCCTACTTATGGGTCAAAAACCATATCTCAGGAACTACTCGATAAGCGAAATCGGTTCACAAACACGCCAACTTCACATATAACTCAATTTTGAATTGCATCTGATTCGTTCACTTTATAATATATACATAAGGATCCGATGAAGATAGCGGAATCAAACCTTACACAAATACTGTATATCATCTGTGCTGTTCTGTGAAGAACTCAGTGCCTAAGGGTAATTTTTCACCGAAAATATCGGCAAATCTTTCAGATATTTTTATTTAATCCAAATGAAATTTTTTTCTCCTAATTGTGTGTCTCTGTTCCAAAAATTATTAAAATCGGATCAGAACTTCTCCTAGCTCAAATATACCTAATTATGTGCGGGCTTTATTCCGCATATATCGGTTAATATGTGAGCAAAATTAAGTGAGCATATAGTCTTGGATATAGTGTAGCTTGGTGGAGAAAATGAGTGAAAAATCGGTTCAGGAAATACCTCAGCCCTCATATACCATATATGATGATTTTCGTTATTCTATTGAAATGCCGAATATATGGCTCTAATTGTGTGTTATCTTAATAAAATTACTTCAATAAATTGCGAGAGTATAAAATGTTCGGTCGCACCCGAACTTAGCTTTTCCTTGCTTGTTTTTTAATTGGAGATACAGTGTAATCCGGTTATAATGGACTCCACGGGACCATGTCAAATTGTCCATTATAACCGAGTGTCCATCTAATCAGAATATACAATTTTTAACTCAAAAAGTAAATTCAATGTGTTTTTTTATTAAAGCAATAAAGTTTATGAATAAAAATATTAATAAAAAATTATGAATAAAAATAAAATAAACCATTTAAACAGTAATTCATCAACTTGAGGATGTGTCGCCACTCTTATTTTCTTTCTCTTGTCGTTGACTTTCCAATAATTTTTTATTTTTTCCCGATTAATCCATATGTTCGAAACAGTCTGTTTTTTTTAGTTTTTGTTCAAGCAAATGTCAGCTTGGGAAGTTCCTCCTTCAATTTCGCATATTATTGTATATTTTTCATGCAAGTATATGCTCGCTTTTTATTTTTTTCCGACATTTTTCTTAAAATTAACAACTCTCAATGAAAAGCCAACGAACGTCACTTTCAGCCCACCGCAGAAGTTGTTTGCCTTCTTTGACTTATTTCCAAGAAAAAATGAACATTTTCTGCTGCAGAGACTGATTGTGTCTCTTGATCGAATTCGTGGAAGTACAAAATTTTGCTTATTGCCAACTGATTGCCAACTTTGTTTTGAAATTTGATTTTGAAAGCTTCGGTTATTATGGACAAAATCCGATTTTATTGTCTATTATAACCGGAGTCCATTATAACCGAGTCTATTTTAACCGAGTTTTTTACATATGTTTGAACTGGGACTTGACAAAGAGGTACATAATAACAGAGTTTCCATCTTAAGCGAGTCCATTATAAATGGATTACACTGTATATGAAGGTCTATGAGTGCTGGCGGGTATACCAAAAGAAGTAGTAGTGACATCTGCGTCCTCCTAACTTTCTACTAAAATATGTGATACTTCCAGCATCTCATGCTCCTCGCTACCGGCTAATACGACTACTATACCACTTGTGTACCATTTTTTCGTCGTTTTGAATTTTAAGACCTTTCATATTTTAAATATAGTCTTAGAAATAAAAATACAACTATATTAATGCTAACCATCTCCGACGCGGGATGGTGGTGCGAATGGATTTAGTTTTTGGAAGTATCACTACAAAAAAATATAAATTTATAGGTTGTATCCCTTTTCGAAAATATTTGGCATATGCAAGATATGTTTTGCATTTCAGAGACAGTTTCTATGTCGTTTCTATATTCGTTTCAAATTGGGGAATCACAAATTATTTTCGATCAACGCGGATAACGCCAACAGGAATGCCAAATAGGCGTTCTTATTTCGTTTTAAAACGATAACGACAACGGTAATAAGGGCGATTGTATATTACATCTGAATGAACCCGATGTATTGTAGAAATAATACTAATTTAACATAATGAATGAGACATGTTAGAAATGAGAGCTGATGGTACTGATTCTTTCTCCTTGCTACTGTTTACAAGGCTTTGTGACGCCACCGATTTTGCTATTGTGAGCGAGACGTGAAGTTGTCTTTATGTGCAACGACTCTAACTTGAGTCCAGCAAACTAAATCGTTAGATATGTGTGTCCCTACCACCAATAAATTTTTTTATCTACATTCATACCTTTTACACTGTGAAAGGCGTATATAAAGAGTTTGTGAATAGTGGGTTTTAGAATGGGATGTAGCCAAGGGAAACGAATCTTTTCAAAAGTTTGTATGCTGTGCTAACTCAATAACATCATGCCCAATCTCAAACCATTGTAGTTATTCTACAAGCTCTGACCAACAGTCGCCAGAACACAATCAGCGAAATTCCAAAGTTTCTAGCAATTCACCCTAATGCTATGAAGAGCCTTGTGCTGCGCCTTTTACTTTGCCAAAGCCTCCCGCACAACCGTTCATCTAGCCAACATCATAGCGTTTCGATAATAACATCTGACGGTAAAATGAATATACCGTTAAGCAACGACGTTCTTATTTCGCCTGTACATTCACCAATGTGCCGTATATGTATGGAGCGAAGCAAAGGACGGGCCATGAGACAACATCGTGTTACAGACTATATGCTTTATACTTGAGAACATGTCCAAACCAAGCTGTCGGACACAGAGAACTTCAACTTAACGGCATCGTTGTGCCCACTACGATGCTGTCCATATTTAAAACTACTTACATGTACCTCTCGCTACCATTACCCCTACCATATGCAATAAAACTAAAGTAAAGGCAAAAGCAGTTGACGTCGAACCAGCGTTCTCATCCCAAACGACTACGCGTTTTGAAACATCCTATATGCAACCCAGATTATATATACATACATGTATGCACACATGGCTTCCAACTCATCTGCTATTGTTATGAACGTATACTTGCATGGGCATGAATTGGCCTACCCATCTCATAATCAATGGACACAGATTGTGGCAAGGAGACTGACATGACGATTTCCGCTGTACGCTAAGCACAAAAATAAAAACAACAACGACGCAAACATAGAGAAAAACCCGCAATTCCTTTTGGTCAGCTAGATGTTGTCGTTTAGCTAACTCGGAACTCCCTATGCGAATGCTGCAACGAGGTATTGTATACCACCATCGTCAACGCAATCTCTTTTGCTTACGTCCTCACAAGCAATGCTACATCCAAAGTTATCCATACACCTTCTCCTATACATTTAACTACTACTTCTATCCATATCACCTTCGTCGTTACCGTCTTCTACTTTTGCTATCGCTGTTGCCGTCGTCAAGCTAAAATTACTAAAGTCCCTTCATTTTGCTTTAAGTTTGTCCGTCCGTCATATGTTCATCTATTTTCACCATTTATATACAAACCTTGCCCTCCAGCACCACTATTCAGCTCTTTTATCCACACACTCACTGATTCCATGTCCCATCCATACCACCACTTGTTCACCTGACCCCAAAGGCATTTCGATCGATAATTTCCATAGCTGACCATTGCTGCTGTGTCTGTGAATTTTGAAATGGACATTTGCTCATACACTTTTACCGCTAGTCCATATGAAGTTGCTTACACACGTGTATGTGTGCACATATAATTGAACTTGTGTTCGTCGTTGTAACAAACTGCCCCAGCTCCATGAAGGAGTGCCATAAAGACTTGCATGAAGATGAAACGAAGACCAAGAAAAGCAACTCCAGACCATCATTGGGAATGTTGTTTGCATACGACTTGCGATATATGAAGAAGGATAACAT
Organism: Zeugodacus tau; assembly: GCA_031772095.1. Classification (NCBI taxonomy): domain Eukaryota; kingdom Metazoa; phylum Arthropoda; class Insecta; order Diptera; family Tephritidae; genus Zeugodacus; species Zeugodacus tau. The sequence continues at coordinate 37,807,688 of CM062649.1, forward strand.
GTGGTACTTACGTCGGCAGTGAATTCGGTAGCTGCTATCGTTGCCATAGCGTAGGGTTAGAGCAGAATTGAAACGATAGCAACGATGACATAGGCTACATCTTTGATACAGCCACAGTCCACGACATTAACATTGGTGATAGCAATAATGATAAACACACACATATAACCATACATTTTTATTCATATATTTATGTACACATGTAGTAACGTGAACGAATACGCATACATATATAATAGTGCTTATGGTAACTCATGAGGTGAGTGGTGTGTCACACATATGTGTTGGGTGATGGAATAGAAAGGCCGCGGATGGAAAGTAGTAGTGAAGTTTCGCATTTTAAAACATAGATGTATGTATCAACAAATCTTTGGACCATACGAAAATGAATACCTTAACATTCTCATACCTACGTCTATATGGCGTAAATGTAAATTTATTTGTAGATCTGTATGTATCTACATATATATATATCTTAACGGAAAAACATGTAAAAGAAGGTGTTGTATATTTTAATTTTAATTATTTAGGCATTATGTGGATATGTGTGAGGGGATATTTGTAAGCAAAAGGGATTTTGTAAAAATACAATAATTTTCTATTTATATGCTCCCATTTCCACTTTATTAAGAATTAACTCACATTTAGAACTATGTAATTCTAGCCCCATTGCAGTACGCCAAGATCTTTTGTATTTAAAATTGCGCTGCTCTGGAAATTATCTTATATAACTCCAAACTAGTACGATGTAGTCGCACAAATTAGATTAATAGAAAATAAAATGTTGCATACGATCATAACAGAACAAAAGAAAATATTCAATATTTTTTATCGTGTTCTCTATATATCGTCACCTAAAATGCAAAAGGCCGTAACTAACATTTTTAGTATTTTACAGGAGAAGCAAAAACGTTATAGATTAAAGACTACTTAAAGCTAAATATCCAAATTGTAGATTTAAGCTTAGAAAACAAAGACGGATTTGTTTCTGAAAACCAAATTAATGGGAAAAAAGCAGTTTTTAAGAAATGTTAGTTACTGTCTTTTGCACTCTATTTTTCTGAAACCAAAAAGCCGTAACTACTTGAAAAAAATTGTGTATAAAATGAAAGCAATGGTTAAAATAAGAAAATGTGCTTTTAGTCTGTAACTAAAAAAGTTTTTAACAAGTTATGTCTTTTTGTATCTATTTATTGTAAGTATTTTAACACAAAAGAAATTATTTAATTAATACATTTACTTCGAGAAAATAAAATTAGATTAAACTGGTTAAGAAAAACAAAATAATTCATTTGAAAACAACAAAACCTGCAATACAAATAGCTAATTAGAATAGGTTTAAGATGTAAAGGGTATATTATCATAAAAGCTGTGGCAGTCAGCCGGAAGTAAAAATTTAAGTTCCTGCAGGTGTTCCCATTTCTTTTTGGATATTGATATTCTTTCGGTATGTAACTGTGAAGGTTCGATGTCCCTAAATTTTTGTTGTGTACGTTGTGGCAAAACGTTATAATCGTCGTTGATATTTGTTTTATAATAAATTATTCCAGATGGATCACATGCCAAGGCACGGATCATATTAACAGTTGTCTCTCCGGTTTTTTTGCCTGTATTGAAGAAAGGCAAAACACAATAACAAAATTTGATAAAGAATGAAAGATAATGAAAACAACTGTAATTACGGATAACACAATGTGTCACATTGAAATTGAATCAAAGAGAATGAAAAAAGGGTAGTTACGGCTTTTTGGTTTATGAAATTGTTGAAGTTGTAGTTGCGGCCTTCTGATTCTCGCCTATAAAGTCGTTATTTTTGGACGTATGCATGTAAAATTTGCTGTGTACACGTGTTTCGGTTAAGTACTTCATAAGTCAATTTTGAATTTTTTGTTAGTTACGGCCTTTTGCATTTTAGGTGACGATATGTATTTAGACAAAAAATTCTGTAACTTTCTTTATGCATACAGCCCTATTCTGAAAAAACCTCATAACTGAGTTGTGAGAAAAAATTTGTGAGGTTTCTTGTGACGTATAATTTGTGAGTCTATTCTGGCTCGAACATCATAAGAAAAAAGCTTAAAAAAGTCACCAATTGAGGTGAAAAGCAATTTGCTGTCAAACAGTTGTTTCAAAAGAAATAAATTCGAAATAAATAAAAATTGATGTAAAATTTGTAAACAAATTAAACAAATGAAATTGCGTATTTACAGTCGAAAGTTAAAAAACAAAAGAATTATAAAACAAGTAAGGAAGATATGGTTTTTGACCCACAAGTGGGCGGAACCACGCCCATTTAAAATTTTGTATACCATTTTGAGAGCAGCTCTTCTGTACCATTTTTACAATGAAATTTAAGGTTTCTGGTGGTTTTCCTTACTGAACTTACTGCATTTTTAGTAATTTTCAAAATAACCTTTGTATGGGAGGTGGGCGTGGTTATTACCCGATTTTCTTCATTTTTGGACGGTATAAGGTAGTACCTAAAAGAAACGACTCTAGAAAGTCTCCTTGATATAGCTTAATTAGTTTGCGAGGTATGTACAAAAAAATTAGTAGTGGGCGGGGCCACGCCCAATTCCCCAAAAAAATTACATCCCTTCCTAGAACAATCCTTTGTACCAAATTTTCGGTTATCGCCATTTTGTGGGCGTGGCAGTGATCCGATTACGCGCAAATTCCAACTTAACCTTCTTATGGTGCCAAGAAATACGTCTTTCAAGTTTCATCAAGATATCTCAATTTTTACTCAAGTTACAGCTTGCACGGACGGACGGACAGACGTCCGGATTTGAACTTTTTTCGTCACCCTGATCATTTTGATATATATAACCCTATATCTAACTCGTTTAGTTTTGGACTTGTAACCAACCGTTATGTAGACAAAACTATAATACTTTCGTAGCAACTTTGTTGCGAGAGTATAAAAATAACCTGGGTGTAAATCATCGTCTATAGAGGCTGTGCGTCAGTGTCCTTTGCTTTACAAAAATAATGCGTCCTTATCGGATCGTAGATGTGGTTGGCAGCAAATCGCTCAACAAATGAAAATGCAAGGTACGTCCATATTGCTCCAGATTCGGTTAAACACAATTATTCGATAACTGAACTTTTATAGAGGCCATTTTTTTCAAAGAACAATTCCTCCATGCTCGTTATAGCACGCAAATATTTACACATTTGTTTACAAATATTGCTAAAAACCAAAACAAACACAAATATTTTTGTATTGTGATGGCTGCTTTCACACGTCACAGATATTTGAGAAAATTGTGAGCATTTGAGCTTTTGAATTTTCTCCAGCATAAGGTAATCATCACAAAATCCAAAAACCTCACAATAGTGAGTGTGGTGATTTTTGTGAGGGCATGAGAATAGGGCTGATAGATATAGATATTTTGAATGATGAAAAAAATTTCATTTACATATGTATGTATGTATGTATGTATGTATCTTCAAAGCGAATTTATTTTCAATTTCAAATGGTGCAACTATCGACATAACACAGACAAAAATGATTAGAGTAATCACGTGTTCACCATGGTACATTCGCAATGTCAGAAACACTAATTCCTACAATATAGATGGTACAGCAATGAGTATAATAACTAGAACAATTTACTTTTCCTAGATCATAAGTATAACTTAAACCTGATTCTTACCCTTTACAATATATAAAAGAACCACCACTTAATATCAAGCAATAAACAAACTGTAGTATTTGCACATGTGCCATCGCTACTCTATAAATGTTTGAAATCGGACTTAACATTTCAAGACACCTATATTCCGAATTTGAGGACCCCAGGGCCTATGGCCTACTTTTTACTGAAAGTATCAGTATATTTCGATTTCAATTAATCGCTGAATGTGTTGCTAAGCGCAAATCTCGAGAACAACTGAGCCGGTTTCGCTAAACCCTTAGTCGCTGAGTTCAACATGATCGATATCAAGGGCTTGAAAAGTTATAGTCCGTTTTCGACAATTTTTTCACAAGTGAAGCTAGAGATGATATGCACTATTTGTGTAAAGTTATATTCCGCTGTCTTCATTGGTTCCTTAAGTATACATTATAAAGTGAAGGAATCAGATGGAATTCAAAATTGAGTTACATGGGAAGTAGTCGTGATTGTGAACCGATTTCGCCCATTTTCCACACGTGTCATCAGGGTGTCAAGAAAATATTATATACCGAATTTCATTGAAATCTGTCGAGTAGTTCCTGAGATATGGTTTTTGACCCATAAGTGGGCGATGCCACGCCCATTTTTCATATTGTAAAAACATCTGAGTGCAGCTTCCTTCTGCTATTATTTCTGTGAAATTTAGTGTGTCTGACGTTTTTCGCTAGTTAGTTAACCCCCTTTTAGTAATTTTCAACCTAACCTTTGTATGGGAGGTGAGCGTGGTTATTATCCGATTTCAACTATTTTCATAGTGTGTGGTGGGGTACGTAGGAGAACCGACTGCAGAAAGTTTGGTTTATATAGCTTTATTGGTTTGCGAAAGGGGCCACGCCCATTTCCTTAAAAAAATTACAGCCACATATGCCCCTTCCTAGTGCGATCATTTATTCCAAATTTTACTTCTATAACTTTATTTATGGCTTAGTTATGACACTTTAAAAGTTTTTGGTTTTCGCCATTTTGTGGCCGTGGCAATGGTCCGATTTCGAAAGCTATCTCCTCAGGGTGCCAAGGAATACGTGTTCCAAGTTTCGTTAAGGTATCTCAATTTTTACTCAAGTTATCCGTTGCACGGACAGACGGACGGACGGACGGACAGACAGACAGACATCCGGATTTCAACTCGTCTCGTCATCCTGATCAATTTGATATACATATATAACCCTATATCTAACTCGTTTAGTTTTATGACTTACAAACAACCATTATGTGAACAAAACTGTAATACTCTCTTAGCAATTTTTGTTGCGAGAGTATAAAAATGGAGGAATATATCGCAACTGACAACAAACAATATGTTGTTTATGGCTGCATATTTCTGGGGGTTTACTCTGAAAGGCGTTACTAATAGAAATGCGTTACGAATGTGAATTGCGTTGTGAAGGCAAATCGGTACTCTGTAAAACATTCGAATTGTAGAAAATATTGAAATGTTTTTTCGTTCACATATTTTCAAAACAGTTTACATTACTGCCAGAAAAAAATTAGAACGTAAACAAATTCAACAAGTAAGGAAAGGCTAAGTTCGGGTGCAACCGAACATTTTATACTCTCGCAATTTATTGAAGAAATTTTATTAAGATAAAACACAAATTTACCTATAAATTCGGCACAAAGTTTAATAGAATACCAAAAATTGTCGTATATAGTGTATGAGGGCTGAGGTAATTCCTGAACCGATTTCATTCATTTTCACCAGCTAGGTACACTGCATATATCCAGAACTATACACGCACTTAATTTCGCAAAGATATAGTATCTCACATATTAACCAATACATATGTGTAGATTAAAGCCCACCGTATTTTTGAAAAACGTATAATTAGGTACATGGGAGCTAGGAGATGTTATTATCCGATTTTAATAATTTTTGGAACAGAGACACACTATTAGAAGAAAACAATTTCCTCTGAATTACATTAAATTATCTAAGAGATTTACCAATATTTTCGGTTAAAATTTACCCTTAGGCACTGAGTTCAACATGTCCGATATCTAGGGTCTTTTTTCTCAAGTGAAGCCAGAGATGATATGTACTATTTGTGTAAAGTTTTATTCCGCTATCTTCATTGGTTCCTTATGTATACATTATAAAGTGAAGGAATCAGATGGAATTCAAAATTGAGTTATATGGGAAGTTGTCGTGGTTATGAACCGATTTCATCCATTTTTCACATGTGTCATCAGGGTGGCAAGAAAGTATTATATACCGAATTTCATTGAAATCGGTCGAGTAGTTCCTGAGATATGGTTTTTGACCCATAAGTGGGAGATGCCACGCCCATTTTTCATTTTGTAAAAAAATCTGAGTGCACCTTCCTTCTGCTATTTCTTATGTAAAATTTAGTGTTTCTGACGTTTCTCGTTAATGAGTTAACGCACTTTTAGTCATTTTCAACCTAACCTTTGTATGGGAGGTGGGCGTGGTTATTATCCGATTTCTTTCATTTTTGGGCTGTATAAGGAAATGGCTGAAAAACACGACTGCAGAAAGTTTGGTTTATATAGCTTTATTGGTTTGCGAGTTATATACAAAAAACCTATTTGAGGGCGGGGTCACGCCCACTTTTCCAAAAAAATTACATTCAAATGTGCCCCTCCCTAATACGATCCTATGCTCCAAATTTTATTTTCATAACTTTATTTATGGCTTAGTTATAGCTCTTTATGTGTTTTTAGTTTTCGCCATTTTGTGGGCGTGGCAATGGTCCGATCTTGCCCATTTTCGAAAGCAAAGGTGCCAAGGAATACGTGTTCCAAGTTTCGTTAAGATATCTCAATTTTTACTCAAGTTATCCGTTGCACGGACAGACGGACGGACGGACGGACGGACGGACGGACAGACAGACATTCGGATTTTGACTCGCCTCGTCACCCTGATCATTTTGATATATATAACCCTATATCTAACTCGTTTAGTTTTATGACTTACAAACAACCGTTAGGTGAACAAAACTATAATACTCTCTTTAGCAACTTTTGTTGCGAGAGTATAAAAACAGAAAAGTCAAACGCGTAAAGAAAGCCAAAGTTCGGGTGTAACCGAACATTTTATACTAGCAGACCCGGCCACACGTTTTTGTATCAAGGTATATATTAAATTAAGTTGGTCCAATCTTGGCTACGGCGACGATATTGATTACTCGAGGTCGATTTATGTTACGCAGCATGATGACAACTTACACTACTTTTAATTGTAAAGTGAGTGGTGATAGTAAGGCAATTTTAAATAGTTTGGGATAATTGACTACGTCATCCTGGTTTGTAGCTGTGTCAACTCTCCCGAAGTTCGAAATTGTCGCATTAAGATCATCGATATCTTTGTTTTTTTACCACCAATATAATCATTCAATCTGTCATTTATGGTTATCATGTCAGGAAAACTTCTCTTTCGAGTCAATGAAGTGACAGAAAACTGTTGGAAATGTTGTTAATCCATCGAGGTGTCAACTGCGACCCTACCATTTGCAACTGCTTCTACAATCGCAATTTGATATTCTTGCAAAAACACTCATATGTTAGTTGTTAATTGGCGATTCTTTATGTGTCACCACAAATTAAATGATTTTAGACATGCGATTAGCCCGTCAGTAACAGTTGATACAGGAGTAATTTGAAGAGTCTGGCGTAAATCACCTGATTACAGAATCCTGTCTCCACCAAAAACGTTCATCGACAATCAAGATCTTTTATAGTCCTGTGCAGTACCTCCAGCGACTTTAATATTTGGAAAATCTTCGTTATAGCGCTATTTTTGGCGATTTTGCCGACTGGTGTTTCGTTCATTTGCAATTTAGGAGTAATTTCAAGGCCGAATGTGCCGTTTGTTTGCCTACTAACAGGCCGAATATATAGGTAAAATTGTGTGTTATCTTAATAAAATTACATCAATAAATTGCGAGAATATAAAATATTCGGTTGGACCCGAACTTAGCCTTTCCTTATTTGTTACAAATTGTTTTGGGCTATCGACACAACCATATACAATTGAACAATAACAAAAATATTTTAACAAAGCAACAATGACAACCTTCAACATATTATTTTTTTGTTTTCTCTTTTTATATTTTTCTTGTCAACTCGAATAAAATGCTCTTATTATTATGTTCCTCGCAATTTTTCCATATTTACTCACTCTCTAATCTTTTCCTGGCCTTGCACGAATATTTCAAGACTAAAATTAGCCAGATCGGACAGCAATTCATTTTTATATTATATTTATGTAACTGTAAATTAGAAGTAAAACAAAATGTTAGTTATTAATATCTCCTAACTAAATTCCATCAAAATCCGTTCAGCCGTTTAGGCATGATAGGGCAAAAATCATAAAAAACATCACTAACTCAATTCAGTTTTCTGCCTACTCCCTACCCCCTAAGTACGATGACGTGATGATTTTGATCTTATATCCGTTTTTAGATAACCATCTATTACTTTACTAAATTTCATCAAAATCCGTTCAGCCGTTTAGACGTGAAAGAGCAAAAGTCCCAACAAAAACGACTAAAAATCACTAACTCAATGTAGTTATCTGCCTACTGCCTACCCCCCTATGACCATTTCTAGGCTATCATCTATCACCATACCAAATTTCATTAAAATCCGTTCAGCCGTTTAGGCGGGAAAGAGTAACAGACAGACAGCGTTACTTTCGCATTTATAATATTAATATGGATTGTAAGACTCAGAGGCAATGATATTAAACCATTAAACCTTTATATTAAACCATACTGAAGAATACGATAAGAGATTTTTTGGATGCTGAATTTATAAGTTATGATATCCACTTCACCATCACACAAAATATTAATAAAAACATTCATGTATGTGTGTTTACATACATGTACACTTCACACTTTTTATTTAGTTTACATACTTACATCATTAATACATAAATTGAAATAAACTAAGTTCTTTTGTTGTTTTCCACTTAATTGTGGGCAACGTATTTTTCATTAGAGGCATCGAACTCTTTAATTTTAATATTAAGAATTATATCGAATTCCATTTGTTTATAAAATAGTTGAAATTGCATTGACAATATTTGTAACCAAAATTCTAAAGAATTTTAAGAGCATTTCCGTTTTGCTTCAAATATGTTTTTACGATCGATATTCTTAAGAGGCGTTGCACTTATTAATTTTGCTGATAAGAATTCTATAGAATTTTAATTGTATTTTGCTTTCTGTTTTTACTTGATTTCGTATTTAAGATTAAGACTTTTGTAAACTAACTCAGTAATATTTTTTGATTCAATAAAGCAAGAGCTATTCTAAAAAAAATAATAATTGTCTTCTTGGAAGAAATGCTTTAATTGGCGACGAGGAAGGGATACGCGGGAAAGTATATTTGAAAAATCAAGGACTTTTTTTAATTCTATAATTAACGCGTACCAAATAAATTTTTTTACAAAAAACAAAAGTAATAATAGAATCCTTAATGAATTAAGGTAGTGAAATACACTATAAAAAAAACTCCTTAAAGAATTAAGGATTAAACCAACAATTTTCAAAAAGTAAAGCGAAGAAGACGTTTACGAAATTCCTACATAACAATTTTCAACAAGTACAGTGAAGAAGACAACATTTACGAAAAATCCTACATAAAGTGAGTTATTTGCATATATTATAAGTATAAGTTTTACAAAGTTATTGTTGTAAAAAAAGAACCATTAAGATTATTAAGCGAAATTGCAAAGTGAAATTTTAAGTGTTACATATATAAATTCATTTTATTTTTAATCATGGCCCAAGCACCTTCTGTTACCCTTGACCCTATCAAATATCTCAAAACATTACCTGAATTTAACGGAACACGACATGACCTTTACAACTTTACTACTCTTATAAATAGAATACACCCCTTACTAACGCAATATGACCAAATGTCCCATCTTCTCTTCTCTGATATAATAAAAAGTAGATTACAAGGTAGAGCTAGGGAAATAATAGAAATAAATTTTCATGTACAGTCGTGGGCGGATATTAAGAATGTCCTTATAAATAATTTTGGAGAAAATTGAGCGTAGAAGAACTTTATGATAATATGAGAGCAGTAGTATTCATAACAAACACGACAGAATTCTATAACGAAATAAAAGATAAGCTACGGAGATTAAATAATAAAACCAATTTAATAATGGGAGAAAATACTGGCACATCCGAAATAGCCAGAAATAACATGAAATCAGCGCTTAACATTTTTAAAGGAAAAATTCCCGGGCCAATGAAGACTATATTGATTTGTAGAAATCCAAACACGCTGGAGGAAGCAATGGAAATTCTTTTCCAAGCAGGCTACGCATATAATGGCAACAAGACCAAACAAATCGAAAATGAGCCACGAAATAGAAATTTTAATAAACAAAACTACAAAAATGATAACAGAAATAATTCCAATTCACAAAGACCAAATTCAAATTTTCAATATAGACATAATTTTAATTCGAATAACCATCACAGGCAAAATATCCAATATAAACCTAATTATAATTCGCAAGAAAATTATCCTAGACAAAATTTTCAATATAGGCCTAACAATAATTCAAACCAACAAAGAAATCTTTATAGCTCTTATAACACACCCAATATAAGTCACCAGCAAAATAAAAACCTATGGACGTAAATATTTTCCAAAACGTCAAAAAACAAACAATCTAAATTAGGCTACTTAATATTTTTAATTGATACAGGAGCTTCACATTCAATTATTAATCCAGACATATGCCAAGCAAAATGGAATATAACAACGAATGAAATAACTATTAAAACTCTACAACATATAATCAAAATAAATGAAAAGGTTCGTATCCCTCTTTTTGAAGAACTAGGTAGTAAGGACGTATCAATTGATTTTTTATTTGTAACTTCCATGATTTTTACGATGGATTGATAGGAAATAATATTTTAAAGCCATTAGGAGCAATAATAAATTTAAACGACGACGTAATCATTATAGCTGAAAATAAAATACCTTTAATATATGGAGATCAACAAGTGGAACATAATTTTGGAAAATCAGGAATATATCAAGTTGAATTACCAGTAGAGTGTAGAGTAGAGTCAAACGATAAAAGTCTGGAAATATTAGAAGGCATATATGAAGCAGATAACTTTAAAATTAACGCTACAATAAATTTTAGTGGAGACACCCCAAAAATAATAAAATTTTCACCTTTTAAAATTGAAAACGCTAATACAAAAAATTTTTGCATATATAATGTAGGAGAGGAAACCCAACAACTTCCAATTTCGGAACAAATAAGAGTTGAACACCTAAATAGCGAAGAAAAAGGAAAAATATTACAGTTAATAAACAAATTTAAAAAATATTTATTCAGAAAATAGAGATTTAACTTTTACCAATGCAATAAAGCATGAAATAAGGGCTGTGAATAACATTCCAATTAATACAAAAACTTATCGATACCCATACATTCATAAGGAAGAAGTGGGTAGACAAATTAAAGAAATGCTGAATGCCGGGATAATCAGACCCAGCCATTCACCATATTCAGCTCCAGTATGGATTGTTCCGAAAAAAAAGGATGCAAGCGAAAAGAAAAAATGGAGATTGGTAGTTGACTATCGTAAGCTAAACGAAGTCACCATTGATGATAAATATCCCATTCCCAACATCGACGAAATTTTGGTGAACTTGGGAAGGTGTCAATATTTTACGACCCTAGATCTTGCTAAAGGCTTCCATCAGATTGAAATAAATGAAAAAGATATTCCAAAAACCGCATTTAACGTAGAAGGCGGCCACTATGAGTTCCTTCGTATGCCGTTCGGACTAAAAACAGCACCAGCCACTTTTCAAAGGCTGATGAATAATGTCCTAGGTGATTTTATTAATAAAATTTGTCTCGTATACCTAGATGACATAATAATATTCTCAACCTCACTTCATGAACATTTGGAATCTATAACAAGAGTATTTAACGTTTGAAAGAAGTAAATTTAAAGATCCAGTTAGATAAAAGCGAATTTATGAAAAGAGAAACTAGTTTTTTAGGGCATATAGTAACTGAATCAAGAATAAAACCAAACCCAGATAAAATTTTATGCGTACAAAAATTTCCATTACCAACAACCAAAAAACAAATTAAGCAATTCTTAAGTCTCGCAGGATATTAACGCAAATTTATTAAATACTACACGAAAATTGCACGACCAATCACAAAGTATTTAAAGAAAGACGCTAAAATCGATGTTAAAAATCCTGATTATAAAGAATGTTTTAATACTCTAAAAAAATTATTAACTAATTCTTCTGTCTTGGCATATCCAGACTTCAATAAAAAGTTTGTTTTGCAAGCGGATGCAAGCAACTTTGCAGTGGGAGCAGTGTTGTCCCAAGATGGACACTCTATTTGTTTTGCTATTTGCGATTTCTGATAGAAACGGATCATAGACTCTTAACGAGGTTATTTTTTATTAAAGAGCCGAATTCTAAATTGGTCCGATGGAGACTTCGTTTACAAGAATATGATTATGAAATAAAATATAAAAAAGCAGTTTTAAATGGTAATGCAGATTATCAAGAGTTGAAATAAATATTAATGAAGAAACCCAAAATACCGAAAAGGATGAAACTGCCGAGATGACTCAGAATGAAAATATCGTTTTAGAAACTAATTACCCAATAAATTTCTATCGACGGCAAATAATTTTTAATAAAACTGTATCGGGATCACTAAAAATAAAAAACGTAGATGAAATCGTAGATGAAAATCAGTTAACAGAAAAAACTGAAAAAGAACACAAACGAAATAATCACGGAGGAATAAATGAAAACTTTGCTGAATTGAAAACAATAATCTATCACCCCCAACTAAGAATACGAATAACCCAATATATAAATACTGCGATATTTGTAACAAGGAAAAATATGACAGGCACCCAATCAAACAAGAATATAAAATAACTGAAACTCCTGAGAAACCTGGAGAAATTATTCACGTAGATGTTTTTTATAGTTTACAGAAAACACTATTTTTAACATTTATCGACAAATTTTCGAAATTTGCGCAGACAATTAAAATTAAAAATAGAACTTGGATAGAATTTAAATTAGCCCTAACGCAGTATTTATCAATAGTAGGAAATATAAAGAAATTGGTTGTAGATAATGAACTAGGTTTTAAAGCTCTACCACTATTGGAATTTCTTAGAGAACAAGAAATTGAGATACATTACACGTCGAATAATAATCATACATCTAACTCAGATGTAGAGAGGTTACACAACACTATAAATGAACATATTAGAATTTTAAAACATGATCCTAATAAAGATACAGAAAATACAGAAGAAATAATATATAAAATAATTATGTTTTATAATCTATTCAAGTACAGGAAAGAAACCAATTAATTTTAGAAATGGAAATATAGACCCAAGCGAATATCAAATAACACTGGTTTACAGCAAAAATGTTCCATGAACGCCACTATCCTATTTGTATGTGGAATCGCTCGCTGATTTCGAAAATCGAATTATTTTTTTTTCTATGGATACGTTTTTGAGATATTTGCAATTTACCGTTATTCGACCAAAAAAAAAGGTGTCTTCACTTAATCATGTATATCTCCCTGACCAGTTGAGCAATCTTACTGCAAATTATAGAAAATAAAAGTCAATGGAATTTCCTAAAAATATTGCCTACTCCATTTTTCCATAGGCCTTATAATTGATGAGAAATTGAGTTTTTAAATTTTTTTATGAAAAAATTAAAAAAAAATAAACTTTGGCAAGAAAAAAATTTTAAAACAAATGATATTTTTTACTTTTTTTATTTTATATGAAGTCCTGTTTCTTTAGAAAAAAAAAGCTACCAACGAACAAAATCCATGGATAAATAGGAAAGTTATGCATGATCAAATAAATATATCCAAGTCTCGCAAAGTCAATGTATACGTATATGCGTATGTAGTGTGTAAAGTAGTGGTGGGATTGTTTTCGAATATCATTAGAATAAACTAATAACTAATAATAATAATAAAATAATACTTTTAGAACAGTAATACTCAAATACTGTTGTAGTAGGTAGTTTGCATCGAAAGCAAGAGGTGTCAGGTGCGAAATCCCTATAGTCATGTTAATTTGCCTAACATGTGTGTAGGTATACAGGTAGATTTTCGAAGGGTAATTAGTTGCGGAAAATTCCTAATGCAAATAAATTTAATTCAAACATGCATACCTACATGCACACACATATATCTTGGTAAATTCATTAATTTTTTTAAGGCCAACATCAACAGCAGGTAGTATTTTCTTTTCCCGCCTCGTTAATATGAAGGAACTTTTTTGTTTAGGTAGGTTTTGCCTTTTTTTATTTTTTCGCGATCAAGCTATATATAAGGATAAATGCCCCTTGAAAGTTCATAATATCTGTAAAGCTCGCCAGTTCCAGTTTATAATTACAATATAAACAAGTAAGGAAGGGCTAAGTTCGGGTGTAACCGTACATTTTATACTCTCGCAATTTATTTATTTAACTTTATTTATATTATATAATACACAATTTGACCCACATATTCATCATATATATTGCATAAAGTCCATTGAAAGTTGGAAACCATAATATTAGGTTAGAAGCACCGAGGTCCTCGTGTTCGATATATGGGGCCTTAAAAACCTATGGTCCGATTTCGGCGATTTTTAGAATGGGGCTGCCACACTATAAACATAGTATTTGTGCAAAGTTCTGCACCGATATCTTCACTAGTGCTTATTTTATACATTGTAATGTAAACGATTCAGATTGTCTTCAAAGTTCTGGTATATAGGAAGTAGGCGTGGTTGTGAAGCGATTTGGCCTATTTTCACAACATATCATTGGGATGTAAGAAAACTATTACAAACCAAGTTTCATTGAAATCGGTCAAGTAGTTCCTGAGATATGGTTTTTGACCCATAAGTGGGCGACGCCATGCTCATTTTCCATTTTATAAAAAATTCTGAGTACAGCTTCCATCTGCCATTTCTTATGTGAAATTTAGTGTTTCTGGCGTTTTTCGTTAGTGAGTTAACCCACTTTTAGTAATTTTCAACCTAACCTTTGAGTGGGAGGTGGGCGTGGTTATTATCCGATTTCTTTCATTTTTGGAACGTATTAAGAAGTGGCTAAAAAAAAAGACTGCAGAAAGTTTGGTTTATATATCTCTATTGGTTTGCGAGATATGTACAAAAAACTTAGTAGGGGGCGGGGCCACGCCCACTTCCCCAAAAAAATTACATCCAAATATGCCCCTTCATAGTAGGCTTAGTTATGGCACTTTATGTGTTTTCGGTTTTCGCCATTTTGTGGGCGTGGCAGTGGTCCGATTTTGCTCATTTTCGAAAGCAACCTTCCTATGGTGCCCAGAAATAAGTGTGCCAAGTTTCATCAAGATATCTTAATTTTTACTCAAGTTACAGCTTGCACAGACGGACGGACGGACGGACAGACAGACATTCGGATTTGAACTCCACTCTTCACCCTGATCACTTTGGTATATATAACCCTATATCTAACTCGTTTAGTTTTGGGTGTTACAAACAACCGTTATGTGAACAAAACTACAATACTCTCTTTAGCAACTTTGTTGCGAGAGTATACAAACCGTGAGCTATTTTTAAAAATAAAATGAGTAAACGTACGCGAGAATTTGAGTGTACCAACGATCCGGATATGTTCTGTTACATATGCGGTGAATATACTCTTGTACGGCATCGGAACAGTTTACAGATTCGATCCAATTTATATATTCAAAATATTTTGGTATTGATCCTAAAAATATTGATAAACCATGGACTCCGAATATTTTGTGTTCCTTGTGTCGATTAATATTGATTCAATGGGAATCAGGATCAACAAAGTACGTATTAAAATTATGAAACTATGCTTCTTTTTATTTAATAGTAATTTTTAATTTTTTTCTTTTTCAGGCGATACATGAAATTTGATGTACCAATGATATGGCGAGAACTTACATGCCACTCAGAAGATTGTTATATTTGTATGACAAAAGTACTTGGCTTTGGAAAATCAAGAAAAGTGATTTATGCTAACGTACCTACCGTTTCATTGCCAGTTCCACATTCAGCTGAAGTTGCGTTTACAGTTTCGTTGTCAACAGCAGTATCTGAAGGATCATCTGAATATGGGAAATCAAGTTGTAATGAATTTTTAATGGAAAACGAGAGAAACGTTCTATCACAAGCGCAACTAAACGATTGGATTAGAGATTTGGAATTATCCGAGGAAAAAGCTGAGCTACATGCCTCTCGTATGCAACAATTTCAATTCGTGTCGCCCCATGTTAAGGTGACATATTATAGAAATCGTCACGAACCATTTGCCAAACACTATACGAAGGAAGACAATGTATGCTATTGCAAAGACATTCCGGGATTATTCAAAGAGTTTGGTCAACCATAGGATTCCGAGGAGTGGCGATTGTTCATAGATAGCAATAAACTGAGCTTGAAGGCCGTATAACTGCATAATGGCAACAGAAAGCCCTCGATCCCGATCGCGCAGAAGAATCGATACCAAGGTTTCTGGGACGTCGGTATGATGGGTGATTACTGTTGGTTTCTCATAAGAGAAACCGATCCTAAACTAAACAAACGACAAAACGAAACACATAATCATTTCGACTATAATGTAAGAACATCAACTTAAGACAAAAATAACACATTGTTTTAATATATATTACTAATATATAAATAAATGAGTTTATAAAAACTAAAAACGACATGAAAATTGACTTTTTACTTAACAGAAACAGCGCATAGCCAGATATCCCACCCCTACTTTACACACTACATACGCATATACGTATACATTGACTTTGCGCGACTTGGATATATTTATTTGATCATGTATAACTTTCCTATTTATCCATGGATTTTGTTCGTTGGTAGCTTATTTTTTTCTAAAGAAACAGGACTTCATATGAAATATGAAAATTTTTTTCTTGCCAAGTTGTATTTGAACCACTACCAAACATCCAAAATAAAACTGTAGTTTTAAAGAAAAATACTGTCTTAATATATAAAAATGAAATATATGAACAGAATCTTTAGAATATAAGAAACTATCAAAAATAAATGATAACTGCTTAACAAACATTGTAAAAAATTTAGAACCTAATTGTAATATGACTACAATGAAAAACCAAGAAGAAAAAGAAATTTATAAAGGCTTACTTATATTTATTCCATGATAAAATTATTACCAATTGTGAAAAACCACGAATATTTGAAAATTTAAAAACATTTTTGATAAACTATGAAAATTGCTTTGTAGAAACTAATTTAAAAATCTATGGAAATTATAAAAGAAATGTTTATCCTAAATAAACTAGCATTAAGAGTTAAAGAAAATTATGTATCGCTCCCGAATTTAAATCTTAACGAAATACATTTTAACGAAACATTAAAGGCTGTTAAACATAATCTTTTTAGAAATGCTATAATAAACTAATGCTATAATTCTAATGATTTTTACCTGTACTATTATTATAATCTGTATAAAAAACAATAACAGAACTTATGTAATCTCTTCGTCGGAGCCTCAGGCTAACGGTGGGGGAGTCATGATATCCACTTCACCATCACACAAAACATTAATATAAACATTAATGTAAACATACATACATGTACACTTAACACTTTTTATTTAGTTTACATACTTACGTCATTAATACATAAATTGAAATAAACTAAGTTCTTTTGTTGTTTTCCACTTAATTGTGGGCAAAGTATTTTTCATGAGAGGCATCGAACTCTTTAATTTTGATATTAAGAATTATATCGAATTTCATTTGTTTATAAAATAGTTAAAATTGCATTGACGATATTTGTAACCAAAATTCTAAAGAATTTTAAGTGCATTTCCGTTTTGCTTCAAGTATGTTTTTACGATTTTACGAAATTCTTAAGAGGCGTTGCACTTATCAATTTTGCTGATAAGAATTCTATAGAATTTTAATTGTATTTAGCTTTCTGTTTTTACTATTGATTTCGTATTTAAGATTAAGAACTTTTGTAAACTAACTCAGTCATATTCTTTGATTAAAGAAAGCAAGAGCGATTCTAAGAAAATTAATAATTGTCTTCTTGGAAGAAATGTTTTAATTTTTATACTTAAAAGTAATAATATTTTTAACTATAACAATACTTGGTTAATTGTTATATTATGTTTTAAAGTCATATAAAGGCATTCTTACAAAGATTCTTAAATATATACGTTTATCAATCGTATATTTATTATCACACTACTATTTAATTTCGATGGTTTACTTCTACAATTTGACCTTCTAACAATAAGACCTTTAGACTTGTCAAATGAAAAATCTCCTGCGATTATTACATTACATTCTACATAATGAAGTTCTGCAATTAAATCTCTGGCATAGAAACGGAATTTGTATAAAGTACCAAAAGATTGATATTGGAACATTTAAAAAATCGAAGAGACGACAGACAGACATCTTGATCATTTTGATACATATGTATTCATATAACTCGTTTAGTTTTAGGTATTAAAAATAACCGTTACGTGAACAAAACTTATACTCTATGTACAACATGTTGCGAGGGTATAAAAAAATGAACAATATAAAGAATCATATTTTACATACATAATTCAAATTGTATTATGTTTTAAATTAATTACTGGAATATGCGAATGAAGCCAAAATTTGTAAACGTTCTAGGGGTCAAATGCAGAACGTATGATTAGATTATAGTCCATAAATACTGTATTTTCTTTATTTAATATAGTAATTAATCTTAATCTCTTCTTGCTCATATGTATATATGTATGTCTTTATTCGTAAGTACATACATATGTGTAATTCTTTTAAACCACTAATATAATAATTATTGAACGCTACCTTTTGTTCAGTGAGTTGAATTGAGTGAGAAATTTTTAACCGAGGACTCAAAATCCTCGGAATGATGTGTACTGCAAAATAAGTTGATTTTTACTCATTACTCTGTTTTTTCAGTGAATGAAAAAGTTCGCGTATGAGTAAATCAAGAAAATAGTGATTTTTGCAGTTCTCTGGTAAGTACATAAAAAGAACCATTAGACTTCAATGTCACTGAAAACCATATAAAAGGATAATTAAAATTCAACACTTCTATTGGTCACACCGGGCAATATATAACTTCACAACATTTACTTTTTAGCTCCAATGGTCAATGTATATTTTTTGTTTTCCACCTTATGTTTCATATTTTTGGAATGTTCCCTATTAAAGACATTATTTTAGTAAATAAAACTACAAATATACCTTATTAATTTACATTTTTGGTTCATTGCGTTTGTCAGTTTGATATCGAATGAAAAATTCGTAAAACGCACGAGTTTGAAACTCGTAAACGCAATACAGAGTACTTTCATTGCGAAGGGGGAAAACAAATACGTTGAACGAAATTTACGATTCGATTGTCGCATTTACAGAGTATCTTTTTTTCGTTTGCGAGTAACAATTTTGACATCAAGTAAATATTCGTCTATAACAATTGCACTGTACCAAAGAGTTAACTAATCAAGTAAGGAAGGGCTAAGTTCGGGTGTAACCGAACATTTTATACTCTCGCAATTTATTTAACTTTATTAATATTATATAATACACAATTTGACCCACATATTCGTCATACATATTGTATAAAGTCCATTGAAAGTTGGAAACCCTAATATTAGGTAAGAAGCACCGAGGTCCTCATGTTCGATATATGGGGCCTTGAAAACCTATGGTCCGATTTCGGCGATTTTTAGAATGGGGCTGCCACACTATAAACGTAGTATTTGTGCAAAGTTCTGCACCGATATCTTCACTAGTGCTTACTTTATATATTGTAAATAAATTACATCCAAATATGCCCCTTCATAGTGCGATCCTTCATACCAAATTTTATTTCCATAGCTTTATTTATGGCTTAGTTATGGAACTTTATGTTTTTTCGGTTTTCGCCATTTTGTGGGCGAGTTTTAGGTTTGTTCGAGCGGAGGAATAAAAATGCCGACGATGTTACTTCTATGACATTATATTTTATTCTCTGCTGTTTCAAGTTATGTTCTGCTTATATAACTACTAAAGTGATTACAATTTTCTTAATCAATTTCTTTGTTTTGTTTATTTTCTTATGAAAATATATAAGGACCAAAACATGTTTGTATGCATTTGCATTATGTTCTTTATCTCTACTTGTTATCATATTTTTTTTTGTAATGTTTACTTGTTTTTCTTTAATCTTTTATTTTGTCCAATTTACAATATTTTGTTGTGTGGTGTCTGGTTGGGATGATAGTGTACACATAACTGGCGTGGCAGTGGTCCGATTTTGCTCATTTTTGAAAGCAACCTTCCTATGGTGCCAAGTTTCATCAATATATCTGAATTTTTACTCAAGTTACAGCTTGCACAGACGGACGGACGGACAGACATCACTTTGGTATATATAACCCTATATCTAACTCGTTTAGTTTTGGGTGTTACAAACAACCGTTATGTGAACAAAACTATAATACTCTCTTAGCAACTTTGTTGCGAGAGTATAATATTTAACGTATACCTTATCGACAGCAACGCGTGGACGGGTCTACTACTTTCTGATATATACATATATATGTCTTTTATTTGATCACCGTAAGCTAATAACTAACAAATGGACAAATAATATTTTCGCTTAAAAATGAATTGTGTTGGCAATGTGGGCCCGAACTCTCAGCTGATATGTCATTTATTTATAAATCAAATTTCCATTTTGTTTACCGCTTCTCTATAATATTCCGATCTTTTAAGGAATCTACAATCATTATTAGATGAGGGTTGGCCAAAATAATTAGGGATAAAATTTTTATTTGCCAATTTGCACATCGAATAGTATTTAAATTTTTGGTTTGTTTACATCTTTATCGGTCAAAATGAGGTATCTAGCTATTGTTTTTGGAAAAAACCATACTATTGTGAATGAAAAAAAGCTCTAGTGCAATATGCAAGCTATGATAGCTTAACATAATTATGTTGGCTAAGTTTTCCATACAAAATAAGCGAATAGCTTAATTTACTGCTCAACTAAAACATGCCTATGCCGGTATTCCGCGAGCAGTCTCAAGTCTCTAATAGAGACGAATCTGTGGTGTAATCTATATAGTGACTTTTTGGTATTCTGGCGAGTTTGTCTCATCTCTATTTGAGCAATAACAGTCTCTAATTTGTGATGTGCTGTAAACCAGGTCACAGAAAAACAAGAGCAAAATAATGAATGATGCAATTGGCCTAATATATATTATGTATGTATGTAATTGGCGTTGCAACCGTTTAGCCGGTTATAGCCGAATCGACGATAGTGCGCCACCTCTCTCTCTCCTTCGCAGTTCGGCGCCAGTTGGAGATCCCAAGTGTAACCAGGTCGCTCTCCACCTGGTCCCTCCAACGGAGTGGAGGCCTTCCCCTTCCTCGGCTTCCTCCGGCGGGTACTGCATCGAACACTTTCAGGGCTGGAGTGTTTTCGTCCATTCGGACAACATGACCTAGCCAGCGTAGCCGCTGTCTTTTTATTCGCTGAACTATGTCAATGTCGTCGTATAACTCGTACAGCTCATCGTTCCATCGTCTGCGGTATTCGCCGTTGCCAATGTTCTGAGGACCAAAAATCTCGCGCAAAATTTTCCTCTCGAAAACTCCTAGTGTCGTCTCATCTGATGTTGACATCGTCCAAGCTTCTGCACCGTAGAGCAGGACGGGAATGATAAGCGACTTGTAGAGCTTGATTTTGGTTCGTCGAGAGAGGACTTTACTGTTCAATTGCCTACTCAGTCCAAAGTAGCACCTGTTGGCAAGAGTTATTCTGCGCTGGATTTCGAGGCTGACATTGCTCGTGTTGTTGATTCTGGTCCCAGGTATACGAAATTATCTACGACCTCGAAGTTATGACTGTCAACAGTGACGTGGGAGCCAAGACGCGAATGCGCCGACTGTTTGCTTGATGACAGGAGATATTTCGTCTTGTCCTCATTCACCTCCAGACCCATTCGCTTCGCCTCCTTATCCATGCGGGAAAAAGCAGAACAAACGGCGCGGTTGTTGCTTCCGATGATATCAATATCATCGGCGTACGCCAGGAGCTGTACACTCTTGTAGAAGATTGTACCTTCTCGGTTTAGCTCTGCAGCTCTTATAATTTTTTCCAGCATCAGGTTAAAGAAGTCGCACGATAGTGAGTCACCTTGTCTGAAACCTCGTTTGGTATCGAACGGCTCGGAGAGGTCCTTCCCAATCATGACGGAGCTTTTGGTGTTGCTCAACGTCAACTTACACAGCCGTATTAGTTTTGCGGGGATACCAAATTCAGACATCGCGGCGTAAAGGCAGCTCCTTTTCGTGCTGTCGAAAGCAGCTTTAAAATCGACAAAAAAAGTGGTGTGTGTCGATCCCCTTTTCACGGGTCTTCTCCAAAATTTGGCGCATGGTGAATATCTGGTCAGTTGTCGATTTTCCAGGTCTAAAGCCACACTGATAAGGTCCAATCAGTTTGTTGACGGTGGGCTTTAGTCTTTCACACAGTACGCTCGATAGAACCTTGTATGCGATATTTAGGAGGCTGATCCCACGGTAATTGGCGCAGATTGTGGGATCTCCCTTTTTATGGATTGGACAGAGCACACTGAGAATCCAATCGTCAGGCATGCTTTCTTCCGACCATATTCTGCAAAGAAGCTGATGCATGCACCTTATCAGTTCTTCGCCGCCGTATTTGAATAGTTCTGCCGGTAATCTATCGGCCCCCGCTGTTTTGTTGTTCTTCAAGCGGGTAATTGCTATTCGAATTTCTTCATGGTCGGGTAATGGAACATCTGTTCCATCGTCATCGATTGGGGGATCGGGTTCGCCATCTCCTGGTGTTGTACTCTCACTGCCATTCAGCAGGTCGGAGAAGTGTTCCCTCCATAATCCCAGTATGCCCTGGACATCGGTTACCAGATTACCACCTTGGTCTCTACATGAGGATGCTCCGGTCTTGAAACCTTCGTTAAGTCGCTTCATTTTTTCATAAAATTTTCGAGCATTACCTCTGTCTGCCATCTTCTCAAGCTCTTCGTACTCACGCATTTCGGCCTCTTTCTTTTTTGTCTGCAGATGCGTCTCGCTTCCCTCTTCAGCTCTCGGTATCTATCCCATCCCGCACGTGTTGTGGTCGTTTGCAACGTTGCGAGGTAGGCAGTCTGTTTTCTCTCCGCTGCGAGACGGCACTCCTCATCGTACCAGCTTGTTTTTTGTCGTTGCCGAAAACCAATTGTTTCGGCTGCAGCGGTACACAGTGAGTTTGAGATGCCGTTCCACAGTTCCCTTATACCGAGATGCTGATGAGTGCTCTCAGAGAGCAGGAGTGCAAGTCGAGTAGAGTATTTCGTGGCTGTCTGTTGCGATTGCAGCTTTTCGACGTCGAACCTTCCTTGTGTTTGTTGACGGGCGTTCTTTGCTGCACAGAGGCAGGTGCGTATCTTCGCCGCGACCAAATAGTGGTCCGAGTCTATATTTGGTCCTCGGAGCGTACGCACGTCTAAAACACAGGAGACGTGTCTTCCGTCTATCACAACGTGATCGATTTGGTTCCGCGTCTTTCGATCAGGAGACAGCCAAGTAGCTTGATGTATTTTCTTATGCTGGAATCTGGTACTACAGACGACCATATTTCGGGCCCCAGCGAAGTCGATCAGCCTCAGGCCGTTTGGCGATGTTTCGTCATGGAGGCTGAATTTTCCGACTGTTGTGCCAAAGACACCTTCTTTACCCACCCCGTTAAAATCGCCAAGCACGACTTTTACATCGTGGCGGGGGCAGCGCTCATAGGTACGTTCTAGGCGCTCATAGAAAGCATCTTTGGTCACATCGTCCTTCTCTTCCATTGGGGCGTGGGCGCAAATCAGCGATATGTTGAAGAACCTCGCTTTGATGCGGATTGTGGCTAGATGTTCATCCACCGGGGTGAATGCCAGGACTCTGCGACGGAGTCTCTCTCCCACCACAAATCCAACACCAAATTTGCGCTCCTTTATATGGCCGCTGTAGTAGATGTCACAAGGACCCACCTTCTTCCGTCCTTGTCCCGTCCATCGCACTTCTTGGATGGCGGTGATGTCAGCCTTGAGTCGTATGAGGACATCAACCAGCTGGGCAGAGGCACCTTCCCAATTAAGGGTCCGGACATTCCAGGTGCATGCCCTTATATCATTGTCCTTAACCCATTCAGGACCAATGTGACGAAAACGTCACGACAGCATAGCCCTTCTTTATTTGCCGTAAAAAAAAATGGGTAATGAAAATTTAATTTAAAATGCAACATAATCTCTTCTTAAGCGGTACTATCAAGTTTGCTTCAGTTGCAGTTAAGTTTTGCATGTGAATATATGCTTTGGCGTTAGTTTGGTTTTGTGTGTATATCGAAAACAAGAAAAATGTCGATAAGAGCAAAGGCCAAAAAGTAAGTATATATATATTTTTTACTTGCGTACAACTAAAAAAAAATAATGTATGTAGTATTACTAAAAAATATGTGTAGACAAATAGTGCGAAATAAAAACTTACAAGTTATTGTGTTTTACTAGTGTCTGATTAAGTTTTTTATTGCTGTGACGTACACGTTACGTTGGTCCAAATACCCTGGTAGTACATATATTGATTTATTAGGGGAAAACTGATTGTTTATTAGGGGGAAAACCGTTGCGTTTTGGATACAAGATGTGGTGTCTCAATACATCCCAAGGATACCTTGTAAATTTTTAGATGTACCAAGGCATTAATCCACGTATACCAGAAGAATATCCAAAAATATATGGAAAGAACCCTGCGCCATTGTTTTCCATGCTTGATGATCTAAATGACGAAAAAAGGCAATTACACTATTGCATATATTTTGATAATTTATTTACTTCAGTTTGTGTTTTGCTCGGTTTGAAAGAGCGGGGCTACGATGGCACTGGAACAATGCGAGAAATTATGATTCCTAGGTCTTGCCCTTTGCCTGATAAAAAGGCTCTAAAAAAGAAACAACGTGGACACATAGAGAGCATAAAACTGGAAGGTGCAGAAATATACATAACCAAATGGACTGACAACTCTGTTGTTACTGTAGCTTCAACGATTTACGGAAAAAATCCTGTGTCCAAGGTTTGTCGATATTCACGAGAACAACGCCGAAAAATCGACGTCCCCCGCCCATATGCGGACGCCATGTACAATGCTTCAATGGGAGGTACAGATCGAATGGATTAGAACGTAAATGCTTACAGAATTGCCGCTAGGGGCAAAAAATGGTGGTGGTCTATATTTACGTGGCTTATAGACGTTTCAATTCAAAATGCTTGGATTCTGCATCGGAAAAGCGGTTCAGGCATGACGCAAATTGATTTTCGTCTAGGAATTTCCAGACACTATTGTGGTAATCTTGGCGTTAGAAAGCCACCTGGAGGTTTTCGAAGACCGAAAAGTGAAGCTGAATGTGTGAACGAAAGATACGATAGCATCGATCACTTTGTGGAGGTAGTTCCTGGTAATAAACGTCGACGTTGGCAAGGTCATAATTGCAATACAGTGTATAATACAATACAGTGTACATAACGATGTGTGTCATTTTATAAATGTTAACTAATCTTTACTAAATTTTTTATTCTTCCTTACTTTATCTCGAAATATGAATTTTCCTTTTTTATTTAAGTGAAATGTAAAATACAAAATAAAAAAGTATGAGGACCAACGTGACGTATACGTCACAGGCTCCTGTCACGCCCCCTGTGAACATTTAGTTTTTTTCTTTTCGGATTTTAATTTAGCAGCTCAATATTAGTATATCCTACAAATTTCAATATTTTGCGTAAATTTTAAGCGTTCTGTCCTTAATGGGTTAAAACGTTTGCAGGGGTCGTCATCAAAAGAGGGGTGTCTCATCCGAGGCTTTCGTAGATTTTTCATTGGGGGGTGTTTTTATGTGGTAGGTCCCAAGCCCTACGCACAACACTTTAGCTCGCCTTCAAACGGATGTCTGTTGGCTACCCAGAGGATACTTGGTCTAAAACCGGAAGTCGTGAGCTGCTTGAACCATGTGGATATATTATAATGAAAAAAAAGAGAAGAAGAGATATAATGTATTAATATTTGCAACTTTGCAATAACGGATAACAAAGTGCTTATGTTTTAGCTACACTCGTAGGCGCAATCTGGCTATTTTGCGCAACAAGGAAGATCACTTTTTAGATGAAGAAAATACGTTTAGGAAATTATTTCGATTTCCAAAACACAAGTACGTTTGTATATATTATATATATATCCAAAATATATAATAATCATAAAACAATGAATTTGTATTTTTATACTCTCGCAACATGTTGCACAGAGTATCATAGTTTTGTTCACATAACGGTTGTTTGTGTCACCAAGAAATAAAAGAGTTAGATATGGGGTTATATATATATAAATGATCAGGATGACGAGTGGATTTGAAATCCGGATGTCTGTCCGTCTGTCCGTCTGTCCGTGCAAGCGATAACTTGAGTAAAAATTGGCAAAATCGGTCCACTACCACGCCCACAAAATGGCGGAAACCGAAAACCTATACAGTGTCATAACTAGGCCATAAATAAAGTTATTAAAATAAAATTTGGAACACAGGATTGCATTAGGGAGGGGCACATTTGGGCCCCCCCCCTTTATTTATCTCGCAAATCAATAAAGCTATATAAACCAAACTTTCTGCAGTCGTTTCTTTTAGTCACTTCTTAATGCAGTCCAAAAATGAAAGAAATCAGATAATAACCACGCC
Organism: Zeugodacus tau; assembly: GCA_031772095.1. NCBI lineage: Eukaryota > Metazoa > Arthropoda > Insecta > Diptera > Tephritidae > Zeugodacus > Zeugodacus tau. Next base: position 37,834,194 of record CM062649.1, read on the forward strand.
CACCTCCCATACAAAGGTTAGGTTGAAAATTACTAAAAGTGGGTTAACTCGCTAGGGAAAAACGTCAGAAACACTAAATTTCACATAAGCAATGGCAGATAGAAGCTGCACTCAAATATTTTTACAAAATGGAAAATGGGCGTGGCCGATTTCAACGAAACTTGGTTTGTAATAGTTTCCTTACATCCCAATGATATGTTGTGATAATAGGTCAAATCGGTTCACAACCACGCCTACTTCTTATATACCAGAACTTTGAAGACGATCTGAATCGTTTACTTTACAATTAGGCTGTTCACGATAAGGTGGTTATCGGGTTATGTGGTTATGTGATTAAGTAAACAACAACAAAATGCGGTAGGGCAAAATAACCAACTTTGACCAACCTAGGCCCTTGTTTACAGATTATGTGATTGTTTGCTTATTTGCAGTGTTAGAAAGTCGTTGGAATTTTACTAAATGGCAGCGCAAAAAATACATAAAACTAAGCGAATGACATTTCCAATTAGATTTTCTTATTGGAAAATCTGCTATTAACAGTTGTTTTCTGTTTACAATCGGCAAATGAAAACCGAAATAAAAAGCTTCCAAAAGCATCACAAAGCATCGAAAATCATTAAAACTATCAAAAATCATCAATAAAGTACAAAATAAATATACATTTTTTGTCATTTATTTATACTCCAATTTTAGTGCCTACAGAAATTCAGAAATGTCTTAAAATTCGGATTATTTAATAAGCACATACCTTCAATAAAGTCCATTTCCTGAACAACAGAACTTATTTTATATTCGATTATTTTGCTTTTTAAACTTTGTTTAGGCATTTTATATGTAGGAATTTCATTGAACTAAAATTGTAAACAATGAACAGCTGTTTGTGTAAAAATAAGCAAATAACCATACATAGGATGTTCACGGAGCATAGAGATTATTTTTAATCTAATAATCACATAACCCGATAACCACCTTTCCGTGAACAGCCTAAATATATGTATAAAGTAGGCACTAGTGAAGATATCGGTGCAGAACTTTGCACAAATACTATGTTTATAGTGTGGCAGCCTCATTCTAAAAATCGCCGAAATCGGACCATAGGTTTTCAAGGCCCCATATATCGAACATGAGGACCTCGGTGCTTCTAACCTAATATTAGGGTTTCCAACTTTCAATGGACTTTATACAATATGTTTGTCGAATATGTGGGTCAAATTGTGTATTATATAATATTAATAAAGTTAAATAAATTACGAGAGTATAAAATGTTCGGTTTCACCCGAACTTAGCCCTTCCTTACTTGTTTACAATTATTTACCTTCGATTGCCGTTATGCTCAAATGTAAGGATGAGTACATCTGTTAATCGATTGTTAGGTAAATTTTTTCATATTTACTTAACAATTGATTCAGATAAAATACATTTATTATAAATTATTTGATTATTATTTTCAATAATAGTACATATTATCCAATTATTTACAAGACTTTTTTCTGCTGAAATTTGGTTAAAAAAAACTACTTGCGTGCAATCAATTCACAAATTGTCATTGTGAACATGCACTCATCTCTAATCAACTAAAATAAACAGCTGATAGCTTGCTTTTCATTTCACCACACTATTTGGTGAACTTTTTTGAGACTGTATCAGCCAGAATACCAAAATGATACATCCTGACTAACAGGGTCGCCAATTCGCAATTGTGACAAATAGAGACATGAGACAAACGTGACAAGCAAAATACCGGCACTAGTCTATACTACTATTATAAAGAGGAAATATTTGTATGTATGTTTGTAATGAATAAACTAATAATCTACTGTGGCGAATTAAAAAATTCTTTCACCATTGGAAAGCCTCACCCCGAGTAACATAGGCTATATTTAGGCTGAATTTTACGACTTTTGTGCCAAAGACACCTTCTTTACCCACCCTTGCGTTGAAATCGCCAGGCACGATTTTGACATCGTGGCGGGGGCAGCGCTCATAGGTGCGTTCTAGGCGCTCATAGAAAGTATCTTTGGTCACATCGTCCTTCTCTTCCGTCGGGGCGTGGGCGCAAATAAGCGATATGTTGAAGAACCTCGCTTTGATGCGGATTGTGGCTAGACGTTCATCCACCGGGGTGAATGCCAGGACTCGACGACGGAGTCTCCCACCATAAATCCAACACCAAATTTGCGCTCCTTTATATGGCCGCTGTAGTAGATGTCACAAGGACCCACCTTCTTCCGTCCTTGTCGCGTCCATCGCATTTCTTGGATGGCGGGGATGTCGGCCTTTACTATTACGAGGACATGAATCAGCTGGGAAGAGACACCTTCCCAATTCAGGGTCCGGACATTCCAGGTATATGCCCTTAATTCGTAGTCCTTTATACGTTTGGAGTGGTCGTCATCAAAATTGGGGTCTCTCATGTTTTTATGACCCAAACCCTACGCACAACCGCATAAGCGGTTTTCGCCTTCTCTAGCTCGCCTCCAAACGGATGTCTGTTGGCTACCCAGAGGATAATTGGTCTAAGACCGGAAGTCGTGAGCTGCTTGAGCCACATGCAAAAGAATCGTTCCTGGCCACTCCCAAGTGAATGACAGTCAGAAACTTTTCTCACTTACGTGAACTTCTACATATGACTCCATTATACTTACCGGCTTGTAATTCTTGTTATTTAATTTTTTTACCAGCGGTTTTTTCAATACAGTAGACTTGTGTATTGTGCAAGCTTACAATTACATTTCCTGTTATGAGCTGAGCACGTACTCATTCAGTATGCGTTCTCCGTATAGTGAAATTGTCAAAATCGGTTTATCGAAAAAAGTTATACTAAAGTGGTTATACAAAAAGTGTGCAAAAACATAAAAATAATTGTTTCATTTTAAAACAAAGTGAACTATATAAATAAATATAGATAAGAGAGTTATTTAAAAAAAAAAGAATCATGAGAAAAGTGCTTAGTTTATTTATAATAATTTAATTGCTGCCAATAGGCAACACCTTGTAACTAATGAACCAGGATACAAAGGACTTTGAAATTTTTACCACTTCATATTTGAGTTAAGACTAATATTTATATGCTAAAATTTTAATTCGGGCATGCGAGGGTTAAACACTTCACCTAGCCGTATACCTAAGATGCGAATTTTCAAAAATCTGTATATATATTGGTCAATATGTTAGATATCTTAGCCTAATTAAGTACTCTTATAATGTAGTATTTATGTACAACAGTTTGGTATCGAATTACTCTATAGACAAAATAAAAGAAATAATTTTATATTCGAGTGGTCTTAGGGTGAAGTTGTATATTATTTTAACAGAAATGCGTGCAACATATTCGCAATTACAAAATCGCTATAGACCTTGGTCTAGGCTCATATCTTAAATATTAAATAATGATTTTTATCCGTCTTGATGAGTTTTCCTTATATAGGAAAACATTTTGTCCCTTTGGCTAAATTTTTATCACATATACATACATACACTGGTGGCAGAAATAATAGGGACGATCCCATCGACTAATTTCATAGCGCAAAAAAAGATTTAATAAACATACGTTAGAATCAAAAGGCACTGTACAATGAAGTTTGTACTGTAATTAGTGTTTAATGAGTTTTATCTCACTTATTTCTAGAATTATTGCGTCGATGCTACTTTGTTTCAGTTGTCAGCGTTTTAAGTTGGCAAAAATAATAGGGACGCTTTACGTAAATTAGTTTAAAAACTAAAATATCAAAACAAAGGCGGTTATTAATATTTCGGTTGAATAGATAAATTAATTAAAAATAAATCAGTAATAATTTTAGGTTTGCAATTTGAAAATTAAAAGAATAAAAGTAGAAAATGGGCCGCGCCCTGCGGAAATAATGGTGAAACTATACATGAAAGGGAAAGTATGATGAAATTCGCTAACATCATGGACTACTCTAAGAATAAAGTTATTTAACGACCTTCACGACATAAATAACTCCAAAACTAGAGGAAGGAAGATCAAAATTGAAACCCCTTTCAACAAGATGTTGGCATATCACGCACAGAAATATCCATTTAAAACTTCAAATGACTTGAAAAATAATTCCAATTCGTACGGAAATATTTTCAAAAAAATGATTAGTTGGAAGAAATGCTAGAAAGGTACCCTTTTTGAGCAAACTCAATGTACAGCAAAGGCTTAAATTTGCGAGTATGCACTTGGTTCACCAAAATTGAAAAGAACTTGGGTCAGGCGAAACCAAAGTTAAAATGAACCAAACTTGCTTGAATCTTACGCAAAATATAAAAAGAGGCGTCTTAAAAGACAATTGTGTAAGCCTACGGACACAATTTTCTGGATAAGGGATGGAATGTGTGCAGTAGACTATTTAGACATTCTCAAAACGACGATGAAACCATATGTTTAAGAAAAAACCCCATGAAAATGGGAGTCTATGCAGCACAACGGCACAACCACTCAGCGAATCTCGTCCTGAATTGGGTATATTGCGAATGCATTTCCGTTCTGGAGTACTTCTCGCAATCTTCGGATCTGATACCTTTAGAGTGTTCTATAGCAGTCTTTAGAAACTTGCAAGTCCACAAATAAGGACCAAATGTGGGAAAATATACAAGAACCTTGCTATAGCATTCTAATGGATATTTGTTCCAATCTAGTGCCCCAACGATGCCAGGAAGTGCTAAAAATGAAAGAATCTACCATAAAATATTAAAAGTTAATACGTTTTTGCTGTAGATTTAGAAAATCATAATACTTTGTTTCTTGTCCCTATTATTTTTGCAACTCATAATTTAATATTTAACTTTTTTGTTTGGTTAAAATTTAAAATACTGGTAAATTGCAATAAAGATAGGAAGAAGATATACAATATCAACTAAAATTAATATTTAATATAGTTCATTTAGAAAAAGAAACGAAAAAAATCAAAAACTATGCTAAAATAGTCCGTACCTATTAATTCTGCCACCAGTGTATATGTAGAAGAAGATTTCACAAAATACAGTTATCCCCGCTTAATCTTTGTTTTTTTCTCTAAATAGGAAGAAGATATACAATATCAACTAAAATTAATATTTAATATAGTTCATTTAGAAAAAGAAACGAAAAAAATCAAAAACTATGCTAAAATAGTCCGTCCCTATTAATTCTGCCACCAGTGTATATGTAGAATAAGATTTCGCAAAATACAGTTATCCCCGCTTAATCTTTGTTTTTTCTCTAAATTTACATATAAAATTCCCCGCTTAAGTGCCTAAATACCTATAATATTTTAGCCACAAACACAAAATTGTTTGACATTTTCCTCTTTTAAGTGCCTCTTAATATTTTTTACATTAAATGTGCTGAATATTGTTAAAAGGAAAACTTATACATTGTTTTGTATTGTTTTTTTTTTCATATTTATTGTTATTAGTAAGTATTTTTGTTATTAATAAGAAATAAATATGACTTTCATTCAAAAATAAACATAATTATCATATATGTATGAGGCATTCTCTGGAAAAAAGCCACTTGAAAAAAAAGTTCTTTATTTTCTTTGGCAATGATAAAACATATGGTCTTAGGTCTGTGTAACGCGGGGTTGCCATACTGTAAGGGGCCAAAGTTTTTTGTAAAAAAATTTTCGAACCGCCATAACTTTAAAACTAATGAACAGATTTTAAAACACCATTTGACTTTTTTGTACAGAATTTCTCAAACTTTAAAACTGTGTATCGTAAGCATTTTTAAAATTAATATTTCATAGCAAAAAATGAAAATTTTTTTTTTGAATTTTTAACCCTTTATGCCCCTTCGATTTTTTTTCGAAAATATCTTAAAATGTTCCTTATTTCATCACCTTTTTACCCCCCAAAGGGAATTATGGGACAGCAATATTTGTATGAGCTACAAATAAAAAACCAACTCAGAACATGATGAAAAATCATTGATTTATGCAATATTATTATCTGCATTAAAGCTGCCTTCGATAGCACGAAAATGAGATGCCTTTATGCCGCGATGTCTGAATTTGGTATCCCTGCAAAACTAATACGGCAATGTAAACTGACGTTGAGCAACACCAAAAGCCCCCCTCCGAGCAGTTCGATTCCACACGAGGCTTCAGTCAGTGTGACTCACTATCGTGCGACTTCTTCAATCTATTACTGGAAAAAATAATACGAGGTGCAGAGCTAAATAGAGAAGGTACTATCTTCTACAAGAGTGTACAGCTGCTGGCGTATGCCGATAATATTAATATCATCGGAAGCAACAACCGCGCCGTTTGTTCTGCTTTTTTCCAGACTAGATAAAGAAGCGAAGCGTATAGGTCTGGTGGTGAATGAGGACAAGACGAAATATCTCCTGTCATCAAACAAACAGTCAGCGCACTCGCGTCTTGGCTCCCACGTCACTGTTGACAGTCATACCTTTGAAGTAGTAGTAGTAGATCTACTTGGGAACCAGCGTTAACAACACCAACAATTTCAGCCTTGAAATCCATCGCAGAATCACTCTTGCCAACAGGTGTTACTTTGGACTGAGTAGGCAACTGAACAGTAAAGTCCTCTCTCGACGAACCAAAATCAAACTCTACAAGTCGCTCATTATTCCCGTCCTGCTTTATGGTGCAGAAGCGTGGACGATGACAACATCCGATGAGACGACTCTTGGGGTTTGCGAGAGAAAGGTTTTGCGTAAGATTTATGGTCCTCTGTACATTGGCAACGTCGAGTACCGCAGGCAATGGAACGATGAGCTCTACGATTTATACGACGACATTGACATAGTTCAGCGAATAAAAAGACTGCGGCTACGCTGGCTAGGACATGTTGTACAAATGGATGAAAACACTCCAGCTCTGAAAGTGTTCGATGCAGTACCCGCTGGAGGAAGCCGCGGAGGACGACCTCCACTCCGGTGGAAAGACCAAGTGCAAAGTGACCTGGCTTCACTTGGTGTTTCCAGTTGGCGCCAAAAAGCAAAAAGGAGGAACGAGTGGCGCGCTCTGGTGGATTTGGCTATAATCGTTTAAGCGGTTTCTACGCCAAATATATATATATATATTATCTGCATTTAGCGTAACCCAGGATTAACGACGTGGACGTAGCAGAAATTTAATCCCTTTTTTTTTATTTTCTAATATTTTTTTTTAATTTTTTTGTATTTTTCAAATTTTTAATTTCTATTTTGTTTTTTTTGGTTTTTGTTTTTTATTTAAAATTATTACGTACTTGACTCTAATCTACGTAATAATTTTAAATAAAAAACAAGTAAGGAATGGCTAAGTTCGGGTGTAACCGAACATTTTATACTCTCGCAATTTATTTATTTAACTTTATTTATAATATATAATACACAATTTGACCCACATATTCGTCATATATATTGTATAAAGTCCATTGAAAGTTGGAAACCATAATATTAGATTAGAAGCACCGAGGTCCTCATCTTCGATTAATGGGGCCTTAAAAACCTATGGTCCGATTTCGGCGATTTTTAGAATGGGGCTGCCACACTATAAAGGTAGTATTTGTGCAAAGTTCTGCATCGACATCTTCACTAGTGCTCACTTTATATATTCTAATGTAAATGATTCAGATCGACTTCAAAGTTCTGGTATATAGGAAGTAGGTGTTGTTGTGAAGCGATTTGGCCTATTTTCGCAGCATATCATTGGGATGTAAGGAAACTATTACAAACCAAGTTTCATTGAAATCGGTCGAGTAGTTCCTGAGATATGGTTTTTGACCCATAAGTGGGCGATGCCACGCCCATTTTCCATTTTGTAAAAAAATCTGAGTGCAGCTATCTGCCATTTCTTATGTGAAATTTAGTGTTTCTGACGTTTTTCGTTAGTGAGTTAACCCACTTTTTGTAATTTTCAACCTAACTTTTGTATGGGAGGTGGGCGTGGTTATGATCCGATTTCTTTCATTTTTGGACTGTATTAGGAATTGGCTAAAAAAAAAGACTGCAGGAAGTTTGGTTTATATAGCTCTATTGGTTTGCGAGTTATGTACAAAAAACTTAGTAGGGGGCGGGGCCACGCCCACTTCCCCAAAAAAAATTACATCCAAATATGCCCCTTCATAGTGCGATCCTTCATACCAAATTTTATTTCCATAGCTTTATTTATGGCTTAGTTATGGCACTTTATGTGTTTTCGGTTTTCGCCATTTTGTGGGCGTGGCAGTGGTCCGATTTTGCTCATTTTCGAAAGCAACCTTCCTATGGTGCCAAGAAATAAGTGTGCCAAGTTCCATCAAGATATCTTAATTTTTACTCAAGTTACAGCTTGCACAGACGGACGGACGGACAGACATTCGGATTGGAACTCCACTCTTCACCCTGATCACTTTGGTATATATAACCCTATATCTAACTCGTTTAGTTTTGGGTATTACAAACAACCGTTATGTGAACAAAACTATAATACTCTCTTTAGCAACATTTGTTGCAAGAGTATAGCAAAAACAAAAAAAATTACAAATTTGAAAACTACAAAAAAATATTAAAAAATAAACAAAAACAAAAAGGGATTAAATGTATGCTACGTCCACGTCGTTAATCCTGGGTTACGCTAAATGCAGATAATAATAGTGCATAAATCAATGATTTTTCATCATGTTTTGAGTTGGTTTTTATTTGTAGCTCATACAAATATTGCTGTCCCAAAAATCCCTTTGGGGGGTAAAAAGGTGATGAAATAAGGAACATTTTAAGATATTTTCGAAAAAAATCGAAGGGGCATAGAGGGTTAAAAATTTTATTAATTTTTGCTATGAAATATTAATTTTAAAAATTTTTACGATACACAGTTTTAAAGTTTGAGAAATTCTGTACAAAAAAGTAAAATGGTGTTTTAAAATCTGTTCATTAGTTTTATAGTTATGGCGGTTCGAAAATTTTTTTACAAAATACTTTGGCGCCTTACAGTATGGCAACCCCGCGTTATACAGACCTAACACCATATGTTTATACTCTCGCAACAACAAAGTTGCTAGAGAGTATTATAGTTTTGTTCACATAACGGTTGTTTGTAACACCCAAAACTAAACGAGTTAGATATAGAGTCATATATACCAAAGTGATCAGGGTGACGAGTAGATTTGAAATTCGGATGTCTGTCCGTCCGTCCGTCTGTCCGTCTGTCCGTCTGTCCGTCTGTGCAAGCTGTAACTTGAGTAAAAATTAAGATATCTTGACGAAACTTGGCACAAATATTCCTTGGCACTATAAGAAGATCAAGTTCGAAAATGGGCAGAATCGGACCATTGCCACGCCCACAAAATGGCGAAAACCAAAAACACATAAAGGGTCATAACTAAGCCATAAATGAAGTTATAAAAGTAAAATTTGGAATAAAGGATCACACTAGGAGGGGGCATATTTGGATGTAATTTTTTTGGGTAAGTGGGCGTGGCCCCGCCCACAAATCGGTTATTTGTATTTAACTCGCAAACCAATAAAGCTATATAAACCAAACTTTCTGCAGTCAGTTCTCTTATGTACCCCACCACACACCATGAAAATAATTGAAATCGGATAATAACCACGCCCACCTCCCATACAAAGGTTAGGTTGAAAATTACTAAAAGCGGGTTAACTAACTAACGAAAAACGTCAGAAACACTAAATTTTGCAAAAGAAATAGCAGAAGGGAGCTGTACTCAGATTTTTTTACAAAATGGGAAATGGGCGTGGCATCGCCCACTTATGGGTCAAAAACCATATCTCAGGAACTACTTGACTGATTCGAATGAAATTCGGTATATAATATTTTCTTGACACCCTGATAACACGGACAAAAAATGGGTGAAATCGGTTTACAACCACGACTACTTTCCTTATAACTCAATTTTGAATTCCATCTTATTCCTTCAATTTATAATGCAAACATAAGGAACCAATGAAGATAGCGGAATAAAACTTTACACAAATAGTGCATATCATCTCTGGCTTCACTTGCGAAAAAATTTACGAAAACGGATCATAACTTTTCAATGCCCCAGATATCGAACATGTTGAACTCAGCGCCTAAGGATAAATTTTAACCGAAAATATGGGTAAATCTCTCAGATATCTCTACTTAATTCAGAGGAAATTGTTTTCTTCTAATAGTGTGTCTCTTTTCCAAAAATTATTAAAATCGGGTCATAACATCTCCTCATTGTAGGTTTTTCAAAAGTATCTTCTCCTAGCTCCCATGTACCTAATTATAGGTTTTTCAAAAATACGGTGAGCTTTATTCCGCATATATGTATTGGTTAATATGTGAGCTATCTTAGCAAAATTAAGTGAGCGTATCGTCTTGGATATAGTGTACCTTGCTGATGAAAATGAATGAAATCGGTTCAAGAATTACCTCAGCCCTCATATACTATATATGACGATTTTCGTTATTGTATTAAACTTTATGCCGAATTTATGGGTTAATTTGAATGTTATCTTAATAAAATTTCTTCAATAAATTGCGAGAGTATAAAATGTTCGGTTGCACCCGAACTTAGCCTTTCCTTACTTGTTTATTTTAGGTTTTACATATACTATAAGATATATCATTGCCAAAGAAAATAAAGAACTTTTTTTTCAAGTGGTTTTTTTCCAGAGAATGCCTCATATGCGGTATAAAGTCCATTTAAAGTTGGACACCCTAAGGCGCCTGCTACACGTTCAGTATTTATCCTGATATTTCCTGTATCGCGATATTTATTGAACGTTTAGTGAAAGACAACAGTACCAACATTTTAAAATCAACTTTATTCTAATAAACTGAACATGCATTATAATGTTTACCAAAGGTTATTTTGATAACGTCCAAATATTGGATGCATATAATGAATTTCTGTGGGAGCAAAATAAAAGCCAAAAGTTTTGTTGACGGTTATTTATAGCACCTACAAATCGATATACAGTGGAACTTCCATAACTCGAACTTCTATAATTCGAAGATCTCCATAACTCGAACTTTTGAATTGGCAATAGCGTTTAGAAATCAAATTTCACACAAATTTCCTTCCATAACTTAAAATTCTATAACTCGAAGATCTCCATAACTCGAACTCTTGAATGGGCAATAGAAGTCAAATTTCATACAAATTTCCTTCCATAAATCGAACTTTTCGACCAGGGCATAATACAAAATTTAAAATTTTACTATCAAGGAACAATTTTAAAGGAGTCCCTATATTCGTATGGAGGCGAACAAAAAAAATGATATTACACTTATAGATTTCATAAATCGTGTAACAAAGGCATGGGATACAGACGTCAAGAGCCAAACAATAGTAAAGTACAACGATCAAAATTACAGAATATAATACATGATTTAATGTATTTAAATAAAACTTTTTGCGAAGCAAATAACTAAAACTGTGGGTAAATCGTTTACAGCTTTTTGAAAAATGTGTGTTTTAATGAAAATTTCTATAACTCTAAGTCTCTCTACCTCGAATTACACGCGAAATTCGAAATACGAGTCCGGTTCGGACTGAGGAGATACAAGAGTTACAGTCACAGCAGCATACTGAGGTTATGCAAGAAATTGGTTTTGAGGAGTCAGAGGAGGAGGTTATTTCTACAAGTGAGATAAAGGAGATCTTAGGAATGTGGGAGAGAGTTTCACAGTTCGTGGAAAAAAACACCCCGAAAAAGTTGCAACAGGTCGTGCATCTGACCTTTTTAATGACACTTGCCTAACTCATTTCCGGAACATTCTGAGAGGGAGGAAGAAACAAACCTCCTTGGACATGTTTTTTTCTAAACGGCCTACAGGTGAAAGCGAGAAAAATTTAGCGAAAAAGGCAAATACCAGTGAGGATATCTAATTTATTTCTTTACATTCCCTTTTTTGTTTTTGTGTTATATTTGATATTTATAAATACGTTTTTATTATTCAAAACCACGTAACAAAAATAAATGGGGTGACATTTTGGAGGTTGGGAAGGATTAATGGTAGTTCAATTGTTTTGTATGGAGAAATTTGCTTCGAGATACAAGTAATTCAAGATACGAGCAAGGTTGCGGAACGAATTAAACTCGTATGCCGAGGTACTACTGTATTTTTAATATTTTATCTTGAAAATGGTCGTAATTGGACTATATAATTAAAACAGAATATTAATAGATATATAAATTAATAGATATATCAAACATCCCATCTAAATGTGGATCATTACAAATAGCTTTACCAACACCTAAAATAATGTTCATGCATATAACCTTGCATATTGCGTGAGTATAAAATGTTGAGCTGTACCCTTATTTGTCCAATATAAAATGTAGCCAACATCTGAAAACAATACTTCGCTCTTCTTTACTTGTTTCATTTTGTTGTGGTTAGTGATATTTAGAAATTTAAGTCGCATTTAAAAATGCGTCATAGTTTTAATGTATGAAATATATTAAGCGCCTAATACACTACACCCACATGCTGGCGCAATCACCTGATGATACACTATCTGCTGGAGCGGAACGACGATTTTAATATTTTTCTGATTGCCCAAACATGCTGGCTAGTGTATTGTAAATTTACCGTATTTAATTGGAAGAATATTTGACGATAATTTATTTCTTTATATGAATCAATGCCGTGCTTATGGGAAATTATGAGTGATGAAAATTGTAGCCGCGAAATAAAATACAAGTGCTATAAGATAATGATTGCAAAATTAAAAGAAATACATCCTTAGGCAAACAGGGAAATAGTTGTGAAGAAGTAAACGTATCCGCATTATTTTTTTGTCTCTATCCATAACGACCTTTTCGATGTACAATTTGTAAAAAAAAACTAATATTGTACCAACATGCTGGTGTAGTGTATTGGCCGCTTTAGTGAATGAAATGCATTGAAAAACAAGTAAGGAAGGGCTAAGTTAGGTTGTTACCGAACATTTTATACTATCGCAATTTATTTATTTAATTTTATTAATATACATAGCTCAAAATGGACCCACACATTCGTCAGAGCTCGTATCTGGTAATACCTGTATATCTTTGAAAGGACTTGACGTAACTTACAAACGACGTTATGCATGATTAGTTTTGATATTGCGTTCAACAGTTATAGACGTGTAAACATGGTGTTCACTAACGCCGAAATTCGCGCTATTTTAAAGTTTTCCTTCGTTAAAGACAAATCCGCTAGGGAAACGTTCCGCGAGATTAATGTTGTTTTGGGTACTCTGGGTACTTTTGGTACTCTATCACTTCGAACTGCAGAGGAATGATTTACCGAATAAATCATGAAAAACATCGAGTTAGACCGGCATGTGGCATCTCGTGACATCGCCCAGGAGATGGGAGTTAGTCACCAAACCATTTTAAACCATCTGCAGAAGGCTGGATATGCTAAAAAGCTTGATGATTGGGTGCCGCATGATTTGACGCAACAGACCTTCTGGACCGAATCAAATCCTGCGATATACTGCTGAAACGGAACGAACTCGACCAATTTTTGAAGCGGATTGTGACTGGCGACGAAAACTGGATCACATACGACAATTACTACGTTTATGCTTCATTTCTACACGGTTATATTCTACATAGGTAATGGCTATAAACATATACTACGTTTATGCTTCATTTCTACTCGGTTATATTATACACGGCAAACACTCTACTCGAGGTGAATTCTGAATGGAATTAATCCGAGTGCTGCCACTTCAAAGGTCAGGCATATGGAAAGTAGGCGTGGTTGTCAACCGATTTGACCTATTTTCACAACGTATCATTAGGATACAAGGAAAATATTATACACCGAATTTCTGAAATTGGTCGAGTATTTTCGGAGATTTGGTTTTTGATCCATAAGTGGGCGGTGCCACGCCCATTCAAAATTGTTTACACCAATTTGAGTGCAGCCCATCTGTACCTTCTATACCATGAAATTTATGGTTTGTGGTGTTTGTTCTTACTGAAGTAAAGCGTTTTTAATGTACGAAATTTTACTTTTGTAACTTTATTTATGATTTAGTTATTGCACTTTATATGTTTTCGATTTTCGCTACTTTTTGTGCGTGGCATTGGTCCAATTTCGCCCACCGAAAACAACCTTCCTATGGTGCCAAGAAACACGTGTACCAAGTTTCATCAAGATATTTTTTAATTTTTTACTTAAGTTACAACTTGCACAGTCGGACAGACAGACATCCGGATTTGAACTCGTCACCCTGATCACTTTGGTATATATATATATATTTGGGTGTTACATACAACCGTTATATGAACAAAACTAGTAGTAATACTCTTTGCAACACTTTGCGAGAGTATAATAACTTATTTCCTACTTGTTACGGACACCCCTGTTATTAAAACATAAGTAACTTAACTTAAAGTAACGTAACTTAAAATGAGAAAATTGTGTTGTGATAAATATAATTTATTTAGAAAACTTAGTAATATTTAAAAAAAAATGTTAAAAATAGCTAATTATCTTATAATTTTAATTTTTGGAAATAAAAAGCAAATATAATAAATGAGTAAGTACAGATGATCTCCTTTTTCTACGGTTAACTGGGAAACAATATTTTTTAAATAAAACTCATTATTAGGACCAATTTAAGAAAAAACAGGTAAAGAAGGGCTAAGTTCGGGTGTCACCGAAAATTTTATACTCTCGCAATTTATTTATTTAAATTTATTAATATAGCAAACAATTTGACTCACATATTCGGCATATATATGGTATACATTGAAAGTTTGAAACCCCTAATATTAAGTATATGGGAGATAGATGAAGTTATGACCCGATTTCACTCATTGCACTTAGACATATTATTAGAAGAAACATATTCCATCAAAATTTCTTCAAAATATCTGGGAGACTTAAATATAATTTCGGTAAAAAATTTGTTAAAAGTACTGAGGTCCTCATATTCGATACATAGGTCTTGAAAGCTTATGAACCGATTTGGACGATGTTGAGAAGATCAGTGCCTCACTTTAAATGCAGTATTTGAGCAAAGTTCTGTTCCGATATCTTCACTAGTACTAACTTTATATATTGTAAAGTAAACAATTCAGACCGACTTCAAAGTTCTGGTATATGGGTAGTAGGCGTGGTTGTGAACCGATTTGAACTATTTTTACAACATATCATTTGGAAGCTAGGAAGATATTATGAACCGAATTTCTCGAGTAGTTTCGGAGATATGGTTTTTGAACCATAAGTGGGCGGAACCACGCCCATTTAAAATTTTGTATACCATTTTGAGTGCAGTACTTCTGTACCATCTTTATAATAAAATTTAAGGCCTCTGATAGTTTTCCCGACTGAATTAAAGCATTTTTAGTAGTTTGCAACATAACCTTTGTATGTGAGGTGGGCGTGGTAACAATCCGATTTCCTCCATTTTTTGACTGTATAAGGCAGTACCAAAAATAAACTACTCTAGAAAGTTTCTTTGATATAGCTTTAGTAATTTACGAGATATGTACAAAAATTTTAGTAGGGGGCAAGGCCACTCCCACTTCTTAAAAAAATTACACCCACGTATGCCCCTTCAAAGTGCTATACTTCATACCAAATTTCACTTCAATAGCTTAATGTATGGCTTAGTTATAGCTTTTTAAGTGTTTTCGTAGACTTTTGTTGTAGACTTTTTTTTTGTATGCATATGTACATATTACTGTTAGAAGGAACAAATTACAATAACTATTCTGGGAATGGTAAAAAAATAATAAATTTCAAAGTTCCGTCATTAATCGCTCTGTCTTCTTTTTCCCTACTTCTTCATACAGCTCCATTTATTTGTTTACATATTGAAATTGTTGCAACCTTTCACCGGTTTTTAAATCTAAAATTTATATTTTTTAATTTAAACCTAATTTAGAATTTATAGAATTTATTTAATTATATTAACAGCAAAGTATTCGTGACGTATTGAAGTATGGAATTTTGATTGAATTGCAAAAAAGAATACAATTAAAATAAAAAATCCGTGTAAAAATGGTAATGTGTTACCTAATTGGAAGGAGCATTTCATATATTATTTCACTTGTCCACAGAGTATTTGGATTACTCAATGAAAATTATAAAGTTTAACAAGCACAGTATTTCCCACGAGCAGTACATATGCCATCTATGATATATACTGGTATATAGGGGCAATATTATAAGAATAAATAGTAAACGCAATGTAAGAATATACATACGTATGTGCACCTGCCAGAAAACGGTAAATAAAATACTTGGTTATTTTTTTTTATATATATGTGGCAAAAAACACAACTGTTCAAAGTCTCAGATATCATTAAGACTCTCGTTTCGAAGATATTTACCTGGAGGTAAAACAGTGGAAAATATGCTTAAAAAGTCAAGTCAGCATATGGATGTGGTTTGCGGAGTTGGGCAGTCAACTGGAAAACAAACAAGTAAACTTAACTGATATTAGTCCTTGGATAATGGTACATTCAACAGAGCTAAATAAATTTTTCGTGTTGCTGCGGAAATTGTGCTGCCGCTTGACCGCACTACATCACTGTGTTATATGATATCAAAAAACTCCAACAGTAGGCGACAAAAATTACGTTATTCATGAACGCATATGCAATATTGGCATATACATACATACATGTAAATATAATATATAAAGATAAAACGTTTGAACCGAAAAAAGTGTATGCGTTCTTGTACCATTCATATTGGAATTTGTATACGTTTGCGCCATGATGCACAGAGTAAATAGCTTTGTTCACCTAACGGCTGTTTGTAAAATCCTCTATATCCTACTTAATAACTATAGTATTAGTTAATTTATCAATATTTTTTGTTTTTAAGGATATTAATGTTACACATTGATCATAATTGGATTGATCTTCTATATCCCTAATTAAATGAGTCCAGCACTAATATGATGAATATAGTGATTTGTGTAATATAGGTTCATTTTAATACATACATATTTATATATTAAAGATATGCAATACATAGAATGAGAAAAGGAAACAGAGTGAGGCTTTTTCCTGTATTACAAACTAATAAGATACCAAATAAGACAAATTATTTAAAAACGAATATTAAAATATTTTCAAACTCAGTTTTGCCAACAGCCGAAATCGATCCTTTCAATTATCAAAAATATAAACCTTTCTTTTACAGTTTTATCAGAAAATAATAATTTTCCTATTTACATATGTCTGTTGGTCTATCCGACCTTCATGTCCATTTTTTTACTTCCATTGGGCCATCACCTTGAGAAATTACCCATTTTGAATGTAATACTTTAGGAAATATTCTTCATCCAATAAATGAATAGTTTTTATTTTCTTTTTTTGCGACAATAATATTCAGTGGCAATTGGTTTCGTTGCTAATTGGTTTCACGACTGTTCTCCAAGATATCGAATCTGGTAACACTAAACCCCTGTGAAATTTGGGAAAAGCTACGCGTTGTTGGTAACTAACAAACATCCGTTTGAAGGCGAGCTAAAGTGAGAAGGCGAACCCGCTTCTGCGGTTGTGCGTAGGGCTTGGGACCCACCACATAAAAACGGAGTACAAATGAAAAATCGAAAAAGAAAGCCTCGGATGAGACACCCCCCTTTTGATGACGACCCCTGAAGGATAATGATATAAGGGCCGTTTTAAGGATAATGATATAAGGGCATGCACCTGGAACATCCGGACCCTTAATTGGGAAGGTGCCTCTTCCCAGCTGGTTGGTGTCCTCATACGACTAAAGGCTGATATCACCGCCATCCAAGAAGTGTGATGGACGGTACAAGGACGGAAGAAGGTGGGTCCTTGTGACATCTACTACAGAGGCCATATAAAGGAGCGCAAATTTGGTGTTGGATTTATGGTGGGAGAGAGACACCGTCGCCGAGTCCTGGCATTCACCCCGGTGGATGAACGTCTAGCCACAAGGTGCATAAAAGCGAGGTTCTTCAACATATCCCTTATTTTCGCCCACGCCCCAACGGAAGGGAAGGACGATGTGACCAAAGATACTTTCTATGAGCGCCTAGAACGCACTTACGAGCGCTGCCCCCGCCACGATGTCAAAATCGTGCTTGGCGATTTCAACGCTAGGGTGGGTAAAGAAGGTGTCTTTGGCACCAAAGTCGGAAAATTCAGCCTCCATGACGAAACATCGCCAAACGGCCTGAGGCTGATCGACTTCACTGGGGCCCGAAATATGGTCGTCTGTAGTACCAGATTCCAGCATAAGAAAATACATCAAGCTACTTGGCTGTCTCCAGATCGAAACACGCGTAACCAAATCGATCACGTTGTGATAGACGCATGTTTTAGACATGCGTACGCTCCGAGGACCATATATAGACTCGGACCATTATCCGGTTGCAGCGAAGATACGCACTCGCCTCTGTGCAACAAAGAACGTCCGTCAACAAACACAAGCAAGGTTCGTCGCCGAAAAGCTGCAAACGCAACAGACAGCCACGAAATACTCTACTCGACTTGCACTCCTGCTCTCTGAGAGCACTCATCAGCATCTCGGTATAAGGGAATTGTGGGACGGCATCTCAAACTCGCCTAAAGAACAACAAAGCGGCAGGGGCCGATAGATTACCGGCTGAGCTATTCAAATACGGCGGCGAAGAACTGATAAGGTGCATCAGCTTCTTTGCAAAATATGGTCGGAAGAAAGCATGCCTGACAATTGGAATCTCAGTGTGCTCTGCCCAATCCATAAAAAGGGAGATCCCACAAACTGTGCCAATTACCGTGGGATAAGCCTCCTAAATATCGCCTACAAGGTTCTATCGAGCGTACTGTGTGAAAGACTTAAGCCCACCGTCAACAAACTGATTTGACCTTATCAGTGTGGCTTTAGACCTGGAAAGTCCACCATGGACCAGATATTCACCATGCGCCAAATCTTGGAGAAGACCCGTGAAAAGTGGATCGACACACACCATCTTTTTGTCGATTTCAAATCTGCTTTCGACAGCACGAAAAGGAGCTGCCTTTATGCCGCGATGTCTGAATTTGGTATCGCCGCAAAACTAATACGGCTGTGTAAGTTGACGTTGAGCAACACCAAAAGCTCCGTCATGATTGGGAAGGACCTCTCCGAGCCGTTCGATACCAAACGAGGTTTCAGACAAGGTGACTCACTTTCGTGCGACTTCTTTAACTTGATGTTGGAAAAAATAATACGAGCTGCAGAGCTAAATAGAGAAGGTACAATATTTTATAAGAGTGTACAGCTACTGGCATACACCGAAGATATTGATATCATCGGAAGCAACAACCGCGCCGTTTGTTCTGCTTTTTCCCGCATGGATAAGGGGCGAAGCGAATTGGTCTGGAGGTGAATGAGGACAAGACGAAATATCTGTCATCAAGTAAACAGTCGGCGCACTCGCGTCTTGGCTCCCACGTCACTGTTGACAGTCATAACTTCGAAGTAGTAGATAATTTCGTATACCTGGGAACAACAAAAGTATCAACAACACCAACAATGTCAGCCTCGAAATCCAACGCAGAATCACTCTTGCCAACAGGTGCTACTTTGGACTGACTAGGCAATTTAACAGTAAAGTCCTCTCTCGACGAACCAAAATCAAACTCTACAAGTCGCTTATCATTCCCGTCCTGCTTTATGGTGCACAAGCTTGGACGATGTCAACATCCGATAAGACGACTCTTGGGGTTTTCGAGAGAAAGGATTTGCGAAAGATTTATGGTCCTCTAAACATTAGCAACGGCGAATACCGCAGACGATGGAACGATGAGCTGTACGAGTTATACGACGACATTGACATAGTTCAGCGAATAAAAAGACAGCGGCTACTCTGGCTAGGTCATCTTTTTCGAATGGACGAAAGTGCTACATCTCTGAAGTGTTCGATGCAGTACCCGCCGGAGAAAGCCAAGGAAGGGGAAGGCCTCCACTCCGTTGGAGGGACCAGATGGAGAGCGACCTGGTTACACTTGGAATCTCCAATTGCTCTTATCGATTCGGCTAAACGGTTGAACGCCAATCACATACATACATACATACTGATCTGCATTAAAATGGGATAAATACGCAAGTTAAAGCAAATCAAGCCCGATAATGAAAATTATCGCTGCCGTCTGTCAAGGCTATTATGTTGTTATTGTGAAAAATATAAATCAATTTCGCTGTCATAAGTTAAATGTGTCGAAAAATAGCAACATAAAATATTTAATTTCCTTTTCACAAATATCGTTGTAACATAAAATCTTTCTGAGAAAAAAAATAACTTCACCCTATGACAATATGTGTTTTAATAAAAACCCTGCAATACTTGTCAGTTTTAGATAACATGTTCCGCTAGGTTACTCTAAACATTAGCAAAAATTAAATTGTCTGTTACTTTTGTTCGAAGCGTGGGAAAGAAGTAACACTATGCCCCTACTCGTTCAGTGGTCTTCTCGCTCTGTTCAATTAAATTTTGCATAAGTGGTCCCTTTCTACGATAACACGTACATTTGCCCCCTATTGGTCATGTCTTGACAACTAACAGCTTAAAACATATGTTAGCACCTATGTTACTAAGAACAAATGTATTTATTACCGTACGGGATATTGTTTTGGTTAGCTGCTTGTTACCTATATCTGTTTCTTCTTTCCGCTAAAAGTTAAAAACAATTCATTTCTTTCTTTTTTATTTCATTACATTTAAAAAAACCACAAATTTAAATTTAGTTTAGTTTTTAAATTTAGTACAATCGTATCAATTACTGCAATATCTATTGATGGCAAAGTTTGCTGATTTATTCATGATTTTGAGGCGCTCTTTTACTATTGGGTTAGATCAGTGTCGACCAGCTCCTACTATTTTTATACTCTCGCAACAAATGTTGCTAAAGAGAGTATTATAGTTTTGTTCACATAACGGTTGTTTGAAACACCCAAAACTAAACGAGTTAGATATAGGGTTATATATACCAAAGTGATCAGGGTGAAGAGTGGAGTTCAAATCCGAATGTCTGTCTGTCCGTCCGTCCGTCTGTGCAAGCTGTAACTTGAGTAAAAATTAAGATATCTTGATGAAACTTGGCATACTTATTTCTTGGCACCATAGGAAGGTTGCTTTCGAAAATGAGCAAAATCGGACCACTGCCACGACCACAAAATGGCGAAAACCGAAAACACATAAAGTGCCATAACTAAGCCATAAATAAAGCTATGGAAATAAAATTTTGTATGAAGGAACGCACTATGAAGGGGCATATTTGGATGAAATTTTTTTGGGGAAGTGGGCGTGGCCCCGCCCCCTACTAAGTTTTTTGTATATATCTCGCAAACCAATAGAGCTATATAAACCAAACTTTCTGCAGTCGTTTTTTTAGCCACTTCCTAATACAGTCCAAAAATGAAAGAAATCGGATCATAACCACGCCCACCTCCCATACAAAAGTTAGGTTGAAAATTACTAAAAGTGGGTTAACTCACTAACGAAAAACGTCAGAAACACTAAATTTCACATAAGAAATGGCAGATAGAAGCTGCACTCAGATTTTTTTACAAAATGGAAAATGGGCGTGGCGTCGCCCACTTATGGGTCAAAAACCATATCTCAGGAACTACTCGACCGATTTCAATGAAACTTGGTTTGTAATAGTTTCCTTACATCCCAATGATATGTTGTGAAAATAGGCCAAATCGCTTCACAACCACGCCTACTTCCTATATACCAGAACTTTGAAGACGATCTGAATCGTTTACTTTACAATATATAAAGTAAGTACTAGTGGAGATATCGGTGCAGAACTTTGCACAAATACTATGTTAATAGTGTGGCAGCCCCATTCTAAAAATCGCCGAAATCGGACCATAGGTTGTCAAGGCCCCATATATCGAACATGAGGACCTCGGTGCTTCTAACCTAATATTATGGTTTCCAACTTTCAATGGCCTTTATACAATATATATGACGAATATGTGGGTCAAATTGTGTATTATCTATAATATAAATAAAGTTAAATAAATAAATTGCGAGAGTATAAAATGTTCGGTTACACCCGAACTTAGCCCTTCCTTACTTGTTAGTCTTCGTTTTTTTACACCTACAGTTGAGCTTTCGTTTTTTCACACCAACATGCCCGAAGCTTCGCAGCAGAACAAGCGAAAACAAATCAGTTGCTGTCTGAATTTTGAACAAGCAACACCTTACTCGTTCGCTAAAGCAAATCAGACACTCGCTACGGCAAAATTTGTTCTTGCACTGAGCAAAAAAATTGATCAATTTTTTATGCATGAAAATGAAAATAATCTTGCGCAATGTATGTTGTGCAAGAGTACTTTTAAGAGTAAGCGTCTTTTCAATTTAGAAAAGCATTTTTAAATTCTCATAAAGATATTTCTAATCTTGAAATTTCCGAAAGAGAAAACAAATTAGCGAATTTTAAATTAAAAAAAATTAAAAATTCAACACAATAAACGAGATCTACAAGCTTTATTCTATGTTTGGTTCAACCTACAACTGTGAAGCTGCCTTTTCCAATCTTAAAATAATCCAAAATAATTATAGAAACCACCTAACGGACAAACATACATATACATATGCGATTTAATGAGAATCAAAAATTATGAATATGAAATTGACATTAATAAAATAATTGAATAAACTAAAATAAACATATTTTTTAATAATGAGAACTTTTTTCGGTGTAGCTGCTTTGTTTACTTTTTGTTTCGCTGCTTGCTTCG
Source organism: Zeugodacus tau (assembly GCA_031772095.1). Classification (NCBI taxonomy): domain Eukaryota; kingdom Metazoa; phylum Arthropoda; class Insecta; order Diptera; family Tephritidae; genus Zeugodacus; species Zeugodacus tau. The sequence goes on from CM062649.1 coordinate 37,856,813, forward strand.
CTTCTTGTTCTTCTTAACTAACATTTGTATAATTTTGTGCGTGTGGTAGTTTGGTCGAGACTGGGATAGATCATTGCGATGCCCAAAAAAAGCTTCAGAAATGTGGGATATAATTCCTATAAGAAAAACTAATTGTAGTTAAATGGTTTTTTTATTCAATAATATTTATGTATGTACTTACCATTTGATGTAAAAAATATTCTGTCTCAACTAGTGATGAGCGATATTGCGAATTTTGAATCACTGTGATTTCAGTGATTGCTATTTTTAAATCACTGTGATTTTATATTACTGTTGCGATCGCATAAAAAAAACGTATTTATGAGAATTTGTACTCCACAATTATTTATTTTATATCCAAAATTTACCTGCTTTTGTAATCACAATGAACTAATTAATAAATTTTGGGTACATTTAACTGCTTTTGTAATACCGTACCCAAAATTACCGAAATCGCAACTAAATTTGCTACTGTAATCACTGAACAGTTCTTAATACTTTCGAACTAATATTGGTACTGAACAGTAATTGCTACTTTCGAACTGATATTGTTACTGAACAGTGATTGCTACTTTCGAACTGATATTGGTACTGAACAGTGATTGTTACTTTTCGAAGTGATATTGCTACTGAACTGAGATTGCTACTGAACAGTGATTGGTACTTTTCGAACTGCTATTGCTACAGTGATCGAATTAGAATCACTGAACTGCTATATGTACTGTGATCGAACAAAAACACTGAACTTCTCTATAGCTACTGTGATCGGACTTATATTACTGAACTGCTATTGCGATTGTAAATCACTGATATTTACAAAAATTTATCGCAATTGCTATATGTGATTTTTCAATTACAGTGAAAAAATCACCGGTAGTGAAATATCGTTCATCACTGCAACGCACACCAAATGCGACAAATTTTTCTGAAACCGTTTTTGTTGTTGGACAATACATGCTGAGCTATAGCGCAACCCACACCGAAGCAAACAAAATAAGCAAACCTAGACAAGACTGAAAAACCCGTTTCGTTGCTTATCATTTCACCGTTGTTTTTATACTCTCGCAACATGTTGCACAGAGTATTATAGTTTTGTTCACATAACGTTTGTTTGTGTCACCAAGAAATAAAAGAGTTAGATATGAGATAAAAGAATATATAAATGATCAGAATGACGAGAGGAGTTGAAATACGGATGTCTGTGTGTCCGATTGTCCGTGCCCGTGCAAGCGATAACTTGAGTAAAAATTAAGATATCATAATGAAACTTGGAACACATATTCCTTGGCACCCTGAGGAGGTTGCTTTCGAAGATGGGCTGCCACGCCCACAAAATGACGAAAACCGAAAATATATACATTATCATAACTAAGCCATAAATAAAGTAATGAAAATAAAATTTGGAACATAGGTTCGCATTAGGGAGGGGCACATTTGAATGTAATTTTTTTCTTTTAAGTGGGCGTGACCCCGCCCACAAATAGGTTTTTTGTATATATCTTGCAAAAAAGTTGTATAAACCGAACTTTCTGCAATCGTTTCTTTTAGCCATTTCCTTATACATTCCAAAAATGAAAGAAATCGGATAATAACCACGCTCACTAACGAAAAACGTCAGAATCACTAAACTTTACAGAAGAAATATCAGAAAGAAGCTGCAATGGGATTTTTTTACAAAATGGAAAATGGGCGTGGCGTCGCCCACTTATGGATCAAAAACCATATCTCAAAAACTACTCGACAGATTTCAATGAAATTCGGTATATAACACTTTCACACTTTCTTGAAACTCTGATGTCACGGGTGGAACCACGCTTACTTCTATATAACATAATTTTGAATTCTTCTAATTCGTTCACTTTATAATATATACATTAGGAACCAAGATAGCGGAATAAAACTAATTGCGAGAGTATAAAATGTTCGGTTGCACCCGAACTTAGCCTTTGCTAACTTGTTAGATTAGAATGTATTCTAGTGGACTTAAATACCTTTAAAATTATAAAAGGTATAAATATTGTCTTGCCCGATAAAGTGTTTGGTTCTCAAGAGACAGTGTAGTTCTTTGATTCGCAATTCTCAAACTTTTGCCGATTTAACTAGTGAGGGTTTGATTTAATTTAATGATTCTAATTGCCTTTTTACACAGGAGTCAATTGATCAATATACCGGCCTCTGCTCGATTAAAACGCTGATTAAGATCAATTCACCATATAAAATAAAAATCTACATTAATTTGTAATTGAATTTTAATGTTAGTTTAGTCCATTCGCTTTTTATGGTACCTGACCGCAGCTGGAAGCATTGCAATATGAAAGCAAAATACAAGCAGAAACAAATAAAGAAATGGATGATATCATCAAAACTAGATTAAAACCAAAAAAGGCTCTCGGCTTCGACGTAACAAGTGATGTACTAAAAAATCTAACATCCAGAGCATTAACAAAGCCTACATCAATAATAAACGCTTGCTTAACCACCCATTGCCCGAATTAAAATGAGCGGAGCTAACATTTTTTAGGACAGATATATATTAGTCTTAACTCAAATATGAAGTGATACAAATTTCAAAATCCTATGTATCCTGGTTCATTAGTTACAGGATGTTGCTTAAGGCACAAATTAAGTTATTATAATTAAACTAAACACTTTTCTCATGCAATTTTTTTTAAATAACTCTCTTATCTTTTCTTATTTATGTATTATAGTTCACTTTGTTTTAAAATTATTATTTTTATGTTTTTAAACACTTTTTGTAAAACCACTGCAGTATAACATTTTTCGCGAAACCGATTTTGACAATTCCACTCTGCGAAGAAGGCATACCGAATGAATACGTGAACAGCTCATAACAGAAAATGTAAATGTAAGCTTGCACAACACATACGTCTATATAATTGAAAAAAACCGCAGGTCAAAAAATTTAAATAACAAGAATTAGAAGACGGTAAGGTACAATGTTGCCTATAGGGCATGAAAGGGTTAAATCTTAAATACGTCCCAATGTCATGGAAGGTATCCGAAATCATTATGGTTCAAAAACCTGGAAAAAGTGCACATGAAGCCTCGTCATATCGTCCAATCTCATGTTTGCCTATTTTGTCTAAGCTACTCGAAGCTGTCATTATCAGAAAACTTGAGAACATAATTGAAGAAAAGGGTATCATATCAATTCATCAATTTGCATTTAGAACTCCACATTTTAAAATTGATCAAGTACATCGCATAATAAGCATAATAGAAGATGCGATGGAAAATAAATTAATTTGCACAACTGTTTTTCTAGACGTACATATCTCAGGCATTCGATAGAGTGTGGCACCAGTAAACCATATCTACTTGCCTCTTACTTGAGCAGCCGCTACTTCAGAATCAAGCAGTGGCAATCTTATACTACGTTGCAACCAATAAAAACAGGAGTACCCCAAGGAAGTATACTAGGACCACTTTTACACGTCTTGTTTACCTCCGGTATGCCTACGCCGGCAAACTGCACAATTGCCTCATTTGCTGATGATACATGGACACAGAGATGGTGCATTACTTTAAACGAAACGAAACAATACAGTACTTTTCGCTTAAATGCACATCAAAATTTTCGTTTAATTAACCGGGGAATCAATTAACATATACTCGCTTAATTGAATAATTTGTTCAATTAAAAGAATCTCGTTTAAATGAACAGTTTGTCCAATTACAGGAATCATTTGGTGAATTAAGAGATTAGGTGGGAATCAAAATTTGAATTTTTTTTTGTCTTATTAAATAGTACAATATTAAAATATTATCCAAAATTATGAAATCGATATGATTAAAATTTCAGGAATGTAAAACTTTAAACGGGTTTATCTCAAAACTGGAATTTTGAAGGCAGTGGACACGATTTCTTGAAAATTTATTAATTTTAATCTTTTTTTTCCTTCGTCCATTAACTACAAATAGGACGACCTCTACTCCAGTGAAAAGACCAAGTGCAAAGTGACCTGGCTTCACTTGGTGTTTCCAGTTGGCGCCAAAAAACAAAAAGGAGGAACGAGTTGCGCGCTCTGGTGGATTCGGCTATAATCGCTTAAAGCGGTTTCTACGCCAAATATATATATAGTACATGTAAAAACTAAAATAAAACATATGGTTTTAGATCTGTGTAACGCGGGGTTGCCATATTATAAGGGGCCAAAGTTTTTTGTAAAAAAATTTTTGAACCGCCATAACTTTAAAACTAATGAACAGATTTTAAAACACCATGTGACTTTTTTGTACAGAATTTCTCAAACTTTGAAACTGTATATCGTAAAAATTTTTAAAATTAATATTTCATAGCAAAAAATGAAAAAAAAATTTTTTTTGGAATTTTTAACAACTTATGCCTTCTTCGATTTTTTTCGAAAATATCTTAAAATGTTCCTTATTTCATCACCTTTTTACCCCCCAAAGGGAATTTTGGGACAGCAATATTTGTATGAGCTACAAATAAAAAACCAACTCAGAACATGATGAAAAATCATTGATTTATGCACTATTATTATCAGAATTTAGCGTAACCCAGGATTAACGACGTGGACGTAGCAGACATTTAATCCCTTTTTGTTTTTTTTATTTTTAAATATTTTTTTTAATTTTTTTGTATTTTTCAAATTTTTAATTTTGTTTTTGTTTTTTATTTAAAATTATCACGTACTTGAATCTAATCTACGTAATAATTAAAAAAAAGCAAAAACCAAAAAAAACAAACAAAAAAATATTAAAAATTTGAAGAAGAAAAAAATATTAAAAAAAATAAAAAAAAAACAAAAAGGGATTAAATGTCTGCTACGTGCACGTCGTTAATCCTGGGTTACGCTAAATTCTGATAATAATAGTGCGTAAATCAATGATTTTTCATCATGTTCTGAGTTGGTTTTTTATTTGTAGCTCATACAAATATTGCTGTCCCAAAATTCCCTTTGGGGGGCAAAAAGGTGATGAAATAAGGAACATTTTAAGATATTTTCGAAAAAAATCGAAGGGGGCATAAGTTGTTAAAAATTCCAAAAAAAAAAAATTTTTCATTTTTTGCTATGAAATATTAATTTTAAAATTTTTTACGATATACAGTTTCAAAGTATGAGAAATTCTGTACAAAAAAGTCACATGGTGTTTTAAAATCTGTTCATTAGTTTTAAAGTTATGGCGGTTCAAAAATTTTTTTACAAAAAACTTTGGCCCCTTATAATATGGCAACCCCGCGTTACACAGACCTAAAACCATATGTTTTATTTTAGTTTTTACATGTACTATAAGATATATAATTGTCAAAGAAAATAAAGAACTTTTTTTTTCAAGTGGCTTTTTTTCCAGAGAATGCCCCATATGTGCACTTAAATATTTTCAAATATTTGAATATTTTTTGCCATTATAGGAAAAAATACAATAACAATTTTATGTACTAACATAAGCATCTATGAATATATTTATTTACATATATATACAGTGGAAGCGAACAAAAAGTATGATAATACACTTATGAATTGCATAAATCATGTAAATACAAACGTCAAAAGCCAAACATTTGCGAACTGCAACCAACAAAATTCAGAATACATGTTTTAAGGGGTTATATACAGTTCGAATTTTCAAAAAATCGATTTTTTTTTATTTCATTTTCTTAATGTACATATATGTATTTAAGAATACACACAGAAAATTTCATATCGTTCCGGTGAATATTTTCAAAGTTACAAGCAAATGAAAAATTTGAAAAGGCGTTTCAGAGTGCTTGGAAGTACAAGGTCTAAACTTTAAACACGTTTTTCTCAAAATGGTGTTTTCAAAGTCGGTGACCAACATTACTCGAAAATGGCTAGACCGATTAGTCTCAAATTTTAACACGACCTTCTTAAATATATTTTTTAGTAATTAATCGTAGATTTTTTCTCTCCGATAAATATTTTTTTTTTTATAAACAATTTAAGGCCGAAATTTCGGTGAAAAATCGATTTTTTTTTTGAGAAACCGCCATTTTGTCAAAAAATTTTATTTTGCTTATTCCTTCGATTAATTACTAGATTTAACATTATTTTAACGAAATCTGTTTAGTTTTTTAATTTCGGATGATCCAGTTCCGAGTTATTTTTACTAGTACTAAGTCTTAAAATACAGTTAAAAGATACCATAATATGTGTATAAATTTTTGGATCAATAAATTAAAAAGTTTTCTCAGAAAAAATTCTGGAAAATTCACTTTTTTTCGGCCGTCTAACTGTATATAACCCCTTAACATATGAACATAAAACTTATTGCGAATTAAATAAATAAAACTGGGTATAAATCTATATTTTACGGCTTTTTGAGAAATTATATTTTTTAATGAAAATTCTATAACTCGAAGTTTTTTTGTGGATTATGATGATTCGAGTTAGAGAAGTTCCACTGTATTTGTTATTCAAATTTATTATTAAAAAATTTTACAGTGTTCAACAATATTATTTGCTGAAATTAACCGGGAAAATCAATTAACCGAGTCTAATTATCGAAGAAAATTTACATGTGCTTTCATATGCTATATTTTTTGCCCGATAACGCCGTTCAATTGAACGGGGAAACCAATTAACCATAGGGTCTATTAAACGAAAAGTACTGTACATGAAAACTGCACTAACAAAAATGCTAAATATATCCCCTTATTATATATAGGAGCACCTAAACAAAAGTTGCAGAGCTAAAACTAAAATACAACAAAATAAGTTGGCTAATCGGTTAGAAATCGCAGTTAACTATGTATATCAAACAAAATCCTCGTATACAATCGAACGTTGAAACCTATTTGGATAAATTGAATTCAGCCGTGGGGGTGCGCTGCACCGACTGCTGTCGTGGTTGTGTACCGATTTCGCCCATTTTTATCCGTGTTGTCGGGGTGTCAAGAAAATATTATATACCGAATTTCATCAAAATCGGTCGAGTAGTTCCTGAGAAATGTTTTTTGATCCATAAGTGGGCGATGCCACGCCTATTCTATTTTGTAAAAAAATCTGAGTGCAGCTTCCGTCTGCCATTTCTTATGTAAAATTTAGTGTTTCTGACGTTTTTCCTTAGTGAGTTAACCCACTTTTAGTAATTTTCAACCTAACCTTTGTAAGGGAGGTGGGCGTGGTTATTATCCGATTTCTTTCATTTTTGGACTGTATTAAGAAATGACTAAAATAAATGACTGCAGTTTGGGCATCCGGGGCATTGAAAAGTTATAGTCCGATTTCGACAAATTTTTCACAAGTGATGCCACAGATCATATACACTATTTTTGTAAAGTTTTATTTTGCTATCTTCATTGGTTCCTTATGTATATATTATAAAGTTAAGGAATAAGATGGAATTCAAAAATTAGTTATATGGGAAGTTGTCGTGGTTGTGAACCGATTTCGTCCATTTTCTACACGTGACATCAGGGTGTCAAGAAAACATTATATACCGAATTTAATTGAAATCTGTCGAATACCTCCTGAGGTATGGTTTTTGACCCATAAGTGGGCGATGCGATATACATTCAAGCGGTACACCGTGAAGCTATTCACGAACCAGCATTGAAATATTCAGAATCACGTAAACTCTGAAGCCTGACGACTAAGAGAGACAAGAAATAGTAGGCGTAGACTAAAGCAACACAACATTCCACGAACTTATACGAAAATAAAATAATATTATACCTAATCTAAAACAAGTAAGGAAAGGCTAAGTTCGAGTGCAACCGAACATTTTATACTCTTGCAATTTATTGAAGAAATTTTATTAATATAACTTAAAAATTTACCCATAAATTCGGCATAAAGTCCAATAGAATAACGAAAATCATCATATATGGCATATGAGGGCTGAGGTAATTCCTGAACCGATTTCATTCATTTTCACCAGCAAGGTACACTATGTCCAAGACTATGCGCTCACTTAATTTTGCTAAGATATCTCACATATTAAGCAATACATATATGCGGAATAAAGCCCACCGTATTTTTGAAAAACCTATAATTAAGTATATGTGAGCTAGGAGATGTTATGACCCGATTTTAATAATTTTTTGAACAGAGACACACTATTAGAAGAACACAATTTCCTCTGAATTACATTAAATTATCTGAGAGATTTACCCATATTTTCCGTTAAAATTTACCCTTAGGCGCTGAGTTCATGTTCGATATCTGGGGCCTTGAAAAGTTATAAAAGAATGATAGAAGACAAGATTACGACAGGCTGAAGCGTTCACGACCCACGAATGGGAATAGGCAACAGAAGAATTGTCAAATGGAAAACGGAAATGTGAAACATAGTGAACCAAATTGAATAATGTACAGATAAAATATCACAATGAACGTAATTCTTAAAATCTTCATTTATAAAATGATCCAATATAATAATGCATATTTATAATTAAAATTATATGTTTTGTTACAAAAAGTTCGCCATTTTGCCAACTTTTTTGTTGGTTGGAAAAGTGAAAAAAATTCTTTATAGACGACTTTTTTATACTATTGTTGTTTAATTCCGCCATTGCGGACTTCTTTTTCAAGTTAATACATTTTTCAAATAGAATTTTAAATAATAATTATGCACTAGCCTTGACTTCAGCTCTTTGTTTTGGTTTTATTGTTTTGTACCACCGTACAATTTTGTTTTGATCGCGTGTTCGGGGTCGTGAAAGTTGTCACTCAACAGGAACTTAAAACCCAAAAAAGCTAACTGTAAACGCCTGTCGTAATCTTGTCTTCTATCATTCTTGATCAAAAACTCTTTGCCAAATATGCCGCGATGGTTTTAACACTCACAGAATTTTTCCACTTAGCTCTCTCTCTCTTCTGCTTATTCATGTTATTACTTAAGCTGAGCAACAACACAAAAAAGCGGTTTGAGTAAATGACATTCTCAGATTTTATCAACTCTCTGAGTATTGAGTTCATTTAATACTTTGTTGTTCTTTGCACGCTCGTTTTGTGTGTTTTATATGTGATTTGCACGAGTGGCAGATCGAGCAGCCGAAGACGTTGCCATCCAAAACAATAGTTAGTGTGTATATGCATGGACAAGAAATAATAATAACTTTTTTCCAAAAGCAAACTTTACCTATATTAAAAAGGGATATAAGTATTTCAATTTTACATGCTAAAAAAAATGTTTCATTTCTAATTATCGTATGAACAGTCAAAAGGTTGACATTGTTCTTGCAGGGAATGTTCCACAACGAATGACACAATTGTGTCAGCATACATAAAACAACGCACAAAAAACTGAAGCACGACAAAAAAAGAATACACAAACAACAATACAATAGTAAACACTCAAGTACACGCGCTACTGGTGATGAGTGTTTCTTGCTTTTTCCTTTGCTGGTCATGAGTAAGATCACCACTTGTCAGTGAAAATCAAAAAGAAGAGTGTGTAAAACAAATACAATTAATATGCAATAGCAAGTACACGACAGGCTCAGTAGCTTCTCCACTCATAGTTCTTTGAGTAGATATTAGCTCACAATGCATGTCTATGAGTGTGAGTGGACACAGCCATCGCTTTTTGAGTAAGTTTACTCCCAGTAAGGAAATTAGGCACTCATGCAGTTCTATGGTATATATTATAAAGTGAAGGAATCAAATGGAATTTAAAATTGAGTTATAAGGAAAGTAGTCGTCGTTGTGTACCGATTTCGCCCATTTTTATCCGTGTTGTCGGGGTGTCAAGAAAATATTATATACCGAATTTCATCAAAATCGGTCGAGTAGTTCCTGAGAAATGTTTTTTGATCCATAAGTGGGCGACGCCACGCCTATTCTATTTTGTAAAAAAATCTGAGTGCAGCTTCCGTCTGCCATTTCTTATGTAAAATTTAGTGTTTCTGACGTTTTTCCTTAGTGAGTTAACCCACTTTTAGTAATTTTCAACCTAACCTTTGTAAGGGAGGTGGGCGTGGTTATTATCCGATTTCTTTCATTTTTGGACTGTATTAAGAAATGACTAAAATAAATGACTGCAGTTTGGGCATCCGGGGCATTGAAAAGTTATAGTCCGATTTCGACAATTTTTTCACAAGTGATGCCACAGATCATATACAGTATTTGTGTAAAGTTTTATTTCGCTATCTTCATTGGTTCCTTATGTATATAAAGGGTGATTTTTTAAGAGCTTGATAACTTTTTTTTAAAAAAAAACGCATAAAATTTGCAAAATCTCATCGGTTCTTTATTTGAAACGTTAGATTGGTTCATGACATTTACTTTTTGAAGATAATTTCATTTAAATGTTGACCGCGGCTGCGTCTTAGGTGGTCCATTCGGAAAGTCCAATTTTGGGCAACTTTTTCGAGCATTTCGGCCGGAATAGCCCGAATTTCTTCGGAAATGTTGTCTTCCAAAGCTGGAATAGTTGCTGGCTTATTTCTGTAGACTTTAGACTTGACGTAGCCCCACAAAAAATAGTCTAAAGGCGTTAAATCGCATGATCTTGGTGGCCAACTTACGGGTCCATTTCTTGAGATGAATTGTTCTCCGAAGTTTTCCCTCAAAATGGCCATAGAATCGCGAGCTGTGTGGCATGTAGCGCCATCTTGTTGAAACCACATGTCAACCAAGTTCAGTTCTTCCATTTTTGGCAACAAAAAGTTTGTTAGCATCGAACGATAGCGATCGCCATTCACCGTAACGTTGCGTCCAACAGCATCTTTGAAAAAATACGGTCCAATGATTCCACCAGCGTACAAACCACACCAAACAGTGCATTTTTCGGGATGCATGGGCAGTTCTTGAACGGCTTCTGGTTGCTCTTCACCCCAAATGCGGCAATTTTGCTTATTTACGTAGCCATTCAACCAGAAATGAGCCTCATCGCTGAACAAAATTTGTCGATAAAAAATTTTCGAACCGAACACTGATTTTGGTAATAAAATTCAATGATTTGCAAGCGTTGCTCGTTAGTAAGTCTATTCATGATGAAATGTCAAAGCATACTGAGCATCTTTCTCTTTGACACCATGTCTGAAATCCCACGTGATCTGTCAAATACTAATGCATGAAAATCCTAACCTCAAAAAAATCACCCGTTATTATAAAGTGAAGGAATGAGATGGAATTCAAAATTGAGTTATATGGGAAGTATTCATCGTTGTGAACCGATTTCGTCCATTTTCTACACGTGACATCAGGGTGTCAAGAAAACATTATATACCGAATTTAATTGAAATCTGTCGAATACCTCCTGAGGTATGATTTTTGACCCATAAGTGGGCGATGCGAAGCCCACTTCCATTTTGTAAAAAAAATCTCAGTGCAGCTTCCTTCTGCTATTATTTCTGTGAAATTTAGTGTTTCTGACGTTGTTCGTTAGTGAGTTAACTAACTTTTAGTAATTTTCAACCTAACCTTTGTATGGGAGGTGGGCATGGTTATTATCCGATTTCAACTATTTTCATGGTGGTATTTTCATGGACTGCAGAAAGTTTGGTTTATATAGCTTTATTGGTTTGCGAGATACATAGAAATAACTGATTTGGGGGCGGGGCGGCGCGCACTTCCCAAAAAAAATTACATCCAAATGTGCCCCTTCCTAGGGCGATCCTTTATTCCAAATTTTACTTTTATAACTTTATTTATGGCTTAGTTATGACACTTTATAGGTTTTTGGTTTTCGCGATTTTGTGGGCGTGGCAATGGTCCGATTTTGCCCATTTTCGAAAGCAACCTCCTCAGGGTGCCAAGGAATACGTCTCGTCACCCTGATCATTTTCATACATATAACTCTATGTGAACAAAACTATAATACTCTCTTAGCAACTTTTGTTGCGAGAGTATAAAAATGAAATAAATAGTTATGACTCTTTATAGGATTTAGGTTTCCATCATTTTGTGGGCTTGGCAATGGTCCCATCTTCGAAAGCAACCTCCTTAGGGTGCCAAGGAATACGTGTTCCATGTTTCGTTAAGATATCTCAATTTTTACTCAAGTCATCCGTTGCAAAAAGTTTCCTAAAAGCGCGTGTATCGTTTTTATACTCTTGCAACAAAGTTGCTAAGAGAATATTATAGTTTTGTTCACATAACGGTTGTTTGTAACACCTAAAACTAAACGAGTTAGATATAAGGTTATATATGTATGTCAAAGTGATCAGAATGAAGAGTGGTGTTCAAATCCGGATGTCTGTCTGTCCGTCCGTCCGTCCATCTGTGCAAGCTGTAACTTGAGCAAAAACTAAGATATCTTGAGGAAACTTGGCACCCTTTTTTCTTGGTACAATAGGAAGGTTGCTTTCGAAGATGAGCAAAAGCGGACCACTGCCACGCCCACAAAATGGCAAAAACCGAAAACACATAAAGCGCCATGACTAAGCCATAAATAAAGCTATGGAAATTTGGTACAGAGGATCGCACTATGAAGGGGTATATTTAGACGTAATTTTTTTTTAGAAGTGGGTGTGGCCCCGTCCCCTACTAAGTTTTTTGTCTATATCTCGTAAACAACTGAAGCTATATCTACCAAACTAGAATTTCTAGAAGCGTTTCTTGTAGACACTACCTTATACAGTATAAAAATGGAGGATATCGGATCAGTGGTGGATTTATCAGCAGGCTGAGTAGGCTGGAGCCTAGAGCGGCAGATTTTAGGGGGCGGCAAATTTGGCCCAAACATTTTATTTTGTCTTACAGAAATTAAATAAAATTGTATACCTACACAAAGAGATTTGACCCATTTATTAAATTAAATACGTATATTATATTTAACGTGTAATATGTTTCAAAATTTAAATATTTACTACTAGGTATGAATGTATTTGGGTACTTAGTTGTTTTTGCATTGCTGCGCGGGAACGAATGATATGACCGTTCGCTAAGAGTGTCTGGCTGGCTGAACGAATTGACAGCACGAACCACAAGCGAGCGCGCTCGGTTCGCGTCGCGATCGTGTTGCCGCGTGCGGGCGGATCTGTCAACCAGTAGTTAGTGAAAAAGATGGGATGCCAGAAGAACAGCGTTATAATTACTTGACGAAATTAGGGTGAAATGAACTGTGCGAACATATTTTGGCAAAATAAATGTTTATGTAAATTAATTAATGATTTTGCATTGTAGAATTTATATATGTATGCATTTTCAAAGTGTTTAATTTAGTGTGTTGTATAATTTATTAAATTCCCAAGCTAATATTTTTCAGCAGTGGCATCATTGACAAATGTTATGAAAGTTTTGACAGCTCTCTCTCGAACCCAAGAGTTTCGTATCAAGTTATCTATGGCGGCATAGGCATTGAGTTCGAGAACGAGAGAGATAGATATAGAGCGGCAATACAAACGGGGATTTCCTTCAAAACAAAAGCAAAACAAAAGTGACATTGGTCGATTGCGTCCTGCAGTTTCTAATAACTTCTTACGTATTAACCGTTATTCACCGGCACATTTTTCTGTGGTTGTGTGCTTTCATTTTCAGACTGTTTAGTGGATTGTATGAATAGATAATTTTTAAAACATCACATCACCAGTGCAGTAAGGTAAGAAATTCTAATGTATTACAATAAATCTTCAGCAACGAATCAGTAATTCAACATGATTCTGTTTTGGAAGGTTTGCATGGAAATTCACATTTTTTGTTTTATTATACTTAAATGTCGATGGTTAAGTACCAAACACTGCTATCTACGAAACAAAACGGTTTTTTTTGTAGATAGCAGTGTTTGGTACTTAACCGTCGATATACCTATTTCCTTTGCTTATAATATTAGGTAAGTAGTCGTGGTCTGAAATCCGAACAAAGGACTTTATTTACGCACAAGAAATAAAACTCCCAATGTTTTTTTTTTGTTTCAGTTCTTGAAGAAAAAAATTGTTAGAATGAGTGATGGAAGAAAGCGACTTAGTGGAGCTGAGTATAAAAAAAGGCCAAAATTAAAAAAAAAGAACAAGAACGGATTATCTGTAAAACCATAAAAATTGACAGTTTTCTTACAAGTGACAGTAAAAGCAGTGTTGTTAGACCAGGAAATTCAACCACATGCATTGATACAATCCAATCTGAAAAAAATGAAACGGATTTGAGCTCTGTGGCCCAACAACAACTGTCGGATAATTATGTTTTTGATAAGGAGGCGGTAGATGAATCATCAATAAGTATTACAGTTGAAGATGCGTCCCCAAATCAGACGTCAAGTGCAAGAAATGACCAAGTGCTAACAACGGTAAATGTAAACAAGGATCCAGCTTTATGGGAAATTAACGATACTTTAAGGGAGAATATCGCAAGGTCCGGCTTCGATCAAAACAAATATTGTGACTTCTCTCAAAGTGAAAAAATATATGCCGATCAACGTCGTTTCTTGCCAGTGGGTATCTTCCAAAGATACGTTTTTCCTTTTTAGATACGTTTTAGAATCAGGCGAACCGTGTGAAAGATTTGTTAAGTTTTTGCCGTCGGTGGGACATAAAGCTGAAGAAATGTTTTCTGTCATTATTTCGGAGCTCGAAACACTGGGCATAAATATTGAAGACTGTCGTGGGCAGTCATATGATAATGCCGCGAACATGTCTGGCATGTACAATGGCTTGCAGGCAAAAATTCGAAATCAAGCACCTTTCGCATTTTACGTGCCTTGCTCTGCCCATTCTTTGAATTTAGTGGCAACTGCCGCTGCTGAATCGTGTATAGAAGCATCTCGCATTTAAATGACGCAACAGGAAATTTATGATTATTTATGAAAGCTCGACACAACGCTGGCTTAAATTAATGACTGAAATCGGGAAAGGCAAAACCCTGAAAAGAGTGAATCTGACACGTTGGTCAGCGAGGGAGGACGCGTGTAAAAGCTTGAGAGATTCTTGGCCAGAAGTTCTTAAGACTTTGGAATCAATCAAAGACGATTGTACCGAAAAGCCTGTAACGCGACAAGAAGCGGCGGGAATACTCTTGAATTTGGAGAAACTGGAAACGGCGGTAATGGTTGTTGTGTGGAATGTTTTTTTGGAAAGAATAAACAAAGTGAATGTTCAAATTCAGGCTTCCGCCGTAGATTTGATCACCGTTGCCGATCTTTACGAATCACTTCGTAAGTTTTTCGTAGCTGAACGAGATAATTTCAAGTATTTCGAAGAAAAGGCGATGGAGATAAACGTATCGAAACAGTACACAACAGAAATCGGAAAAAGGCAACTGAAAAGATAAAAAAGAAGAAAAAGAATGAAACATCAGAAGAGGTTATTACAATGACTGCGAGTGTAAGTTTCAGAGTTAACACGTTTCTCGTCCTCGTAGATAGACTGGTGACCGAGTTAGAAAAACGGCAAAACGCCTACAACGATTTTAACGAGAAGTTTTCATTTCTAACCAAAATGAGTGAGTTTACACCCACGACCCTGACGGAAAAAGCTCTTTCCTTGGAAAAAATATATCCCAATGATTTAGAAACTGATTTAGTTCAGGAATGCGTACACTTTCAATGTCACATTTCTTCTGAAAGAATTTTGATAAAACCAGATTCTGGATCATTGAAAAGTCTATCTTTGTTTCTACGAAAACAGAATTTGGAGAACATTTATCCAAACTTGGATATAGCACTTCGTATGGCTCTATGTACACCAGTGACAAATTGTTCAGGTGAGAGAAGCTTTTCTTGCTTAAAGCGAGTAAAAAACTATCTACGATCTACTTTAAGTCAAGAAAAGCTTAACGCCTTATCTCTTTTGTGCATAGAGTCAGAACTAATGAACAAGATCTCATACGACGATATAATTAATAATTTTGCGAATTTAAAATCTCGCAAAATGTTAATGTAAAACTTAATTGATCTCATTGTCACTATTAACCTGATTGTTAACAGATTATTTAATAGATATTGTTCGTGTTGTTTTTATATTGTAAGTGGAATAAAAAATATTTAACAATTAAACGTTTACCGACTACACATTATTTTATATAAGCTGTGCTTTTATATAGTGTTGTAGCTCAACACTAAACACCCTTCACTAAATCGTGGGTTGTAAAAATAATCTAGAAACTGACACAACTATTCCCTAGTTCAAAATCATCCTAATAACGAAAAAAAACGATGTAATGAGGACGATAGAGGACAAATCATAATGTTGCAATTTCATTAACACAATAAATGTAATTAATAATGATTGTGAACTAAACTAGCGCATGAGGTCAATAGGGGCGGCAAAAATTGAATAGCCTACTGGCGGCAAATTTCTAAATCCGCCACTGTATCGGATTATAACCACGCCCCCCTCCCATACAAAGGTTATGTTGAAAACAACTAAAAATGCTTTAATTCAGAAAGGAAAACACCAGAAACCTTAAATTTCATTATAAAGAAGGTACAGAAGGGCTCCACCCAAATTGGTATATAAAATTTTAGTTGGGTGTGTCTCAGCCCACTTATGGGTAAAAACCGTATCTCCGAAACTACTCGACCAATATCAGTGAAACTTGGTTTGTAATATTTTCCTTACATTCCAATGATATTATGTGAAAATAGGCCAAATCGGTTTACAACCACGCCTACTTCCTATATACCAGAACTTTGAAGTCGACCTGAATAGTTTACTTTACAATATGTAGTCAGCACTAGTGAAGATATCGGAACAGAACTTTGCATAATTACTGCTTTTATAGTGTGGCAGCTCCTTTCAAAAATCTCCGAAATCGGACCATAGGTTTTTAAGGCCACATATTCGAACATGAGGATCTCGGTGCCTTCCTTACTTGTTATCTTTTAAAATTAGAAAAAATTGGTTGTTAGTATAATTATTTATTTTTAGTAGTTGCAATTCTATGAAATGAAACCATATTTAATTACGATTCAATAAATAAAGTTAATAGCGTAAGTACTTAATAACCATTAGCCTCTACCGTAGTATAAATTATATGTATGTGATTGGCATTCAACCGTTTAGCCGAATCAATGAGAGCGCGCTACTCCTCTCTTTCCTTCGGAGTTCGGCGCCAGTTGGAGATCCCAAGTGTAACCAGGTCGCTCTCCACCTGGTCCCTCCAACGGAGTGGAGGCCTTCCCCTTCCTCGGCTTTCTCCGGCGGGTACTGCATCGAACACTTTCAGAGCTGGAGTGTTTTCGTCCATTCGGACAACATGACCTAACCAGCGTAGCCGCTGTCTTTTTATTCGCTGAACTATGTCAATGTCGTCGTATAACTCGTACAGCTCATCGTTCCATCGTATGCGGTGTTCGCCGTTGCCAATGTTCTGAGGACCATAAATCTTGCGCAAAATTTTAGTAGTATAAATTATCAGCAACCAATATTTTAGAAAAATCACTATTGCTCGAATATCTGCACTTGCTCAACGATGAATTCAAACAGAGGAAGCTTGGGCGAATAGACGAAGAAATCACACCTTATATCTAACTTTAATGTCGTACATGTAGAAATGCTTATATTTTATTTATTACTTGGATAAGTTATTTAAGACATACTTCTGTTTGGTGTATTTAAGGGCCGCTAAAATCAGTTATGAATTATTTCCGCATTTGTGGTTGTATTTATAGAGTAATGAGCGTGTTGATTCGTATAAGTTTATAACACAAATTAAGCTATGATATCGTGCTTAGCATTACGTCTGTCGGTAATAAATGATGGTGACATCGGTATGTACCCTCAATATATACACATGTAGACTAGCAACGAAAATTCCTTTGTATAATTTTTGTGTAATCACATTGTACAGAGTCCCGTCGATGTTTGTACCCTTTTATAATTTTGCAAATTTTGAAAGTGTAGATATTTTGTTATATATCCAATTTTAGTCTTCTTTACTTGTTTCCATATGTACATACATATATGCATGTATGTATTTATGTATGTATGATACGCTTAGAGTACAGTTGTGTCACAAAATTCAATCGGTCAGCAAAGCATAAGAAAATAAACGCATCAGCGATTTTGTTTCGCGTATATTTTGAGCTGATGATTTCCTTTCATAGGTATAAGCAAAGGATATCACATATGGGAATGTATTCATAAGTACATGGCATCCGTAATCAAGTTCACGTCAACATCTAAGCATGGAGAGGGATGGAAAGAAAAATTTCCCGTTCAGTAAATGTGAGTTTATAAAAAGGGAAAATGGTTACTCACTTCAGTTTTAAATGTTCTACGTTGAATATTTTCGCTTACAAGCGTCAGCTGATTGCCCAACCTTTTCTGAGTCCATATATTAACTAGTAAGTATTGCTGCCTGTGCACAGCTTCCACTTTTCAATGTCATTGACCAGTCTGATTGTACGAACATGCTCATCCATACATATATATTTATATATGTTCATACATACATATATATATTTAAATATTTAAAGCAGAAGCAACATTATCAGCAGCACCGTTTATAGAGCAATTCATTTACTTTTCAATATAGGAGATATCGTTCTTTGCTTGTTTGTTGTATTTGGGTTTGGAAGTGCCTACTCTTGGTACGATTTCAATGCCCGCGATTACTTTGCTTGTTCTGAATTTTTATTGTTCTTATTTATATTTATAATTATTTAGTATCTTTTCAACTAACCCGACCTTAAGCAAATTCGACTTTGTGAACCTACAGCCCTATGCTATATATTTTTTACATTAGTCTTCGAATACACATATCCAACACTAGTCCTTTAAAAGTCCGATTTTGTTTTTACTGCAAGGGTTGGTTAATCTTTAAGTACTCAGGCACAAATATACAAACGTGAATAATCATGAGAATTTCTACATACAAGCATATATTCACTGTCGTGCAAAGTTAGAAAAACATGAACAGAAAGGACGATGAAAAACCTTTTGCATGTTGTATTTTATTTTCTATTTTACTTATAATATATGTCAGAAACAGGATATGTGGCATACAGTCCTGCATCTTCCAACTGTCCCAAACCTGAGTTGCATGAAAACAATATACATATTTACGTATATATACTTTTGTATATTTGTTTTGTGTTCGAACGCAAACGGCTAAATCTGTTTAAATATTATACGATGGGTTATATAAAGAATGGAGCGAATTTTGCGTGGACAGAAGTGGACAATGAAAAATGGTGTGAATACACTTGGGTGATTCGCGAGGCACGGAACTCACCCTTGGATGCTGGTAGTTGTTGACCGCCAGTGAGGAGGTGATTGTAAGCATCCCCAAAATATATATAAAGGACAGTCTATTTATATTAGTATATACATACGCTTATATGAACGTAGTATAACATATACTTATATGTATCAGCGGACGCTCTTTTATGTTACCAGGCAATCCTTCGGCCTGTCCCAGCTAAATGTGACAAAAGGTAAATATACCAAACGTTTGTGTAAACTATCCAAATACACACAAATAATCTAACAAAAATCGATAAACTTTATAATCTAGAAAAAGTACATTCATATTTTTATAAATTTACTTGATAAATGTTTAGCTATTGTTTAAAAAGATTGAAACGTATTTGCGATTAAAGTATATGAATATATTATATAATTCCATCTTTTTAAAATTTGATTAATTCGATAAAAATATCTACATAATTTTTAATACATTAATAAATTAATAATGATTTTGATTCTAAAATACTTTGTCAGTTTAATATGTGTAGGAAAACAAAACACCTAAACCGTCGACTATGTACATATTTATGTGCTAGAATTCAGGCAATTTTTGTTATAGTGAAGGGCAGTTGAGCTGGATGAATAAAAAACGAATTATTGAAAAAATTCTATTGTGAAGTTGGCATTGATTGGTGAATACGAATTCAGGCAATTTGTGTTATAGCGAAGGGGAGTGGAGCTGGATTAATAACAAACGAATTATTGAAATAATTCTATTGTGAAATTGGCATTGATTGGTGTATACGTTCTTCCTTAATTTTGTTCCCTTCAAAATACTTCGCAAATTCTTAAGGACTCTCTTTATTTTTGGAACTAGGAAAAAGTCACACGGAGTCATGTCCCAAAGTTCTCCATAACTCTAGCTCTTGAATCTTCCACCGCCGTGGAAAACGATGAGGATTCTGAAGAAGAAATTATTCAACGGGCATTCAAAAATTATTAAACGCATTCCTTTGCAAGTTTAAATACTTTTTTAAATACGAATATTAATACAACTGACGATCACTACAAATCACTAAACAGATTAGAATACATGTTTTAATCTATGCCAATAGCATATATTACTATTAGCTGCATATGTACATATGTTCTAATGAAAACTTCTATAACTCGAAGTCTTCCTGACTTAAAATCTTTTGTGGATTATGGTGATCCGAGTTAAGGAAGTATACGTTGTGGGCGTAGTAATGGTCCAATTTCGCCATCCTAATCTAGTCATTCTGATCATTTTAGTATATACAGTACCTGTCTAAGCTGGACACCTGCAGTTCAGCACTTTTTATCCATGTAACGTGAGTGTCCATGTTATAAAGAAATTATTATTTTTTTAATTTTATTGGCTTTATTTTAAAAACGTACATTGAATTCAATGAATATTATAAAAAACATAAAAATTAACACAAATCAAATACGCGTAATTATGTCGTAGCTATTCCGTTAAATTTGATACATACAAAATTTCGCAAAAACAACGGTTTGAAAAATAAATACCATAGATGCCGAAATACAAATATGTATATTTGTGTGTAATATAGGTAAATAAACCATGCGAAATAAATGTACATATGTATATATATAAAGGCAACCTCATTTTCTTTAAAATCAAATATAGTGACATACTTAGATTATTTTTTTCGTAATTTGTTAATTACGCTTATTCGATTTTTCCTTGAGACTTTTGTTGGTGTTTTAGTTGTGCTTTAGTTGTGCTTAGGTTGTACTTAAGATAAAACAGAAATATTGCGTTTTACAGTTCATACTTAAGTTCTGCTTAAGTACTGAAAATGGGAGACTTAAGCAGTGCATATGTAACAGCTGATTTTTGTTTTGAATATTGACTTATTTGTCAAAAAAATTAAATAAAAATAATTTTCTGAAAATTTTTTTGGAATTTCTTGCATTCAATGACGGTTATATGCTTTCCTGCGAGTTGCAATAGGTGCCCCCACTCGCTTGCGGTGAAATTCGGTGTATTGTTTCCATCCATTTCCCAGATTCTGAATTTATTCGTCGCAAAGTTATTTTTCATCATTAATAATTTCAATTTGTCAGATGGTAATTGTAAACAAATGTTTTTCATTGTGCTGCCATATATCATAATAGAATTTTATAGAAAATAAGCATCGACTGTGAAACGCAAATGACTACTCAGTCAACAACAATGCTTAGCTAAGATTTTATTTGGGCACAACTTAAGTACGAACTGTGAAACCGGGCATAAGAAAAGGTACATAGTTGCTTGCTTTTTAAATTGTTTTAGTTTTAGAATTTTTTGTTTTTCTTTGTAAGTTTTTATTTTAACAAGAATGCCGCGTGAAAAATAATTGACAGGTGAATAAATGGAAAAATGTTATGAAGAAATTAGAAAATGTCAGTCGTTAGCGTGGATCGAAGATTCTCTACTGGATTCTGATCTGATTTTAGAGATGGTGTGGAAATTACCTTTGAATTTCAAAAACTGTTTAGCGATGTATCGCTGCATTATTCTGCTGAAATGTACTCAGGATAAAAAAAAATATTCTGCGAAGGCTACTAGACCTTGCAGACAGCTGCAAATAATATTACGAGTCCATTTTGGTACAAACGAAACGTTTTGAGTGGTTCTTCTATATACATGTACTTTACATTCTATATACATGTACTTCAAACTTACCCAAACCATAAGGGCCCCCTCCAAAATTTCGTCCTTTTCGAATTTCAATGGGAGAGCCTTTAGATCTCCATCAATTGTCGTTTCTGTCCAGACTATCTAAACTAACATTTTTCTCGTCTGAAAAATATTTAAACAAATCCATTTTTTGTCCCTAAATCTGTATTTCCGGGCAAATCGAAGTCTGCAATTTTAGGGCTACGCAAAAGTGATGGTTTCGAAACTTTTTTTCATAGATGAAATGTAAATATCGTTTAAAATTTTTTGAACACGCCGCTGGCCTTCTTTCGAATTTAGCTTTCCACCAGCAGGGATGCAATTTATCTCACGTTTACTCCTTTCTCCGATCAATGGAGTCCTTCCTGAACGTTTGTTTTTTCCCATAGCAATTACCCAATTTAATAAAATTGTTTACGACATATGCAGATCTTTTAAAAAGCCAGGAAATTTCGCGAGTCAGACAGCTTCATCATGGTATGCCCCGATTTTTTCCTTTTTCTTCTTCAATCTAAAATGCTAACAAATTTACCTTTCCTCAAATTTGTTTGCAGTTGTTAACATAAAGACTTTAGATTTTCAATTGAAATAAGTATTGCCTTTATAATTATTTCGTACTTGCAAAAAAATAAAATAACAGCATTAATCCGTTATTTCTGATAAACACCAACAAAAGTCCTAAGGAAACATCAAATAATCATAAATATCAAATTACAAAAAAAAAAAAATTAATCCAAGTATGTCACTATATTTGGTTTTTAAAGGAAATATGGTTATATATATTTCGCTGAGTGTAGCATACAAATGTTAAATGTATTGTAAAAGATAGTAAGAGATTTTAATGCTTGATGTTTAAAAATTGAAACAAATTTTGTCCAACTTCCAAGATAGACAGCTCCAAATTAAGAAGACAATATGTGAATATTTTGTAATATATTGTTTTGGTACAGAATATTTTTTTTTCCAATTTGAACGAGTGACCATATTATAAGGGTGTCCAACTTTACAATTTTTACTGTATAACCCTATATCTAATTACTTTATTTTTAAGCTTTGCAGACATCGTGGCAAGGTCTTACGTAAAGAAAACATTATTATCTTTGCATCATTTTGCGACAATATACAAAGTTGTAAAGGAAAACAGTATTCAAAGAAATTTTGGTAAGAAACTTGGGGCATACATATATGTATACTTCGTAAAAATCAACCAAAATAACGACAATGACCCATCTTCGTTACCAAACTACTTCAGGATTGTCTTTTCACTTAATTTTGATTAGATATCTTACATAGTAACTGATTTATAACCTTAATTTATGTCTTATTTATATCGTTTATATGATTTTGTTTAATGGCCTATAATACCAACCTTCTCAGATACAGTGGTTCACAGCTTATTTTATGCAAATATGTTGTCAAAAGAGAGAATACGGCGCTTATCGTCGGTAGTTTTTTGTGCCCAATATTTCATGAAAGATATACATATCAAAAGCAGTGGTCGGCACTGCTTGGCATAATTGTGTTAACTCACATGACACTAGTGATGAGCGATATTTCACTACCGGTGATTTTTTCACTGTGATTGAAAAATCGCATATAGCAACTGCGATCAATTTTTGCAAATATCAGTGATTTACAATCGTAATTTCAGTTCAGTAATTTGAGAACGATCACAGTAGCTTTGGAGAAGTTCAGTGCTTTTGTTCGATCACAGTACAAGAGTTCAGTAATTCTAATTCGATCACTGTAGCAATAGCAGTTCAGTGATTATAATTGGATCACTGTTCAGTAGCAATCACTGTTCAGTACCAATACCAGTTCGAAAGTAGCACGGCTATTTTCCCTTCCCTTCCTTGTTATTCATTTTTATACTCTCGCAACCTGTTGCACAGAGTATTATAGTTTTGTTCACATAACGGTTGTTTGTGTCACCAAGAAATAAAAGAGTTAGATATGGGGTTATATATATATAAATGATCAGGATGACGAGAGAGTTGAAATCCGGATGTCTGTCCGTCCGTCCGTGCAAGCTGTAACTTGAGTAAAAATTGAGATATCGTAATGAAACTTGGAACACATGTTCCTTGGGACCGTGAGAGGGTTGCTTTCGAAAATGGGCATAATCGGTCCACTGACACGCCCACAAAATGGCGAAAACCAAAAACACATAAAGTGTCATAACAAAGCCATTAATAAAGTTATAACAGTAAAATTTGGAATAAGGGATCGCACTAGGAAGGAGCATATTTGGATGTAATTTTTTGGGGGTGTGGGCGTGGCCCCGCCCCCCAATCGGTTATTTGTATATATCTCGCAAACCAATGAAGCTATATAAACCAAACTTTCTGCAGACGATTTTCTTACGTACCCCACCACACACCATGAAAATAGCTCCACTTATGGGTAAAAAACCATATCTCAGGAACTACTCGACCGATTTCAATGAAACTTGGTTTGTAATAGTTTTCTTGTATGTATGTGGTTGGCGTTGCAACCGTTTAGCCGGTTATAGCCGAATCGACGATAGTGCGCCATCTCTCTCTCTCCTTCGCAGTTCGGCGCCAGTTGGAGATCCCAAGTGTAACCAGGTCGCTCTCCACCTGGTCCCTCTAACGGAGTGGAGGCCTTCCCCTTCCTCGGCTTCCTCCGGCGTGTACTGCATCGAACACTTTTAGGGCTGGAGTGTTTTCGTCCATTCGGACAACATGACCTAGCCAGCGTAGCCGCTGTCTTTTTATTCGCTGAACTATGTCAATGTCGTCGTATAACTCGTACAGCTCATCGTTCCATCGTCTGCGGTATTCGCCGTTGCCAATGTTCTTAGGACCATAAATCTTGCGCAAAATTTTCCTCTCGAAAACTCCTAGTGTCGTCTCATCTGATGTTGACATCGTCCATCTTCTGCACCGTAGAGCAGGACGGGAATGATAAGCGACTTGTAGAGCTTGATTTTGGTTCGTCGAGAAGAGGACTTTACTGTTCAATTGCCTACTCAGTCCAAAGTAGCACCTGTTGGCAAGAGTTATTCTGCGCTGGATTTCGAGGCTGACATTGTTCGTGTTGTTGATGCTGGTTCCCAGGTATACGAAATTATCTACGACCTCGAATTTATGACTGTCAACAGTGACGTGGGAGCCAAGACGCGAATGCGCCGACTGTTTGCTTGATGACAGGAGATATTTCGTCTTGTCCTCATTCACCTCCAGACCCATTCGCTTCGCCTCCTTATCCATGCGGGAAAAAGCAGAACAAACGGCGCGGTTGTTACTTCCGATGATATCAATATCATCGGCGTACGCCAGGAGCTGTACACTCTTGTAGAAGATGGTACCCTCTCTGTTTAGCTCTGCAGCTCTTATAATTTTTTCCAGCATCAGGTTAAAGAAGTCGCACGATAGTGAGTCACCTTGTCTGAAACCTCGTTTGGTATCGAACGGCTCGGAGAGGTCCTTCCCAATCATGACGGAGCTTTTGGTGTTGCTCAACGTCAACTTACACAGCCGTATTAGTTTTGCGGGGATACCAAATTCAGACATCGCGGCATAAAGGCAGCTCCTTTTCGTGCTGTCGAAAGCTGCTTTAAAATCGACAAAAAGGTGGTGTGTGTCGATCCTCTTTTCATGGGTCTTCTCCAAGATTTGGCGCATGGTGAATATCTGGTCAGTTGTTGATTTTCCAGGTCTAAAGCCACACTGATAAGGTCCAATCAGTTTGTTGACGGTGGGCTTTAGTCTTTCACACAGTACGCTCGATAAAATGCGATATTTAGGAGGCTGATCCCACGGTAATTGGCGCAGATTGTGGGATCTCCCTTTTTATGGATTGGGCAGAGCACACTGAGATTCCAATCGTCAGGCATGCTTTCTTCCGACCATATTTTGCAAAGAAGCTGATGCATGCACCTTATCAGTTCTTCGCCGCCGTATTTGAATAGTTCTGCCGGTAATCTATCGGCCCCCGCTGCTTTGTTGTTCTTCAAGCGGGTAATTGCTATTCGAATTTCTTCATGGAATTTCTTCATCTGTTCCATCGTCATCGATTGGGGGATCGGGTTCGCCATCTCCTGGTGTTGTACTCTCACTGCCATTCAGCAGGTCGGAGAAGTGTTCCCTCCATAATCCCAGTATGCCCTGGACATCGGTTACCAGATTACCACCTTGGTCTCTACATGAGGATGCTCCGGTCTTGAAACCTTCGTTAAGTCGCTTCATTTTTTCATAAAATTTGCGAGCTTTCCCTGCCAGCTTCTCAAGCTCTTCGTACTCACGCATTTCGGCCTCTTTCTTTTTTTGTCTGCAGATGCGTCTCGTTTCCCTCTTCAGCTCTCGGTATCTATCCCATCCCGCACGTGTTGTGGTCGTTTGCAACGTTGCGAGGTAGGCAGTCTATTTTCTCTCCGCTGCGCGACGGCACTCCTCATCGTACCAGCTTGTTTTTTGTCGTTGCCGAAAACCAATTGTTTCGGCTGCAGCGGTACGCAGTGAGTTTGAGATGCCGTTCCACAGTTCTCTTATACCGAGATGCTGATGAGTGCTCTCAGAGAGCAGGAGTGCAAGTCGAGTAGAGTATTTCGTGGCTGTCTGTTGCGATTGCAGCTTTTCGACGTCGAACCTTCCTTGTGTTTGTTGACGGGCGTTCTTTGCTGCACAGAGGCAGGTGCGTATCTTCGCTGCGACCAGATAGTGGTCCGAGTCTATATTTGGTCCTCGGAGCGTACGCACGTCTAACACACAGGAGACGTGTCTTCCGTCTATCACAACGTGATCGATTTGGTTCCGCGTGTTTCGATCAGGAGACAGCCAAGTAGCTTGATGTATTTTCTTATGCTGGAATCTGGTACTACAGACGACCATATTTCGGGCCCCAGCGAAGTCGATCAGCCTCAGGCCGTTTGGCGATGTTTCGTCATGGAGGCTGAATTTTCCGACTGTTGTGCCAAAGACACCTTCTTTACCCACCCTGGCGTTAAAATCGACAAGCACGACTTTTACATCGTGGCGGGGGCAGCGCTCATAGGTGCGTTCTAGGCGCTCATAGAAAGCATCTTTGGTCACATCGTCCTTCTCTTCCGTTGGGGCGTGGGCGCAAATCAGCGATATGTTGAAGAACCTCGCTTTGATGGGGATTGTGGCAAGACGTTCATCCACCGTGGTGAATGCCAGGACTCTGCGACGGAGTCTCTCTCCCACCACAAATCCAACACCAAATTTGCGCTCCTTTATATGGCCGCTGTAGTAGATGTCACAAGGACCCACCTTCTTCCGTCCTTGTCCCGTCCATTGCACTTCTTGGATGGCGGTGATGTCAGCCTTGAGTCGTATGAGGACATCAACCAGCTGGGCAGAGGCACCTTCCCAATTAAGGGTCCGGACATTCCAGGTGCATGCCCTTATATCATTATCCTTAAAACGTTTGCAGGGGTCGTCATCAAAAGGGGGGTGTCTCATCCGAGGCTTTCGTAGATTTTTCATTGGGGGGTGTGGTGGGTCTTTCTCGCTTTAGCTCGCCCCCCCAATCCCCCCCCCAATCGGTTATTTGTATATATCTCGCAAACCAATGAAGCTATATAAACCAAACTTTCTGCAGACGATTTTCTTACGTACCCCACCACACACCATGAAAATAGCTCCACTTATGGGTAAAAAACCATATCTCAGGAACTACTCGACCGATTTCAATGAAACTTGGTTTGTAATAGTTTTCTTGTATGTATGTGGTTGGCGTTGCAACCGTTTAGCCAGTTATAGCCGAATCGACGATAGTGCGCCATCTCTCTCTCTCCTTCGCAGTTCGGCGCCAGTTGGAGATCCCAAGTGTAACCAGGTCGCTCTCCACCTGGTCCCTCTAACGGAGTGGAGGCCTTCCCCTTCCTCGGCTTCCTCCGGCGTGTACTGCATCGAACACTTTTAGGGCTGGAGTGTTTTCGTCCATTCGGACAACATGACCTAGCCAGCGTAGCCGCTGTCTTTTTATTCGCTGAACTATGTCAATGTCGTCGTATAACTCGTACAGCTCATCGTTCCATCGTCTGCGGTATTCGCCGTTGCCAATGTTCTTAGGACCATAAATCTTGCGCAAAATTTTCCTCTCGAAAACTCCTAGTGTCGTCTCATCTGATGTTGACATCGTCCATCTTCTGCACCGTAGAGCAGGACGGGAATGATAAGCGACTTGTAGAGCTTGATTTTGGTTCGTCGAGAGAGGACTTTACTGTTCAATTGCCTACTCAGTCCAAAGTAGCACCTGTTGGCAAGAGTTATTCTGCGCTGGATTTCGAGGCTGACATTGTTCGTGTTCTTGATGCTGGTTCCCAGGTATACGAAATTATCTACGACCTCGAATTTATGACTGTCAACAGTGACGTGGGAGCCAAGACGCGAATGCGCCGACTGTTTGCTTGATGACAGGAGATATTTCGTCTTGTCCTCATTCACCTCCAGACCCATTCGCTTCGCCTCCTTATCCATGCGGGAAAAAGCAGAACAAACGGCGCGGTTGTTACTTCCGATGATATCAATATCATCGGCGTACGCCAGGAGCTGTACACTCTTGTAGAAGATGGTACCCTCTCTGTTTAGCTCTGCAGCTCTTATAATTTTTTCCAGCATCAGGTTAAAGAAGTCGCACGATAGTGAGTCACCTTGTCTGAAACCTCGTTTGGTATCGAACGGCTCGGAGAGGTCCTTCCCAATCATGACGGAGCTTTTGGTGTTGCTCAACGTCAACTTACACAGCCGTATTAGTTTTGCGGGGATACCAAATTCAGACATCGCGGCATAAAGGCAGCTCCTTTTCGTGCTGTCGAAAGCTGCTTTAAAATCGACAAAAAGGTGGTGTGTGTCGATCCTCTTTTCATGGGTCTTCTCCAAGATTTGGCGCATGGTGAATATCTGGTCAGTTGTTGATTTTCCAGGTCTAAAGCCACACTGATAAGGTCCAATCAGTTTGTTGACGGTGGGCTTTAGTCTTTCACACAGTACGCTCGATAAAATGCGATATTTAGGAGGCTGATCCCACGGTAATTGGCACAGTTTGTGGGATCTCCTTTTTATGGATTGGGCAGAGCACACTGAGATTTCAATCGTCAGGCATGCTTTCTTCCGACCATATTTTGCAAAGAAGCTGATGCATGCACCTTATCAGTTCTTCGCCGCCGTATTTGAATAGTTCTGCCGGTAATCTATCGGCCCCCGCTGCTTTGTTGTTCTTCAAGCGGGTAATTGCTATTCGAATTTCTTCATGGAATTTCTTCATCTGTTCCATCGTCATCGATTGGGGGATCGGGTTCGCCATCTCCTGGTGTTGTACTCTCACTGCCATTCAGCGGGTCGGAGAAGTGTTCCCTCCATAATCCCAGTATGCCCTGGACATCGGTTTACCAGATTACCACCTTGGTCTCTACATGAGGATGCTCCGGTCTTGAAACCTTCGTTAAGTCGCTTCATTTTTCATAAAATTTGCGAGCTTTCCCCTGCCAGCTTCTCAAGCTCTTCGTACTCACGCATTTCGGCCTCTTTCTTTTTTGTCTGCAGATGCGTCTCGTTTCCCTCTTCAGCTCTCGGTATCTATCCCATCCCGCACGTGTTGTGGTCGTTTGCAACGTTGCGAGGTAGGCAGTCTATTTTCTCTCCGCTGCGCGACGGCACTCCTCATCGTACCAGCTTGTTTTTTGTCGTTGCCGAAAACCAATTGTTTCGGCTGCAGCGGTACGCAGTGAGTTTGAGATGCCGTTCCACAGTTCCCTTATACCGAGATGCTGATGAGTGCTCTCAGAGAGCAGGAGTGCAAGTCGAGTAGAGTATTTCGTGGCTGTCTGTTGCGATTGCAGCTTTTCGACGTCGAACCTTCCTTGTGTTTGTTGACGGGCGTTCTTTGCTGCACAGAGGCAGGTGCGTATCTTCGCTGCGACCAGATAGTGGTCCGAGTCTATATTTGGTCCTCGGAGCGTACGCACGTCTAACACACAGGAGACGTGTCTTCCGTCTATCACAACGTGATCGATTTGGTTCCGCGTGTTTCGATCAGGAGACAGCCAAGTAGCTTGATGTATTTTCTTATGCTGGAATCTGGTACTACAGACGACCATATTTCGGGCCCCAGCGAAGTCGATCAGCCTCAGGCCGTTTGGCGATGTTTCGTCATGGAGGCTGAATTTTCCGACTGTTGTGCCAAAGACACCTTCTTTACCCACCCTGGCGTTAAAATCGACAAGCACGACTTTTACATCGTGGCGGGGGCAGCGCTCATAGGTGCGTTCTAGGCGCTCATAGAAAGCATCTTTGGTCACATCGTCCTTCTCTTCCGTTGGGGCGTGGGCGCAAATCAGCGATATGTTGAAGAACCTCGCTTTGATGGGGATTGTGGCAAGACGTTCATCCACCGTGGTGAATGCCAGGACTCTGCGACGGAGTCTCTCTCCCACCACAAATCCAACACCAAATTTGCGCTCCTTTATATGGCCGCTGTAGTAGATGTCACAAGGACCCACCTTCTTCCGTCCTTGTCCCGTCCATTGCACTTCTTGGATGGCGGTGATGTCAGCCTTGAGTCGTATGAGGACATCAACCAGCTGGGCAGAGGCACCTTCCCAATTAAGGGTCCGGACATTCCAGGTGCATGCCCTTATATCATTATCCTTAAAACGTTTGCAGGGGTCGTCATCAAAAGGGGGGTGTCTCATCCGAGGCTTTCGTAGATTTTTCATTGGGGGGTGTGGTGGGTCTTTCTCGCTTTAGCTCGC
This sequence comes from Zeugodacus tau, assembly GCA_031772095.1. NCBI lineage: Eukaryota > Metazoa > Arthropoda > Insecta > Diptera > Tephritidae > Zeugodacus > Zeugodacus tau. The sequence continues at coordinate 37,887,278 of CM062649.1, forward strand.
CTTCAAACGGATGTCTGTTGGCTACCCAGAGGATACTTGGTCTAAAACCGGAAGTCGTGAGCTGTTGGACCATGTGGAGAAGAATCGTTTCTGGCCACTCCCAAGTGAATGACAATCAAAAACTTTCCTCACCTGCGTGAACTTCTACACATGGTCCCATCCTCCAAATAGTTTTCTTACCTCCGAATAATATGTTGTGAAAATAGGCCAAATCGCTTCACAACCACTATATTTCGGTTCAAGCTATAGTGGCCACAGTACGTTGAATTTTATAACAAGAGTCTTTATCTATTCAATAGATGGTATAAATCGAATATACAGAGGTAGTCAAAATTATTTACACATCGAACGTTTTTTTACAAGTTTCACACAAAAAGCTTTCGCTTGTTGTTGTTATTGTCGCAGGGTAACAAAATGCTATGTTGTTGTAAGCCTTGATCTATTCCCGAGCGAATGAAGTCAGTTTGGCTAGAATAGCTAGAAATATGGCTGAGAAATACGCAAATGAACTGAAGACTCGCAGTAGTCAAAAGTATTTTCACAAATTTTTTTTGCGTCAAAAGTATTTACACACGGCGATTTAGCCTTTATCCTTGGATTTGGATTAAGCAAAAGTAGTAATTGGATTCTATTGCATTCATAACAACCTAACTCAGCCTTAAAATATAAAAATTGGTAAATAAAATGCCGAAAACAAAGGAATTATCGATTTTAACTAGATTGGAGACTGTTACTAAGTTTAAGACTCGGATTTCGGCTTCCGAGTTAGTTAAAATTTATAGAATTTTATGGAATACTGTTTATAATGTTATTTAAAAGAAGGACACGAAATATTACAAGGGCAATTTAAATATAACTGGATACCGGTGATAACTCAAAGAGAATGCAGAAGATTAGTAGGAACTGTCATACAAAAGCCCACAATTACTCCTGTTAATAACCGCAACACCGAATCAGCATATTGCATGAACAGTCAATGATGCTACACTGTTAAGGACATTTAAAAATAGAAACATATATACCAACGTGTGCATAAAGTTGACCACTTCCGAAACCATGAAAGCTTTATTTCCGAAACCAAAAAAGCGATATGCGTTAAAATGCATCCTAAAGCCTGTCGTGGCCAGATAAGGCTGAATTTTAGTTCCAGGGCTTCTTTAGTAAACGCTTTATGCATTTACCACGTGAGAAGAAGAATAATGCAGTTTAGACGCTAAATAGAGTCGGGAGTGACATTATGATTTTTTTGAAATTTTTCTTACTTCTGTTTTGGAGATTTGGTATTAATTTAGGGACCTTAAATCATCCGGATATATCAGAATTCCCATGACCATGCCATTGTAGTGGTCCGTCGGCCTTTTCCAACTATTGACTACATTTTACAATAGGACAAAGTTCCATTTGATAAAGGATCTTTACCAACAAAAGTTTTAAATGAAGCAATTCAAGTTGACCTCCGCACAGTCCTGATCAAAACTTTAGTCAAAATGTTTGGTCTTTCGTTAAATATCAGAGGACGATTGATATAATAACCGAAAACGCCGAAATGACCGACATTTGGTCTAAATTAACTGTGAATTTAATGCACAATTGTGTTGAATCAATTCGGACCATAAAGCAGGCTGTTATTGATGCCAATGGTAATCTAACCAATTATGAATTTATCGCCTTAGAATAGGAACTTATACTGAACATTAAAATTTAAAGTTATCATTAAATAAGAACAGGATAATAGAGTTCAAGTTGTGTGTAAATACTTTTGACGCAAAAAAAATGTGTGTAAATACTTTTGACTACTGCGAGTCTTCAGTTCATTTGCGTATTTCTCCGCCATAGTTCTAGCAATTCTAGCCAAACTGACTTCATTCGCTCAGGGATGGATCAAAGTTTACAACAACATAGCATTTTGTTACCTTGCGACAACAACAACAACAAGCGAATGCTTTTTATGTGAAACTTGTAAAAAAAACGTCCGATGTGTAAATAATTTTGACTACCTCTGTATGTTATAGAATTTCCCTGGTTATACTCTCGCAACAAAGTTGCTAGAGAGTATTATAGTTTTGTTCACATAACGGTTGTTTGTAACACCCAAAACTAAACGAGTTAGATATAGGGTTATATATACCAAAGTGATCAGGGTGAAGAGTGGAGTTCAAATCCGAATGTCTGTCTGTCCGTCCGTCCGTTTGTGCAAGCTGTAACTTGAGTAAAAATTAAAATATCTTGATGAAACTTGGCATACTTATTTCTTGGCACCATAGGAGGGTTGCTTTCGAAAATGAGCCAAATTGGAACACTGCCACGCCCACTAAAAGGCGAAAACCTAAAACACATAAAGTGCCATAACAAAGCCATAAATAAAGCTATGGAAATAAAATTTGGTATGAAGGATCGCACTATGAAGGGGCATATCGGATGCAATTTTTTTGGGGAGGTGGGCGTGGCCCCGCCCTAAATAGCTTTTTTGTACATATCCCGGAAATCAATAGAGCTATATAAACCAAACTTTCTGCAGTCGTTTTGTTTTAGCCACTTCCTAATGCAGTCCAAAAATGAATGAAATCGGATCATAACCACGCCCACCTCCCATACAAAAGTTAGGTTGAAAATTACTAAAAGTGGGTTAACTCATTAACGAAAAACGTCAGAAACACTAAATTTCACATAAGAAATGGCAGATGGTAGGTGCAATCAGATTTTTTTACAAAATGGAAAATGGGCGTAGCGTCGCCCACTTATGGGTCAAAAATATCTCAGGAACTACTCGACCGATTTCAATGAAACTTGGTTTGTAATAGTTTTCTTACATCCCAATGATATGTTGTGAAAATAGGCCAAATCGCTTCACAACCACGCCTACTTCCTATATACCAGAACTTTGAAGACGATCTGAATCGTTTACTTTACAATATATAAAGATATCGGTGCAGAACTTTGCACAAATACTATGTTTATAGTGTGGCAGCCCCATTCTAAAAATCGTCGAAATCGGACCATAGGTTTTTAAGGCCCCATATATCGAACACGAGGACCTCGGTGCTTCTAACCTAATATTATGGTTTCCAACGTTCAATGGACTTTGTACAATATATATGACGAATATGTGGGTCAAATTGTGTATTATATAATATAAATAAAGTTAAATAAATAAATTGCGAGAGTATAAAATGTTCGGTTACACCCGAACTTAGCCCTTCCTTACTTGTTATGCTCTCGCAACAAATGTTGCTAAAGAGAGTATTATAGTTTTGTTCACATAACGGTTGTTTGTAACACCCAAAACTAAACGAGTTAGATATAGGGTTATATATACCAAAGTGATCAGGGTGAAGAGTGGAGTTCAAATCCGAATGTCTGTCTGTCCGTCCGTCCGTCTGTGCAAGCTGTAACTTGAGTAAAAATTAAGATATCTTGATGAAACTTGGCATACTTATTTCTTGGCACCATAGGAAGGTTGTTTTCGAAAATGAGCAAAATCGGACCACTGTCACGCCCACAAAATGGCGAAAACTGAAAACACATAAAGTGCCATAACTAAGCCATAAAAAAAGCTATGGAAATAAAATTTGGTATGAAGGATCGCTCTATGAAGGGGCATATTTGGATGTAATTTTTTTGGGGAAGTGAGCGTGGCCCCGCCCCCTACTAAGTTTTTTGTACATATCTCGCAAACCAATAGAGCGATATAAACCAAACTTCCTGCAGTCGTTTTGTTTTAGCCACTTCCTAATGCAGTCCAAAAATGAATGAAATCGGATCATAACCACGCCCACCTCCCATACAAAAGTTAGGTTGAAAATTACAAAAAGTGGGTTAACTCATTAACGAAAAACGTCAGAAACTCTAAATTTCACATAAGAAATGGCAGATGAAAGCTGCACTCAGATTTTTTTACAAAATGGAAAATGGGCGTGGCGTCGCCCATTTATGGATCAAAAACCATATCTCAGGAACTGCTCAATGAAACTTGGTTTGTAATAGGTTCCTTACATCCCAATGATATGTTGTGAAAATAGGCCAAATCGCTTCACAACCACGCCTACTTCCTATATACCAGAACTTGGAAGACTATCTGAATCGTTTACTTTACAATATATAAAGTAAGTACTAGTGAAGATATGGGTGCAAAACTTTGCACAAATACTATGTTAATAGTTTGGCAGCCCCATTCTAAAAATCGCCGAAATCGGACCATAGGTTTTTAAGGCCCCATATATCGAACGCGGGGACCTCGGTGCTTCTAACCTAATATTATGGTTTCCAACTTTCAATGGACTTTATACAATATATATGACGAATATGTGGGTCAAATTATGTATTATATAATATAAATAAAGTTAAGTAAATAAATTGCGAGAGTATAAACACCCGAACTTAGCCCTTCCTTACTTGTTTTTTAATTATATTCATAATAGTATCAAAGAGAAAGGAAATAGACATTGCATAATGAAGGTGAAAATTACCCGCAAATAGCGAAAACTGTTGGAAGAGCTTGGACATCGGTTCAAACAGTGGTTAATAATTTTAAAACAACAGGAGTTTTAACTTTCAAACCAAGATCTGGCTGACCTTTCAAGCTAACACACAGGGAGGCACGAAGTGTTGTGTCCCTTATTAAGAAAAATCCAAGTACCACTGCATCCCAAGTGACGCGGGACATTCAACAAAATTTCGAAAAGTCCATAAGTACTTCCATTGCCATAAGTAAACCGTTCATTTCCTTGCAGAACCGACTAAAATGTATCGCCTTCGCAAATAAATACGTCAACATGCCCACAGAGTTCTGGTTGAAAGTTTTATTTTCCGATGAAAGTAAATTCTGTATCTTCGGGATCAAAGGACGGAAAATGGTTTGGAGAAAAACGGGTAAAGCGCTCAACAAAGAAAATTTGTTGCCCACCGTCAAAAATGGTGGTGGAGGAGTAATGATGTGGTGGTGTATGGCAGCCGGTGGCGTTGGAAAGTTCGAATTTATTGAATCCACTATGGATAGATTTGCAAATTTGGATATTTTAAAAACCAATGTGCGACAAAGCGTTGAAAGTTTAGGGTTGGGTAACGAATATTACTTTCAACATGACAAGGACCCCAAACATAAGGTCGAAATTGTCAGGTTATGGCTACTTTATAACGTACCTGGACTACTGCGAACCCCACCACAATCACCGAATATGAATCCAATTGAACACCTTTGGGCGTTATTGGAACGTAATATAAGGAAACACAATATTACGAGTAAATCTACATATATTGAAAGAAGTCATTAGAGAAGAATGGGATAAAATTTCATCCGACGAGAGTAGAAAGCTGGGTTTTCCATGCCAAGAAGACTTAGAGAATGCCGTGGGTATCCAACTCATTACTAATGTATTTGAATTTTTTATAACAATGTATATTATTTTGATTTTTGAATTACTTTTAATTTATGAGCGTAGACTTTTGACGCGCTAGTTTTTGATCTCTTAATTGATAATTTAATTTTTTATTAAAACTGTAAATAGTATATTGAAATATATAACATAGAAATAACTTATTGAAGTGACTCATCAGTTTTTAATAAAAAAGAATTTCTGAAAACATTCCGTGGTTTATTTTTTTACAAATAAAGCATCTTACAATTAAAACACCTTAGGAGCGTAGACTTATGATGCCTAGTGTAAGTTTTTACACACTTATACACACTCTCCCATACATATGTATGTAGTATGTACCTTCACGCTTCTTGGGTGGGTTCATTAAAAAAAGGAAAATGAGAACATGAAATTATATTACATATGTAATGTGCTAAAACTTAATTACGACCTCTAGTCTTTGGTGTCCGTTGTCTTTCTCTCTGATTATGAATGCGTTGGGAACGCTCAGAGTTCGACGCCCTAGTGCGAGCTTGTATATGTATTTCTAATATTTTTTTCTTCAAGCCACTACATACGCTCCGTACTCGACTTTCAAGCTCTTACTTTTAAAATTTGTTCAGTAAGATTCTCTACCACGGAGTCCTTTTGATATCCTCACCTGGGGACTATTTCCAGAAAGTTGAGACTCTAGCAATATATATAGCTTCTGTTACTCGAGGTGAATGTAGCTTTCCAAAGGTGAAAGAATTTTTGAAGTCGGCACAATAGTTTTTGAGTTTATTCATTACAAACATACATACAAATCTTTCCTCGTTATAATAGTAGTTATCTATACTCGTGAGGGCTTAGAGATAGGATTATTGATCGATTTTATCCTATCGTTTCTTTAAAAAATAATAATATCTTAAATAATTTTAAAAATCTTTCAAAATATTAAAGAAGTACATGTAGTTTTCCTTAGATATTTTGACTGTTTTTAAGGATTAAAAAATTTAACGCTGAAACATGTATAATTGTATGTACACACATATGTATATGTATAACATATTTTGTGTTTTGTTTTGTATTAGCTGGTGTCCAAAAAAGGGATGGAATCGTTACAAAAATATACAAAACTAAAAAAAGTCCCGAGTTTATGCACATACATATGCATGTAAGTAAATGTGTGACTATTTAGAAATGGTGCTTACAGATGACATTTTCGCCGTTTCAAGCCGCTTCACATACATGTTATTACAGAACTATGTATGTATGTATTACGATGTTTGGCACTGCGTCATGATTCACATTAGCCAGTTTGATAGTATTTGAAAAGCTTAAGCGCAAGGTTTACTATACAATTTTATACTCTCGCAACATGTTGCACTGAGTATAATACACTACTGGAAAAAATTAAGGAATAAAAAAAAAAATTCCAAATTTTTGGGCAAATTTCAATAGGCCGTAACTTCGAAAGAAATAGTCGTACAAGAAATCGATAAAGAAGGAAATTATAGCTCCAAGTGTCCAGTTTTTGGATTAGAACTTTAAATTTTAAACCTCTGCGGTTTTTGAGTAATCGTAGAAAAACCAACAACAAAAAAATTTTCAAAATTTTTTTAGTTTTTTTTTTTTGGTCTACGGGCGTGGAAAATTTTTTTTAGCTTAACCACTATAAGGATCGGATACTTTGTACATTTAGCTTTAATTTGGTTTTTTGAACACCACTATACGTCCACTTATCGCCGAGATATCGGTCTTCAAATTGAAAAGGATCCTTTTGTTTTTGATTATCGATATCTCAGCAACCAATGATCGCACAGAAAGTTAAAGGTGGGTTTCAAGAACTTGAATGAATACTCATTAACGACTAGCCATTGCTTTTTCGAAAAATTTTTTTTTTTTCTTTTTGTCACATGAATTTGAAAATGCAACAAAAAAAGGGCTTTTGGTGTTTTTTTGGAAAATCGAGCGCTAGATCGAAAATATTGAGGAAACCACTAATGTAAAGTGTGCCTTTTACAGTTCAATATGTCCACAAAAACCCTAAAAAAATCAAATTAATTCAGCCAGCCATTTTTTTGTTTCACTCGATAGAATTTGAAAAAATTAATGGATCACGTTTTTTGCTCTGAAAAGCTTATAATTTTTAAAAATGAGAAAAAAAATCGTTTATCTTATGTTTTTCCAAATTTTTGCTCCAGAAAAAGCTTAAATTTAAAACCAAAAAAAAAACAAGTTAAGGAAAAAAACTAAAAAAAATTTTGAAAATTTTTTTGTTGTTGGTTTTTCTATGATTACTCAAAGACCGTAGAGGTTAAAAAGTTCTCATCCAAAAACTAGACACTTGGAGCTATAATTTCCTTCTTTATCGATTTCTTGTACGACCATTTCTTTCGAAGTTGCGGCTTGTTGAAATTTGCCCAAAAATTTGGAATTTTTTTGATCCCTTAATTTTTTCCAGTAGTGTAGTTTTGTTCTCCTAACGGCTATTTGTGCCACCTAGAACTAAAAGCGTTAGAGATGGAGAGTTATAAACATATATTGAAAAGATTACGCTGACGAGTAAAGTTGAAATCCGGATATCTGTCCGCCCTCCTGTCTGTCCATCTATCCGTGCATGCAAAAACTTAAGTAAAAATTTCGATATCTTGATGAAATCGAACCATTGCCTAACTGAAAATTTATAAAGTGCTATAACTATACTTATAGCTATAAATAAGATTTGGTTCAGAGGATTATACGAGAGGTGAGCATATTTGGATGCGATTTTTTTGAGAAAGTGGGAATTTTTTAGGCCCTTCATTATGCAGCATGAAAATGGATGAAATCGGATATAATCAAGCCTATCTCCCATGTAAATATTATATTTAAAACTACTAAAAACTCCATTCAGTAAGGAAAGACACCAGAGACAAAAAACTTTGTGGTAAAGATGGTATAAAAGGAGTGAACTCATATTGGTAAAATAATGGAACTCAGGAATACAAGTCATAGCATCATTTTGGCAAGTTGCACCATTCCTTACTTGTTGTACATACAAAGTATATACATATGTACGTATATTTATACTCTCGGAACAAATGTTGCTAAAGAGAGTATTATAGTTTTGTTCACATAACGGTTGTTTGTAACACCCAAAACTAAACGAGTTAGATATAGGGTTATATATACCAAAGTGATCAGGGTGAAGAGTGGAGTTCAAATCCGAATGTCTGTCTGTCCGTCCGTCCGTCTGTGCAAGCTGTAATTTGAGTAAAAATTAAGATATCTTCATGAAACTTGGCACACTTATTTCTTGGCACCATAGGAAGGTTGCTTTCGAAAATGAGCAAAATCGGACCACTGCCACGCCCACAAAATGGCGAAAACCGAAAACACATAAAGTGCCATAACTAAGCCATAAAAAAAGCTATGGAAATAAAATTTGGTATGAAGGATCGCACTATGAAGGGGCATATTTGGATGTAATTTTTTTGGGGAAGTGGGTGTGGCCCCGCCCCCTACTAATTTTTTTGTACATATCTCGCAAACCAATAGACCTATATAAACCAAACTTTCTGCAGTCGTTTTTTTAGCTACTTCCTAATGATCATAACCACGCCCACCTCCCATACGAAAGTTAGGTTGAAAATTACTAAAAGTGGGTTAACTCATTAACGAAAAACGTCAGAAACTCTAAATTTCACATAAGAAATGGCAGATGAAAGCTGCACTCAGACTTTTTTACAAAATGGAAAATGGGCGTGGCGTCGCCCATTTATGGGTCAAAAACCATATCTCAGGAACTACCCGACCAATTTCAATGAAACTTGGTTTGTAATAGTTTCCTTACATCCCAATGATATGTTGTGAAAATAGGCCAAATCGCTTCACAACCACGCCTACTTCCTATATACCAGAACTTTGAAGACGATCTGAATCGTTTACTTTACAATATATAAAGTAAGTACTAGTGAAGATATCGGTGCAGAACTTTGCACAAATATTATGTTAATAGTGTGGCAGCCCCATTCTAAAAATCGCCGAAATCGGACCATAGGTTTTTAAGGCCCCATATATCGAACACGAGGACCTCGGTGCTTCTAACCTAATATTATGGTTTCCAACTTTCAATGGACTTTATACAATATATATAACGAATATGTGGGTCAAATTGTGTATTATATAGTATAAATAAAGTTAAGTAAATAAATTGCGAGAGTATAAAATGTTCGGTTACACCCGAACTTAGCCCTTCCTTACTTGTTTCGTATGTATATAGTATATGCATGTTTGTAAATAGGGTAAGTTTTTTCGAGAAGCGCCTTTATATCTACACGTATGTGCATATGTATATAAATGGGTTTCTATGTTTAGCTTATTACAGATTGACAAAACGGGTTGATAGTGGAATTTTATAATTGTTGCTTAGATTGAATGAGAAAATATAATATATAATTTTCGTGGAGTACATATGACTAAATACACATGTTTTTATAATTTTCTGAACAATTAATACATGTATGTATGTATGGTTAAAACTTTTACAACAGTGTTTGCTTATCTTTCGAAGTATTTGTTCACATCGCTATAGTTTCAAATTGCTAATTTGACTTTTCAAATTGCTGGCTGGCACGTATAAAAGACATTTATATAATATTTATATATATATATGTATGTATGTATGTACATACATACGTGTAATTGAAATACATGTATAATTTTATATTCGTAGTACTACAAAAACCACAAGCAAAATAATGCATATTTAGTACAGATGATCATATTCACTGAGTAGGCGTTAATTGCACAGCCACATGACCTGGGGGTCTTACTATGTGTGCCTTATGTTTTTGGTGTCACTGAATCCTAATCCGATGTCCATTTAACCAAATCAGATCAGGGTTTTGACATAACCCCAGAAAACAAATTTGGGGGACAGCTATATTTAAAATTCATCGGATTCGCTTGAAACCCGCTACTCGGGGGTTCTGGGGGTTGCTGATTTCGAATTTGACGCTACTTTTCAAAAATTCAAAATGGCGAACCAATATGGTGGACATATTTTAAAAATTCGTCATATTTCAAACGCCATTTTAATAAACCGACACCGGATTCGTAATCAGTGGACCCCGAAAATCCCCGAGTAAGGAGTTTCAATTTTAAAAATCGCTGTCCGCCATATTTTTTTTATGGGATTATCTCAAAACCCTGATCTGATGAGGTTAAATGGCCAAAAATATAAGCCACACATAGTAAGACCCCCAGGTCATGACAACGTTTAGTTTTTTTGTGTGGCTGTTATTCGCACTTATTCCTCTTACATAAATTATGAAAAAATAAATACATACATATGTACAGTTTGTCACCTAAATTTGCCTGAAAGAGTTGAAAAAAAATATTACAACAACAACAGTAACCATGAGAAAGTGAGAAGAGTGTTGAATCTTCCACAGTACTCGCCCCATGTAGCCTGGAAAAGGCCACCGTATTTTTGGGGTTTTATCTACTTATTGTAATATTTTAGAAAAATTACAAAATGAAAGCTCAGAAAGTTTGGGTCCAGAGTTCTTCCAATGCAGTACTTTTTCTTTACAGTCTCTCAACTTTATATTAAAAGTTTTGGACGCCTGTTTTGTATTTTTTTCTTTGAAATAATAAGAATAAAGCAATTGGTTAAATTTTTCGTGAACTCACATGCCTTGCTTTTCCGAAAATCAGTATTTCCAATTAAATCTGTACAAGTTGAAACATAAGATGGAATGAATTAACATGCCAAAATATTCCCAGAAGAGCACGTGTTGATATTTTTTAAATATTGTCCGGTTCATTTCTTATAAATCTCTCTTCGACTTATGCTTGCATTTTGCAAAGAATTCATAAACACTTGGTTTTTTGTTGTTTTTGCTTATACGAGGCCTGTTTTATGTTTTTATACTCTCGCAACATGTTGCACGGAGTATTATAGTTTTGTTCACATAACGGTTGTTTGTAGATATGGGGTTATATATACATATATAAATGGTCAGGATGACGAGTGAAGTTGAAATCCGGATGTCTGTCTGTCCGTCTGTCCGTGCAAGCGATAACTTGAGTAAAAATTGAGATATCTTAATGAAATATCGGTCCACTGCCACGTCCACAAAATGGCGAAAACCGAAAACACATAAAGTGTCATAACTAAGCCATAAATAAAGTTATGAAAGTAAAATTTGGTACAAATAATCCCATTAGGGAGGGGCCCATTTGGATGGAAACACTAAATTTTACATAAGAAATGGCAGATGGAAACTGCACTCAGATATTTTTACAAAATAGAAAATGGGCGTGGCGTCGCCTACTTATGGATCAACAACCATACCTCAGGAACTACACTACCGATTTCAATGAAATTCGGTACATTATATAATATTTTCTTGACACCTCAACACGGATGAAAAATGGGCGAAATCGGTTCACAAGCACGCCAACTTCCCATATAACTCAATTTTGCATTCCATCTGATTCGTTCACTTTATAATATACATATGTATACATAAGGAACCGATGAAGATAGTGAAATAATACTTTACGCAAATACTGTATATCATCTGTTGCTTCACTTATGGAAACATTTTCGAAATCGAACTATAACTTTTCAAGGCCCCGGATTTCTACATAAAGAACTCAGTGCCTAAGGTTAATTTTTCACCGAAAATACCGACAAATCTTTCAGATATTTTAATTTATTTCAGAGGAAATTTTTTCTCCTAATTGTGTGTCTCTGTTCCAAAGTTATTAAAATCGTCAGAACTTCCCCAAGCTCCCATATACCTAATTATGTGCGGGCATTATTCCGCATATATCGGTTAATATGTGAGATATCTTAGCAAAACTAAGTGAGCATATAGTCTTGTATATAGCGTAGCTTGGTGGGGAAAATGAGTGAAATCGGTTTAAGAATTACATCATATACCATATATGATGATTTTCGTTATTCTATTGGACTTTATGCCGAATATATGGGTCAAATTGTGTGTTATCTTAATAAAATTACATAAACAAATTGCGAGAGTTTAAAATGTTCGGTCGCACCCGAACTTAGCCTTCCTTAGTGTTTCTGGCGTTTTTCGTTAGTGAGTTAACCCACTTTTAGTAATTTTCAACTTAACCTTTGTATGGGAGGTGGGCGTGGTTATTATCCGATTTCAACTAGTTTCATGGTGTGTGGTGGGGTACGTAATAGAACTGACTGCAGAAAGTTTGGTTTATATAGCTTTATTGGTTTGCGAGATACATACAAATAACCGATTTGGGGGCGGGGCCACGCCCACTTTCCCAAAAAAATTACATCCAAATAGGCCCCTTCCTAGTGCGATCCTCTGTTCCAAATTTTACTTTTATAACTTTATTTATGGCTTAGTTATGACACTTTTTGTGTTTTCGGTTTTCGCCATTTTGTGGGCGTGACAGTGGTCCGATTTTGCCCATTTTCGAAAGCAACCCTCTCACGGTCCCAAGGAACGTGTGTTCCAAGTTTCATCAAGATATCTCAATTTTTACTCAAGTTATCCGTTGCACGGACGGACGGACGGACGGACGGACAGACGGACAGGCAGACATTCGGATTTTGACTCGTCTCGTCACCGTGATCATTTTGATATATATAACCCTATATCTAACTCGTTTAGGTTTATGACTTACAAACAACCGTTATGTGAACAAAACTATAATACTCTCTTAGCAACTTTTGTTGTGAGAGCATAAAAAAATAGGGTTCCTTACCAAAAATCCGATAATGTAAAAAAAATACCAAAAAACTTTCTTTAATCGCGAATGCTGCGAAAACGATTGAAGATATAACAAAGTGATGTACTACAATTTTGTAGAACTTATCATTATCTACAAAAACGTCGCGACATCATATGTACCTCTAACTATTATAGTTTTGTCACAATAAGCGATTTTATATAAAAAAATTAATTAAATACCACTACTTGAAAAGGCTCTTTATTTATACCTTAGTATTAATCCTTATCGAAATAAATGATTAATTATTTAAGATCAAATTCAAAACCTTTATATAACTTTTTGAATTATTAGATTCTGACATACCATTCAAAAGATATCACGAGTTAAAAATTTTGAAATTTTTGAATGGTCCTGTGCGGAATTAAAAATAATTGTCGCTTGATAATAATCTATACTAATATTATAAAAAGGAAATGTTTGTTATACTCTCGCAACAAAGTTGCTACGAGAGTATTATAGTTTTGTCCACATAACGGTTGGTTGTAAGTCCTAAAACTAAACGAGTTAGATATAGGGTTATATATATCAAAATGATCAGGGTGACGAGAAAAGTTCAAATCCGGATGTCTGTCTGTCCGTCCGTCCGTGCAAGCTGTAACTTGAGTAAAAATTGAGATATCTTAATGAAACTTGGAACCCGTGTTCCTTGGCACCATAAGAAGGTTAAGTTCGAAAGTGGGCGTAATCGGACCACTGCCACGCCCACAAAATGGCGAAAAACGAAAACACTTAAAGTGCCATAACTAAGCTGTAAATAAAGCTATGGAAGTAAAATTTGGTATGAAGGATCGCATTATGTGGATGTAATTTTTTTGGCAAAGTGGGCGTGGCCCCGCCCTCTACTAAGTTTTTTGTACATATCTTGCAAACTAAAGGTATATCAATGAAACTTTCTGGAGTCGTTTCTTTTAGGTACTACCTTATACAGTCCAAAAATGGAAGAAATCGGATTGTAACCACGCCCACCCATACAAAGGTTAGGTTGAAGATTACTAAAAGTGGGTTAACTCACTAACGAAAAACGTCAGAAACACTAAATTTCACATAAGAAATGGCAGATGGAAGCTGCACTCAGATTTTTTTATAAAATGGAAAATGGGCGTGGCATCGCCCACTTATGGGTCAAAAACCATATCTCAGGAACTACTCGACCGATTTCAATGAAACTTGGTTTGTAAAAGTTTCCTTACATCCCAATGATATGTTGTGAAAATATGCCAAATCGCTTCACAACCGCGACTACTTCCTATATACCAGAACTTTGAAGACGATCTGAATCGTTTACTTTACAATATATAAAGTAAGCACTAGTGAAGATATCGGTGCAGAGCTTTGCAGAAATACTATGTTTATAGTGGGGCAGCCCCATTCTGAAAATCGCCGAAATCGGACCATAGGATTTAAGGCCCCATATATCGAACACGAGGGCCTCGGTTCTTCTAACCTAATATTATGGTTTCCAATGGATTTTATACAAGATATATGACGAATATGTGGGTGTTATTAATATAAATAAAGTTAAATAAATAAATTGCGAGAGTATAAAATGTTCGGTTACACCCGAACTTAGCCCTTCCTTACTTGTTTTTTTGTTTGTTTGTCTCGAATAGGCTCCGAAACTACTGAACCGATTTGAAAAATTCTTTCACCGTTGGAAAGCTATACTATCCCTGAGTGACATAGGCTATATTTAGTTTAAAAAAAATAGGGTTCCTTACCAAAAATCCGATAATGTAAAAAAATACCAAAAAACTTTCTTTAATCGCGAATGCTGCGAAAACGATTGAAGATATAACAAAGTGATGTACTACAATTTTGTAGAACTTATCATTATCTACAAAAAACGTCGCGACATCATACTATATACATATATAACAAGTAAGGAAGGGCTAAGTTCGGGTGTAACCGAACATTTTATACTCTCGCAATTTATTGATGTAATTTTATAAAGATAACACAAGTCGACCCATATATTTGGTATAAAGTTCAATAGAATAACGAAAATCATCATAAATAGTATATGGGGACTGAGGTAATTCCTAAACCGATTTCACTCGTTTTCACCACCAAGATACGATATATCGAAGACTATACGCCCACTTAATTTAATATTACTTATGATTAGGTATATGGGATCTGGGGGAAGTTATGACCCGATTTTAACCATTTCAGGTACAGAGAGAAACTGTTATAAGAAAAAAATTCAGAGGGAATGAATTACATTAAAATATCTGAGGGATTTACCTATATTTTCGGTGAAAAATTAATCTTAGGCACTGAGTTCTTCATGTTCGATATCAGGGGCCTTGAAAAGTCATGGTCCGATTTTGACAATTTTTCCACAAGTGATGACACAGCTCAAATACAGTATTTGTGTAAAGTTTTATTCCGCTAGCTTCATTGGTTCCTTATGAATAGATTATAAAGTGAACGAATCAGATGGAATTCAAAATTGTGTTATATGGGAAGTAGACGTAGTTGTGAACCGATTTCGCCGATATTCCACCCGTGTCATCAGGGTGTCAAGAAAGTGTTATATACCGAATTTCATTGAAATCGGTCGAAGAGTTCTTGAGATATGGTTTTTGACCTATAAGTGGGCGATGCCACGCCCATTTTCCATTTTGTAAAAACATCTTAGTGCAGCTTCCTTCTGCCATTTCTTATGTCAAATTTGGTATTTCTGACGTTTTTCGTTAGGGAGTTAATCCACTTTTAGTAATTTTCAACCTAACCTTTGTATGGGAGGTGGGCGTGGTTATTATCCGATTTCTTTAATTTGTGGACTGTATAAAGAAATGGCTGAAAGAAACGACTGCAGAAAGTTTGGCTTATATAACTTTATTGGTTTGCGAGTTATATACAAAAAACCTATTTGGGGGCGGGGTCACGCCCACTTTTCCAAAAAAATTACATCCAAATGTGCACCTTCCTAATGGGATCCTATGTTCCAAATTTAATTTTCATAACTTTATTTATGGCTTAGTTATGACACTGTATAGGTTTTCGGTTTCCACCATTTTGTGGGCGTGGCAGTGGACCGATTTTGCCCATTTTCGAAAGCAACCTCCTCAGGGTGCCAAGGAACATGTGTTCCAAGTTTCATTAAGATATCTTAATTTTTACTCAAGTTATCGCTTGCACGGACAGACGGACAGACGGACGGACAGACATCCGGATTTCAAATCTACTCGTCATCCTGATCATTTATGTATATATAACCCCATATCTAACTCTTATATTTCTGGGTGACACAAACAACCGTTAGGTGAACAAAACTAATATACTCTGTGCAACAGGTTGCGGTTAAAAATGAAACCCGTTTTCCATTGTCACGACATAGCATTAAAACGGCTTGACCGATTTGGCTGATTCTTTTTGTGTGTATTCCAGGGGGTTTGAGAATGGTTCTTACGGAGAGAAAATTTTAGAAAAATTGCCTGAAAATGTCTAAAATTCACACTTTTCTAATCTCCCATACAAACAATTTGTTATAGGTACATATTCATTTTTATATGGAGGATATTATAGATTCCAGTTCAAATTGAATAGGTACGAATACTTAAGATAGGTCAGCTATACAAAATAAAGTAGTGCATCAAATTTACACTAAGGCGGTACGAAGTTCGCCGGGTCTGCTAGTTATAAATAAACTAAAAACTCTTCTCATGATTTTTTTATAACTCTCTTAGCTTCACTTATTTACATATATATAATAGTTCACTTTGCTTTAAAATAAATAAATTATTTTTATGTTTTTGAACACTTTTGGTATTACCGCTTTTGATAACTTTCTTCGCGAAACGATTTTTGCCAATTTCTCTCTGCATAGAACTGTTACTGAATGAACACGTGCCCAGCTCATATCAGAAAAAATATCTGTAAGCTTGCACAACACATAAGTCTACTTAATTGAAAAAATCGCTGGTCAAAAATATCTAAAACAAGTAAGGAAAGGCTAAGTTCGGGTGCAACCGAACATTTTATACTCTCGCAATTTATTTAGAGATTTACCTATATTTTCGGTGAAAAATTACCCTTAGGCACTGAGTTCTTCACGTTTGATATCAGGGGCCTTGAAAAGTCATGGTCCGATTTTGACAATTTTTCCTCAAGTGATGTCAAATACAGTATTTGTGTAAAGTTTTATTTCGCTATCTTTATCTGTTCCTTATGTATACATTATAAAGTGAAAGAATCAGAAGGATTCAAAATTGAGTTATATGGGAAGTAGGCGTAGTTGTGAACCGATTTCAACCATTTCCCACACGTGTCATCAGGGTGCCAAGAAAATATTATATACCGAATTTCATTCGAATCTGTCGAGTAGTTCCTGAGATATGGTTTTTGACCCATAAGTGGGCGACGCCACGCCCATTTTCCATTTTGTAAAAAAATCTCAGTGCAGCTTCCTTCTGCCATTTCTTATGTAAAATTTGGTGTTTCTGACGTGTCTCGTTAGTGAGTTAACGCACTTTTAGTCATTTTCAACCTAACCTTTGTATAGGAGGTGAACGTGGTTATTATCCGAATTCTTTTATTTTTGGACTGTATAAGGAAACGGCTAAAAGAAACGACTGCAGAAAGTTTGGTTTATATAGCTTTATTGGTTTGCAAGATATATACAAAAAACCTATTTGGGGGCGGGGTCACGCCCACTTTTCCAAAAAAATTACATTCAATTGTGCCCCTCACTAATGCGATCCTATGTTTCAAATTTTATTTTCATAACTTGATTTATGGCTTAGTTATAGCTCTATATGTGTTTTTGGTTATCGCCATTTTGTGGGCGTGGCAGTGGTCCGATTCCGCCCATTTTCGAACTTAACCTTCTTATGGTGCCAAGGAATACGTGTTCCAAGTTTCATTCAGATATCTCAATTTTTACTCAAGTTACAGCTTGTCTGTCCGTCCATCCGTCTGTCCGTGCAACGGATAACTTGAGTAAAAATTGAGATATCTTAACGAAACTTGGAACAGATATTCCTTGGCCCCTTTAAGAGGTTGCTTTCGGAAATGGGCAATCGGACCACTGCCACGCCCCAAAAATGGCGAAAACCGAAAAAATATAAATTGCCATAACTAATCCATAAATAAAGTTATAAAGATAAAATTTGGTACAGTAAGGGCCATATTTGTATATAATTTTTTTGGGAAAGTGGGTGTGGTATCGCCCCCAAATACGTTTTTTGTTTATATCTCGCAAGCTATATAAACCAAGCTTGCTGCAGTCGGTTCCCTTACGTGCCCCACCATACTCCATGAAAATAGGTGAAATCGGATAATAACCACTCACACCTCCCATACAAAGCGTAGGTTGAAAATTCCTACAAGTGCGTTAACTCACTAACGAATAACATCAGAAACCCTAAATTTTACAGAAGACATGGCAACAGAAAGCTGTACCTCAGATTTTTTTACAAAATGGGAAATGGTCGTGACGTCGCCCATTTATCATCAATTTTTTTTTATAATTTTTATACTCTCACAACCTGTTGCACAGAGTATTATAGTTTTGTTCACATAACGCTTGTTTGTGTCACAAAGAAATTAAAGAGTTAGATATGGGGTTATATACATATATATAAATGATCAGGATGACGAGTGGATTTGAAATCCGGATGTCTCTCCGTCCGTCTGTCCGTGTAAGCGATAACTTGAGTAAAAATTAAGATATCTTAATGAAACTTGGAACACATGTTCCTTGGAACCCTGAGGAGGTCCACCGCCACGCCCACAAAATGGCGGAAACCGAAAACCTATACAGTGTCATAACTAAGCCATAAATAAAGTTATGAAAATGAAATTTGGAACATAGGATCGTATTATGGAGGGGCACATTTGGATGTAATTGTTTTTGAAAAGTGGGCGTGACCCCGCCCCCAAATAGTTTTTTTTTGTATATAACTCGCAAACCAATAAAGCTATGCAAACCAAATTATCTGCAGTCGTTTATTTAAGCCATTTCCTTATACAGTTCAAAAAAGAAAGAAATCGGATAATAACCACGCCCACCTCCCATACATAGGTTAGGTTGAAAATGACTAAAAGTGCGTTAACTCACTAACGAGAAACGTCAGAAACACCAAATTTTACATAAGAAATGGCAGAAGGAAAATGGGCGTGGCGTCGCCCACTTATGGGTCAAAAACCATATCTCTAGAACTACTCGACAGATTTCAATGAAATTCGGTATATAATATTTTCTTGACACCCTGATGACATGTGTAGAACATGGGATTCGATTCACAACCACGCCTACTTCCCATATAATTCAATTTTGAATTCTTCTGCTTCGTTCACTTTATAATACACTAGCTGTGGCCGCGATTTCGTCCGCGTGGAATAGTGATTTTGGGCTTCGTCTTTATCTTCGTCCTCGTCAATTTCTGTTATCAAAGAACTTCTGCGTAAATTATATTTTTTGTTTTATTTTCTGGTGGCAGAAGAACATATTGATTTTCTCCGCAACCTGATCTTGACAACGCGACATATAATTGGCCATGTGAAAAGCAATCTTTGCGTAAATCGATTTATTAATTGTAACGGCGAAAGATAGCTTAAGGGGAAATTGAATTCTTTTAAAATTAAAAGATATACCTTTTTGGGATCATCTTGAGTTCAAAGAATTTAGAAACTTCTGTGGGTGATGGACCACATCTTCTTGATCCATTACATTATCAATAGATGTGCATGTGACTACATCTCCTTCAAGTTTATTTATATTGCCCTTTGACACATCCATTGGTGACCTTTATTTTCTATTTCGCTGATGTCAGGGTAAACTTTTAATATTAAATCCTCAATGTTACCTACTCTTACTCCTAAATCGAGGTCAATTCCAATTTTATTTTGAAAATGAGGTATTTTCCCGTCTACTAAAAGTAATTTTGAAGGGAAAGTTATACTACCTCCCCCCAAATGGGCTCTCATATTTGTCGATAATTTTAAAATATTTACAAACTTCCATAATGGAGAACTTTTAAGGTAAGACTTTACAATGTCTGCTCTAGTTCCCCTTACTATTACGGGTAAAGTTTGTTGAAAGTCCCCAGCAAACATAACAGTAATCCCATCAATGATTTTATCACAGCTTCTAAGATCTCTAAGAGTTCTGTCTAGAGCTTCTACGCTACTGCTAAGGCTAGCTGTCCCTGAGACCTTATTTTTGCTAATATAAGAATGTCTTGCCGGTCCCACGGGGAGCGTCCAAAAAAAATCTTCCTACATTGAAACGAACACTTTGCAGAACACCATTATACGCTGTCACCTGGTTCTTGGTTCATTTTGAATAATATAATAATTTAATTCATTTATATCATATGGTTTTCGCAATGCTACTTCTAGCGGGTCCAAAAGCGAATAATTTCTTTTTGATGCAGGAAGCCCAAAATCAGGTAGGGATTTGTCGGAAATCTCATGAATTTTATCTTCTATTATGATTAGTCCATCATTGTATACATAACATTTGTGTATCTAGAACCGCTTTCGCAGCGCAAGGAACGGAAGCCCTCAAAGATAAATAATTTCCCCCGTTTTTTACACATTTACCACTGTTTCATATTGCAGCGTGATGCTATATAGCCTATAGCCTTCCTCGGTAAATGGACTATCCAACACAAAAATAATTATTCAATTCGAACCAGTAGTTTCGGAGATTAGCGCGTTCAAACAAACAAACTCTTCAGCTTTATAATATTAGTACAGTATACTCTCGAAAAGTAAATTCTCAGAAAGTAAATAATCGCGGAAAAGTTAATCACCTTTAAGATTACACATGCACCTCGAAAAAGTAAATTTTTAAATTTACTTTTCAGAGAGTATGATAAAAAATTCGAAACGAACACTTACTCTCTTGTTTATCGCGTATTTTTAGTAAATAAACTCTCCAACTTGATCCACTGGTTTAAAAATGAAAACGATGCAAATCAGGTGTCAGACTTTTTATGGTCAGAAAATATATTGCAAAAGAAAAAAAAACAAAAGAATATTCAAGATTTTTTCTCTTCATAGTAAATATATACATATGTATGTATGTAAATGTAAATATGTTTTTCATGTAAATCCATGTTTTATTGAAGCAAATAAATGAATGAATTTTTTAAGTTTAAAAATACATATAATATTATAAAAACAGATAATTTATGTACATATTTGGAAAAGTAAATTATTCGAAAAAGTAAATTAGCCAAAATACCAATCGATTTACTTTTCGAGAGTATACTGTATAGATATGTACATATATACATTAGGAACAAATGAAGATAGCGTAATAAAACTTTACACAAATACTGTATTTGAGCTGTGACATCACTTGTGGAAAAATTGTCAAAATCGGGCCATGACTTTTCAAAACCCCTGATATCGAACATGAAGAACTCAGTGTCTACGGGTAATTTTTCACCGAAAATATAGGTAAATCCCTCAGATATTTTAATGTAATTCATTCCCTCTGAATTTTTTTCTTATAACAGTTTCTCTTTGTACCTGAAATGGCAAAAATCGGGTCATAACTTCCCCCAGATCCCATATACCTAATTATAAGTAATATTAAATTAAGTGAGCGTAGAGTCTTCGATACATTGTATCTTGGTGGTGAAAACGAGTGAAATCGATTTAGGAATTACCTCAGTCCCCATATACTATTTATGATGATTTTCGTTATTCTATTGAACATTATACCGAATATATGGGTCGAATTGTGTTATCTTTATAAAATTCCATCAATAAGTTGCGAGAGTATAAAATGTTCGGTTACACCCGAACTTAGCCCCTCCTTACTTGTTTAATAATAAATTTCAATACGAAATACAATGGAACTTCTTCAACTAGAATCACCATAATCCACAAAAAAACTTCGGGTTAGAGAGACTTCGAGTTATATAATTTTCTTTAAAATATATAATTTTTCAAAAAGCCGAAAAATATAAATGTATACCTCATTTATAACTATAATTTATAACTCATTATTGGTTCATCCAAATCACCAAACCAAAAATATTTGTTGTTAATGGACGAAGGAAAAAAGAAAAGATTAAAAATTTAATTTTTGATATATTTTGAACAAAAAAACTAACTTTTGTGGTCAAATATTCGCCACATACTGACTCGAAAAAATAGTTATACGAGGGCTGCTATATATATTTCTGGCCAAATAATGAAAATAGTAATATTTATCAACGAAAATGGTTTTATTGTTTTTCAAAATATTCTCCATCAAGATTTATACACAAACCTCGATGTTTTCTGGCACAACGGCTGTTTTTGGACGACCTTCACGAAATTCGTCTTTGAGCGAGCGTCGGCATTTGTGATCCGAGAATTTCTATGTTTGTTTAGGTTAAGTGTGATATTTATTTAGGTTATTTTCTGCGTCGCTAACTCCCCTCCTTCTTAAAATAGAGCGTCCTCGCTAGTTTGCTTCTAATTGCTGTTGTTGTAGACGGTTCATTTCGATTTCAAATAACCCATTGATTTGTCTTTGCCTTTTGAGCTTTACACGTTTGATTTTTTGTATAGGAGAACTTTGTGCTGAATGTTGGCAGTTATCAGAATTAGATGTGTTATTAATTTTTTGGCGGGAAAGTACATCGGCAACAACGTTCTGATGACCGTGTCAAAGAATGTATAATAATAAGAAGGAGCAAATGTTAACTCGCAGCTTTTTGTGTGCTAAAATATAAGGGAACATCGAAAACTCGCCACTTCGAAAGAACAAGTGAGGAAGGGCTAAGTTCGGGTGTAACCGAACATTTTTTACTCTCGCAATTTATTTATTTAACTTTATTTATATTATATAATACACAATTTGACCCACATATTCGTCATATATATTGTATAAAGTCCATTGAAAGTTGGAAACCCTAATATTAGGTTAGAAGCACCGAGGTCCTCGTGTTCGATATATGGGGCCTTAAAAACCTATGGTCCGATTTCGGCGATTTTTAGAAAGGGGCTGCCACACTATTAACATAGTTTTTGTGCAAAGTTCTGCACCGAAATCTTCACCAGTGTTTACTTTATGTATTGTAATGTAAACGATTCAGATTGTCTTCAAAGTTCTGGTATATAGGAAGTAGGCGTGGTTGTGAAGCGATTTGGCCTATTTTCACAACATATTATTGGGAGGCAAGGAAACTATTACAAACCAAGTTTCATTGAAATCGGTCGAGTAGTTCCTGAGATATGGTTTTTGACCCATAAGTGGGCGATGCCACGCCCATTTTCCATTTTGTAAAAAAATCTGAGTGCAGCTCCTATCTGCCATTGCTTATGTGAAATTTAGTGTTTCTGACGTTTTTCCTTAGCGAGTTAACCCACTTTTAGTAATTTTCAACCTAACTTTTGTATGGGAGGTGGGCGTGGTTATTATCCGATTTCTTTCATTTTTGGACTGTATTAGGAAGTGGCTAAAAAAAACGACTTCAGAAAGTTTGGTTTATATAGCTCTATTGGTTTGCGAGATATATACAAAAAACTTAGTAGGGGGCGGGGCCACGCCCACTGCCCCAAAAAAATTACATCCAAATATGCCCCTTCATAGTGCGATCCTTCATATAAAATTTTATTTCCATAGCTTTATTTATGGCTTAGTTATGGCACTTTATGTGTTTTCGGTTTTCGCCATTTTGTGGGCGTGGCAGTGGTCCGATTTTGCTCATTTTCGAAAGCAACCTTCCTATGGTGCCAAGAAATAAGTGTGCCAAGTTTCATCAAGATATCTTAATTTTTACTCAAGTTACAGCTTGCACAGACGGACGGACGGACGGACGGACAGACAGACATTCGGATTTGAACTCCACTCTTCACCCTGATCACTTTGGTATATATAACCCTATATCTAACTCGTTTAGTTTTGGGTGTTACAAACAACCGTTATGTGAACAAAACTATAATACTCTCTTTAGCAACATTTGTTGCGAGAGTATAAAAATAATACACCACAGAATGAGCGAACTGAGATCAATTAGACACAAAGGGAAAATGGGTGTTCTCACGTCAATTCTCCATATGCTTGCTTATTACGATTTACATTTGCAATTTATTTTATATTTCAAGATATTTTATAGAAATTTTTAAATTAATATAATTAATAATTAAAAATACATTTTGACTCAAATTAATAAATTAATAAAAAAAAATATTTTTATGATGAGCGTCGAACCTAGGGAATTTGATGGATATGCAAAGTAGCAAAATAATGTTACATACATATGTATGTGTGAATGTATGAATGATAGTTCACTGAATAGATTGTGCGAGAATTCGCCGATTGATGGTAGGCAATTCTGATAGTCATGTTTTATTATATTTATATATGATTCATAAATATTTTTTTTTTAATTTAATTTTCTATCTATTTTTCATTTCATTTTTATTTTATATTATTTTTAAATTTTTAAGTTACTTTTTATTGATATCTAATTAAAAATTCTGACTTATTCTTTAATTATATAAATAAACTATATGATAATCTATAAAATCATTATGGTCTCGAGCAATCATTGATTTGCCGTCGGCAAATTTCATAACAATGCGTATGTTCAAATATTCCTGCTACCATACGCGTGCAGACATATACATATATGTACATACATACGTATAAATATGACACACTTGACACTTCGACAAATCTTCGGAAAAAGCAACTCGCCTACAACAAAAAATTACAACAACATTTCCATGTTGAAACGCATGCGTATCAACAACAAAGCAAGTGGACTTCATTCATAAGCGCAAGCGTCGCGTACATCTCCGCGCATGCCTTGCCTAAAAGCGGCTTGTCTGTGATGCTAAAATCACAAATTCAAATAATTTCTGATATTTCCTTCAGAAGAGAAAACTGGCAGTGGCCGAGAATCGTATTCATATTTCTATTAGAGCTAGCATATTGTCCTATGGATTATGAAATATCAATTAAGCTGGTTGATTCTCAACAGATATCATAGCGCGGATGTCACGCACGCATTCGCTTTCTAGACAGTGCTCAGGTTCAAATCCTGGACGAAGTCTTATTTTTTCGCATATTTTATATTTCTGGCACAATTGATGGCAAATATGAAAAATGATTCTTTTATGATTTTTGTCAAGCTGCTTGCACTGTTGTCACTTTTCGCTTTGACTTCAGCATCAACATCGAAATATGATTTTAGATTTTGCCATCGTCGCGAGGAAGCAGTTTGTGGACACCGACGGCGGCAGCGAGGAAGAGTTGACATATTGTTGTTTCTGCTTCTTGATGTTCAGGGTTTTTTGTACTTTGTATTTGCGTTGGTTTGTTTTTTGACGGTCATTCACATTCACATATTCTAATTGGTGCGTTTGCTGTTGCGCATATGAAGGAATGGTGTTGTTGTTCCTATGACTCTTGGCAATTCGTAATATTTTACATACATATGTACGTACACTTGTAAGTTTGTCAGTCACTTGCACATATGAAGGGATTCCCTGGTTATGCTTACATACAAATATACTTATGAATGAATGAATATATATGTGTGTGATGCTACATACGTACGATTGATACATATAAACATATACCGACTGAGATTTTGGTATATGTGTATATGTTTGTATTTTTATTTTTCGCTGCTACGTGTAATCAAAATGCGGTGGAAAAAAGTGAAAAATTGCATAACTTCAAATATGCTGAATATGGACAGTTTTTATTTTTATTATTTTTAATTTATTTATTTATTATTAAATTTCTAATTTATTTATCATAGGAATAAAAAAATATAAATATAAATTGAGAAAATATAAAAATTAAAATAAACAAATTTATGTAAATAATTATCATATTTTAAATAGAAAAAATTTGCAAAAAAATAATTATATAACGAAATTAGCAATAATCAAATAAATAATAATTAATTGGAAATAAAATAAAATATAATAAAAAACAAAAAAGTCAAAAATATATTCATATTTCATGTAGGATTTGAACTCGAACAAAATATTTGGAGTTGCAAAATGTTGAGCTGCTAAGCACGCAGCACCAAAGTCAACTTTGAAACCAATGCATTTATTGTGATATAGTTACAACACAAGCGAAATATACTCCTCAACGCAATTTTTCCACCACTTATGAGGGAACACGACAAACTACACCTCATTAATAGAGAATATGAAAAATATCCAATTAGAAATCACAGAATTGTGTGCGAATTTGTGGTTGATGAGGAGGCAAATACGTAAATCTTGTGCGATTAATAATTATTTTTTTGCAATATACATTATTCTAATTTCCCCATATGCGCATATCAAAGAACATCTGCGTGGGCAATTTCTATAGAGTAGTCCCTTATAGTGTGGTGTAGTTTCTCTGATGCATACATTTTCTGTTCTCATGTTCCTTTATATCGTGGTGCACGCAATTGATCAGTTCCCTGATAAAGTGGTAAACATTGGCTTGCTTCCCCTTTTGAATGGTGTGTTCCTTCATAGCGTTCGAAATTTTTTCGATGTTCCCTAATGTCAAATAACATTTTAGCACAGCTAACATTTGCTCCTTCTTATTATTATACATTCTTTGACCGTGTTTGTAAATGATTTAAGCGCCGTATTCTTCAATAAAATTTGTCCATATTTTTAATTTTGTATTGGGGTTTTTTTCTGATATGGCTAATATTAAGGATTGATGATCGGTGTATATACATAGTTAAGTCTGCTATGCCATATATGTACATAAGTAATTTCGAAGTTTCTGTAAGGCCGACAATATTGCGAGTAACTCTCTCTCATTTGTAGAGTAATTCTGTTCGGTTTGACTGTGTGTTCGTGAAATAAATGATATTGTGATAATACAGGAGCTGTAATACTATTTTGTATTTTTCCCCAACTCTTTCAGGAAAATTTTTGGGGATTTTATCTACTTATTGTAACCCGCTTGAAGAACAACAAAGCAGCGGGAGCCGATAGATTACCGGCAGAACTATTCAAATACGGCGGCGAAGAACTGATAAGGTGCATGCATCAGCTTCTTTGCAGAATATGGTCGGAAGAAAGCATGCCTGACGATTGGAATCTCAGTGTGCTCTGCCCAATCCATAAAAAGGGAGATCCCACAATCTGCGCCAATTACCGTGGGATCAGCCTCCTAAATATCGCCTACAAGGTTCTATCGAGCGTACTGTGTGAAAGACTAAAGCCCACCGTCAACAAACTGATTGGACCTTATCAGTGTGGCTTTAGACCTGGAAAATCGACAACTGACCAGATATTCACCATGCGCCAAATCTTGGAGAAGACCCGTGAAAAGAGGATCGACACACACCACCTTTTTGTCGATTTTAAAGCGGCTTTCGACAGCACGAAAAGGAGCTTCCTTTACGCCGCGATGTCTGAATTTGGTATCCCCGCAAAACTAATACGGCTGTGTAAATTGACGTTGAGCAACACCAAAAGCTCCGTCATGATTGGGAAGGACCTCTCCGAGCCGTTCGATACCAAACGAGGTTTCAGACAAGGTGACTCACTATCGTGCGATTTCTTTAACCTGATGCTGGAAAAAATTATAAGAGCTGCAGAGCTAAACAGAGAAGGTACAATCTTCTACAAGAGTGTACAGCTCCTGGCGTACGCCGATGATATTGATATCATCGGAAGCAACAACCGCGCCGTTTGTTCTGCTTTTTCCCGCATGGATAAGGAGGCGAAGCGAATGGGTCTGGAGGTGAATGAGGACAAGACGAAATATCTCCTGTCATCAAGCAAACAGTCGGCGCATTCGCGTCTTGGCTCCCACGTCACTGTTGACAGTCATAACTTCGAGGTCGTAGAGCACACGAGCAATGTCAGCCTCGAAATCCAGCGCAGAATAACTCTTGCCAACAGGTGCTACTTTGGACTGAGTAGGCAATTGAACAGTAAAGTCCTCTCTCGACGAACCAAAATCAAGCTCTACAAGTCGCTTATCATTCCCGTCCTGCTTTACGGTGCAGAAGCTTGGACGATGTCAACATCAGATGAGACGACACTAGGAGTTTTCGAGAGGAAAATTTGCGCAAGATTTATGGTCCTCAGAACATTGGCAACGGCGAATACCACAGACGATGGAACGATGAGCTGTACGAGTTATACGACGACATTGATATAGTTCAGCGAATAAAAAGACAGCGGCTACGCTGGCTAGGTCATGTTGTCCGAATAGACGAAAACACTCCAGCCCTGAAAGTGTTCGATGCAGTACCCGCCGGAGGAAGCCGAGGAAGGGGAAGGCCTCCACTCCGTTGGAGGGACCAGGTGGAGAGCGACCTGGTTACACTTGGGATCTCCAACTGGCGCCGAACTGCGAAGGAGAGAGAGAGGTGGCGCACTATCGTCGATTCGGCTATAACCGGCTAAACGGTTGCAACGCCAATCACATACATTGCAATATTTTAATATTACAATAATATTTAATTAAAAATTACAAAATGAAAGCTCAGAAAGTTTAGGTCCAGAGTTTTTCCAATGCAGTACATTTTCTTTATGGTCTCTCAACTTTACTTTGTTTTGTATTTTTTTCTTTGAAATAATGAGAATATGCCAATTGGTTAAATTTCTCGTGAACTCACATGCCTTGCTTTTCCGAAAATCAGAATTTCCAATTAAATCTGTACAAGTTGAAACATTTTTTTTTTTCAATATTTCCTTATTTATTGAATCTGCTTGTTTTTAAGCCTAACAATAAGTTATACAATCTTGAATCTATTTAAAAACTAGACCAGCTCACACGAGTGATTGAGCTGTCTTGTTGAAACGTTGCTCTTTAGTACGCAGGCATATCCCTTCTTTTTAGGCGTGTTTGATCGTAGGAATGTACTAAAGCATTAGCCAATGGGTTTGGGTGATCACGGAGTTTAGATATATATTTCAATCTGCTGTCCTCTACTGCTTTCTTTACCATAGGGATACCAAGAGCTTTATGGATATTTTCATTGCGAATGTACCATGGTGAGCACATGATTGTTCTAAGCGTTTTCGATTGGAACCTTTGTATTATATCAATATTAGTTGCACAGGTCGTACCCCACAGTTGAATGCCATACATGCAAACCGGCTTTATGACCGCATTGTATAAAAGTACTTTGTTGTCTAGGCTAAGTTTAGAGTTTTTATTTAAAAGCCAATTTAAATTTGCAGCTCTTATCTTCATGCACGTTATTTTACTAGATATATGTTTTCTCCACATAAGCCTTCTATCTAGGTGAATACCAAGATAGGTAACTTCATTCGCTTGAGGCACTAGAATATATAATATTCATTTTTACTGCTGGGCACATTTTTGGTCTTAGGGAAAATGTAACATGCTTGCATTTTTGTTCATTTACATTTATACGCCAGTTTGCTAACCATTCTTCGACAGAACTTAAGTGCTCCGCTAATATTCTTGATGCTATAATGGGGAATTTGTTACGACTCACTAGTTGGAAGATCAGCTGTATATATGATGTATAGAGTTGGGCCTAAAACACTGCCCTGTGGTACTCCAGCCCTTATCTGTCGTTCATCAGATATGAAATCTCCTACTTTAACCATAAATTGTCTAATTTTTAGATAAGACTTCAATATTTTATTCTATTCAATTCTAAAGGCAGAATCTTTTTAATCTTATATAAAGGGCCTTCATGCCACACTTTATCAAACGCCTGAGCCACGTCTAGAAATATAGCTGAACAGTACTCTGTGCTCGAATGCTTTTCTTATTCTGTTAGTTATTCTATTTACTTGTTCTATTGTACTATGTTTTGCACGAAACCCGAGTTGGTGCGTTGGTATTACATTATTTTCGTGGAGGAAGGGAGACATCTTTGATAGTAACCTAACATCTTTGATAGCACCTTTTCAAATATTTTATAAAGGCAGGGTAGAAGACTGATTGGTCTGTATGAAGACGGCTGTGTCAAGTCTTTCCCAGGTTTATCTATCAGGATAATCTGCGACTTTTTCCACGAAATTGGATAGTATCCAAAACTTAGAAATGCATTGAAGAGCAAAGAGAGCACCTCTACAGCAATATTTGGTAACTCAATTAGCAATTTTGGAGTGACATTATCATGTCCTGGCGACTTTTTTGGATTAAGTTCTTTTATGATGCTAATAATTTCAGAAGGTGAAGCCTTAAAGGACTCGGGCGACTCATTTGCTGTGTTAGGTAAGATTGACAACTTAAAGTTATTCTTTGGGTAATTTGGTTGAAATACCTTTTCTAGTTGATTTGCAAAACAAGTAGCCTTTTCCTCATCACTTCGAGCCCAATTTCCACCCAAGTCTCGTATAGGCATGTTGGAGTCGACTGGTGGCTTCATGGACTTTTGGGCTTTCCATAGTGAATTTTGCTTGCTTTAGTTTGGACACTGCTTCTTTATATATATTTCATTGTTGAATTCTTCCTCGCGTTTAAGCGTTTTTTTTAATTTGCGTACAACAAATTTCAACTGAAGCTGAGTGGAAGGGGAGCGATTTATCTGCCATTCTCGTCTAGCACGTCTTTTTTATACTCTCGCAACAAATGTTGCTAAAGAGAGTATTATAGTTTTGTTCACATAACGGTTGTTTGTAACACCCAAAACTAAACGAGTTAGATATAGGGTTATATATACCAAAGTGATCAGGGTGAAGAGTGGAGTTCAAATCCGAATGTCTGTCTGTCCGTCCGTCCGTCCGTCCGTCCGTCTGTGCAAGCTGTAATTTGAGTAAAAATTAAGATATCTTGATGAAACTTGGCACACTTATTTCTTGGCACCATAGGAAGGTTGCTTTCGAAAATGAGCAAAATCGGACCACTGCCACGCCCACAAAATGGCGAAAACCGAAAACACATAAAGTGCCATAACTAAGCCATAAATAAAGCTATGGAAATAAAATTTGGTATGAAGGATCGTACTATGAAGGGGCATATTCGGATGTAATTTTTTTGGGGAAGTGGGCGTGGCCCCGCCCCCTACTAAGTTTTTTGTTGATATCTCGCAAACCAATAGAGCTATATAAACCAAACTTTCTGCAGTCGTTTTTTTTAGCCACTTCCTAATACAGTCCAAAAATGAAAGATATCGGATAATAACCACGCCCACCTCCCATACAAAAGTTAGGTTGAAAATTACTAAAAGTGGGTTAACTCACTAACGAAAAACGTCAGAAACACTAAATTTCACATAAGAAATGGCAGATGAAAGCTGCACTCAGATTTTTTTACAAAATGGAAAATGGGCGTGGCGTCGCCCACTTATGGGTCAAAAACCATATCTCAGGAACTACTTGACCGATTTCAATGAAACTAGGTTTGTAATAGTTTCCTTACATCCCAATGATATGTTGTGAAAATTGGCCAAATCGCTTCACAACCACGCCTTTCCTATATACCAGAACATTGAAGACAATCTGAATCGTTTACTTTGCAATATATAAAGTAAGAACTAGTGAAGATATCGGTGCAGAACTTTGCACAAATACTACGTTTACATTGTGGCAGCCCCATTCTAAAAATCGCCAAAATCGGACCATAGATTTTCAAGGCCCCTATATATCGAACATGAGGACCTCGGTGGTTCTAACCTAATATTATGGTTTCGAACTTTCAATGGACTTTATACAATATATATGACGAATATGTGGGTCAAATTGTGTATTATATAATATAAATAAAGTTAAATAAATAAATTGCGATAGTATAAAATGTTCGGTTACACCCGAACTTAGCCCTTCCTTACTTGTTTCATTTACAAGCTGTTCTATTTCTCTATTGCTGATTTTTCTGAGACTAAGTGGCTTATAATTTTTCTTTGGTGTTGCTAAGACCGCTGCGTTAATAATTATATCATTGAGTTCCCTTATAATTTCGTCAATATCTCTTTCTGTATTTATATTGTTTTCAATATTAATGTGGCTACTCACGTATTTTTTGTATTTTAGCCAGTTCGTTTTGTGAGATGTTAGGCCCACTTTCTTTTCAACAAATATGGGTTGTTCACATAACTTTATTAGTAAATTTATCTATATATTTGATCACAGCAAAATCAATTAAATCTGGTTTTTTTTTAAGTTGAAACATAAGATGGAATGAATGAACATGCCAAAATATTCCTAGAAGAGCACGTGTTGATTTTTTTTAAATAATGTCCGGTTCATTTCATATGAATCTCTCTACTTGTGCTTGCATTTTGCAAAGAATTAGTTACAAACTCTATGTGCCCCAAATATTCTACAGAGTCCTGAAAGAAGTATGACTTTCCTTTGGAAAGCTGCATGTTAGCTTGATGAAGTGCATTTATAATTATACGTATGTACATACATATGTATGTGCTCGATATGCTCTTCAGGAGAATAAGAGTAAATGGGAACATTGTCGATATAGACATATGCAAATTTGCCAATATATCTTATATATCATCTATACATCTTTGAAAATTTGACGAAGCATTTTTCAGTCCGAAAGGCATGCGAAGAAATTCATACTTGGCTCCATTTACACTAAATGCTGTTTTCTCCCTGTCATTATTATTAATGAATCTGATGAAATCCCGATTCCAAATCTAAAGTTGTAAATATTTTTGCATTACCAAGAATTTGTATTGTCATAGCTACATCAGGTATGGGGTATCTATCTGTAATAGTTTGAGCGTATAGCTTTTGAAAGTCGACAACCATTCTGCGTTTAGGTTTCTCTTGTTCATCGGGACCTTTTTTAGCAACTGTACAAATGGGTGAATTGTACAGACTTTTACACGGTTGGATTATTTCATTTTCTAAAAGTTTATTTATTTCTTTGTTAATAAAATCATTAACTGGTACGGATATTGTTTTGCCCAAATAGGATCTTCCGATTTCGTCCTAATTTTTATTTATTTTTTGCACAGATTAGATTCACCGACATTGCATTCAGTGCTTATATACATAGTTATTTGTTGCTCCGGTGTCGAGGAGGATATTAACTGCTTTGCCTGTACCTCAGCAGTGGCGTTGGGCCTTAAAAAAACACTGCCTGTTTCATAATCATAATTTTCGAATTCTGGTGCTAGCGATTGTAATTCTTCGTCGCGTGTTTGATTTACACGTTGAGAAAACTCCAGTGCATTGTAGTTGCAAGATGAAGGATTTTGGTGCCTCTTTTGTGGATCTCCATGAAATGGGTTATTTGAAGGTAATCCTTGCCTTTGAATGTAATACATAGTTGTTTTGTAAAGGTGCAGCGTCGAAGATGGTGGGTCTTCTGTATTGCCGTGAGGAATCTACATATGTACGTCATTTATTTGGCATTGCTGGGTGCTTTGAGTATATTGTGCTTGCACGTTTGGTTTACATCTTCGCTGGTCATCGCGGAATCTTCTGGTTGTTGGATGTTGATGTTGCAGGTTGTTGTACTCCCTCTGGTTGCTGTACTGCATGACATCAAATTGGAAATTCAAGTTGTCATGTCATATTGTACTTGCAATGGCGTAGGTGGTTTCTAAGTCATTGGATTGTGGCTGTAGAGGGTGCATGCGCGTTTTCTCAAATATCTATACCCATTTCTGTTGCCCGTGTGGTAACGCTTTGAAAATATTCAAGAGAAACTGCATTTCGTTGCTGATGATTGGTTTACAGTCCTCATCCTGATCAGTAATAGTCATATTCGATGGCAGAATGTTTTCCAGGGAAACTACTCTTTGTTGATTTTCAGTTAGAGATGAAGTTAAAGCAGTAATTTGAGTCCTGAGGATTGCAATCTCTTCTGCAGACATCTTGAAGTCCAGCTAGTTTCCAATTTCTCAGGAACTTTTTGTTTATTTCCTTCTTCAGGAACGTGAATTTTTTTGTTTTATCCTCTTACGTCAGGATATGGCAGGTTCAATACCAAAGAAAAAAAGGTGGAGCCCTACTTAGCAAACGGTTGGTTTGTCATGAGTAAAAGATTATATATTTTTTGGGCAGTACACTTAGTTTGGTGTAGCCTGTTTTATTAATATATCCACTGACTTCCTTTTACAATCTTACTGCTATTTATACCTATGAGAATGTTTGCTTACTTGCTAAAACTAAGATAGTTTTGTTACACTTATCAGTTTACAGTGACTCATAGCCAAAGTGATGCAACCGTACAAGAAATACTAAAGCAACTGTTACTTAAAAACTAAATATGTACATTTTCCAAAAAATGTAAATGCCACTTTACAGCGGCAGATATGCACATTAAATTTAACAACAGTATAATATTGCACCTCACAGCGACAATTTTTTTTATTATTACAATTGTACCTAGTATACAATGATTAAATACTAACAACAATTCAATTCTAATAAGTTAAAAATAATAATTAAAAGCTAAATGTTAGAGAAATTCATTTGCTGCTACAGTTGCCTTGCTAAGTCTGAAGGCCTCTTACGTTTCAGTCGGTTTTCTCGTTCAGCAGTACCGATGAGTCTGGATGCCTCTTCATTTACATGCTGTATAAGCCTCATTTCGTGAGTCTTTGCAAGTTTGGTTATTTCGTTTACTACTGAATTCACACCAAGATCACGGTGAAGGTCAGCAGATCTAACATACCAAGGAGCATTAACTATACTTCTTAGTACCTTATTTTGGAAGCGCTGAATGCAGGCAATACAGTTTTGACTTGAGCAACCCCATAGTTGAGCTCCATAGGCCCAAATTGGCTTTAGTACTTGATTATATATAAACAGCTTGTTTTCGATTGAAAGCGTGGATCTCCTACCGACCAGATGGTAAAACTTAGCAAATTTTAAATCAACTTCGCCCTTTTTTCTTTCCATCGAAGCTTAGCATCTAAGGTGATTCCTAGGTACTTAGCATTATTGTGATGTGGTATAGGAGTACCATTTATATAAATGGGATGGTATGATGTTTTTTTAAGTAAAGTCTACGTGCATTGATTTGGAATCGTTTAATTTAATGCGCCACTTGGAAGCCCATTTAGTAATTGCATTGACTGCTGTTTGCACTCGAAGGGTAAATACTGAGGTTGACTCTCCTGCTGCTGACAGGGCTGTTTCATCCGCAAATATCGCTGTCATATAACTTGAGTCAGTGGGGATATCACTTGTAAAAAGCAAGTAAAGCACTGACCCAACACGCTTCCCTGGTGAACACCCGCTTCCCTGGGGAACACCCGCTTCTATCGGTTGCAAGTTTGAGTATGCATCCTCTTGTTTTTTGCGAAAGTATCTATCTTTTAGGTAGGAAGCAAATAATTCGCAATATTGTTTGGGTAACATGCATTTTAGTTTCAGCAGTAGACCCGAATACCAAACTTTATCAAAAGTCTGAGACTCGTCTAAGAAGGCCGCCGAACAACGTTCTTTTTATCCATAGCATTTTCAACGAAATTAACGATTCGGTGTACCTGGTCAATTGATGAATGATGATCACGAAAACCGAACTGATGTACTGCTATAAGGTGTTTTCGATCTAATATTGATTTGAACCTCTTTATGAGAACATTTTCGAAGACTTTCGATAGAGCTGGCAGCAGCGATGTTGGCCTGTAAGATGTGACATCATGTAGTGGTTTACCCAGCTTAGGTATCATAATAACTTCAGATACTTTCCAAAACGATGGAACGTATCTTAAGTATAATTTATAATGTTTACAGTTTATTTATACAATTCTTTGGTAGATTGCGTAATATCATTAGGTATCATAATAACTTCAGATACTTTCCAAAACGATGGAACGTATCTTAAGTATAATTTATAATGTTTACAGTTTATTTATACAATTCTTTGGTAGATTGCGTAATATCTCTCCGGTTTTTAAATCAAACCCAGGAGCTTTTTTGAGCCTTGCGTTCCTGATAAGACTTTTAATTTTTTTACAAGTAACTGGAGAAATGCTGACGAGTGGATCCAACCAACTATTTTCAAAGTTTAGCTCATCTCCATCGTTAGGTGTAAATGTGTTTCTCAAATGATTTTCAAATACTGCAGTTTTTTGTGCATTCGTTTGGCCCATTCAGTTTCGTTTAATTTTATTGGTGCGACATGTTTTATTTGTTTATTAATATTCCTTGCATCTTTCCTAATCGAATAATCGGTAGTTTTATCAACAGTGAGTTTGGACAAATACGTTTTGAAGGAATAGTTTTTAAACTGTCCAATTTTTGTTCTTAGTTTCGCTGTACATATATTAAGCTCTGTTTTGAGAGCAGTCGACCTAGTTTGCAGCCATCTTCGTCGAAGTTTGCGTTTTTTATGGATACCAGCTAAGATATATTTTGGGAATTTGTTTCCACTTAGATTCACGCGAATATTCGGTGTACTGTTCCAGGCAGCATTTTGAAATACTTTTGTGAAAGATTCAACTTCACAATCTAAGTCGGCATCTGTCGATATGCGCTTTATCTTAAAATCGACTTTATTCAGAATAGTCTTAAATTTATACCAATCAGTATGTTTATTAGATAAAGAACACGTGCCGGACGAAATTACTGGTTTTTCAAATAAAGTTAGTAACACTGGAGAATGATCAGAGCTTAAATCTGAGGTATCTTTAATACGACAAAAAAGTTAAGTAGATCTGGTAATTTCCTACTATCTGCAGGCCAATAAGTTGGTCTCCCTGTCGAAATGACATTGCATTAAATAACTCTATAGCTTTTAGTAGTTCTCGACCTTTGGTTGTAGTTAAACGTGATCCCCAATGATTGTGTTTTGCATTAAAGTCACCACCCATGATGTACCTTCCGTAATATTTTTTTAATAAACTCGTATAAGTATCAGTTTTGATATTATTCCTGGGCGGACTATATAGAGCAATTAAGTATAATGACTGACTTTGCATTTTTACTGAAATTGCTGTAGCTTGGATTTCTTCAGTCTTAATGTGGGCTTCTTCGAACTGTTTAATAATACTTTTGATTAAAATCGCGCTTCCTCCTCGTGCTGAGTTTGCGGGGTGCGGAGTGTGGTATAAGTCATAATTTTTGAATTTTAAAAATGAATGGTTCGTAAAATGTGTTTCGGACAACAAACATACATTAATATTTCTATAGTTTAGAATAACTTCCAATTCATTTTTATACTCTCGCAACAAAAGTTGCTAAGAGAGTATTATAGTTTTGTTCACCTAACGGTTGTTTGTAAGTCATAAAACTAAACGAGTTAGATATAGGGTTATACATATCAAAATGATCAGGGTGACGAGACAAGTCAAAATCCGAATGTCTGTCTGTCCGTCCGTCCGTCCGTCCGTGCAACGGATAACTTGAGTAAAAATTGAGATATCTTGATGAAACTTGGAACACACGTTCCTTATGACCGTGAGAGGGTTGCTTTCGAAAATGGGCAAAATCGGACCACTGCCACGCCCACAAAATGGCGAAAACCGAAAACACATAAAGTGTCATAACTAAGCCATAAATAAAGTTATAAAAGTAAAATTTGGAATAGAGGATCGCACTAGGAAGGGGCATAGTTGGATGTAATTTTTTTGGGAAAGTGAGCGTGGCCCCGCCCCCAAATCGGTTATTTGTATATATCTCGCGAACCAATAAAGCTATATAAACCAAACTTTCTGCAGTCAGTTCTCTTACGTACCCCACCACACACCATGAAAATATTTGAAATCGGATAATAACCACGCCCACCTCCCATACAAAGGTTAGGTTGAAACTTACTAAAAGTGAGTTAACTCAGTAACGAAAAATGCCAGAAACACTAAATTTCACATAAGAAATGGCAGATAGAAGCTGCACTCAGATTTTTTTACAAAATGGAAAATGGGCGTGGCATCGCCCACTTATGGACCAAAAACCATATCTCAGGAACTACTCGACCGATTTCAATGAAACTTGGTTTGTAATAGTATTCTTACATCCCAATTATATGTTGTGATATAGGCCAAATCGCTTCACAACCACGCCAACTTCCTATATACCAGAACTTTGAAGACGATCTGAATCGTTAACTTTACAATGTATAAAGGAAGCACTAGTGAAGATATCGATGCAGAACTTTGCACAAATACTGCCTTTATAGTGTGGAAGAACCATTCCGAAATCGGACCATAGTTTTTCAAGGCCCCATGTATCGAACATGAGGACCTCGGTGCTTCTAACCTAATATTAGGGTTTCCAACTTTCAATGGACTTTATACAATATATATGCCGAATATGTGGGTCAAATTGTGTATTATATAATATAAATAAAGTTAAATAAATAAATTGCGAGAGTATAAAATGTTCGGTTACACCCGAACTTAGCCTTTCCTTACTTGTTACTTGTTGGAAAGACCAAAAAGCAGTTCTTTTGCAACGACACAACTACGGTAGCATGCAGGATGAGAATCGCCGCAGTTGCAACATTTGGCAGGATCTTTTTCGACTTTGGTGCATTCAGTTGTAAGATGTTTGCCTCCACATTTCACACATCTCGATGGCTTACCGCAGAAGTTTTTGTATGTCCAAAAGCTTGACAGTTTTTGCACTGATGGATTAATTTAGAGGCTTTGATAGGCTCAACCTTGATAACGGTATTAAGAATGCTTTTGATCTGATAAACTTGCTTAATGTCCTCGGTAGCACCGAATACTACGAAAAACATATCTAGCGGTTCTTTAGTCTTCCAATTAAGTTTGTTAATTACATTTAGCACATTAAAGCCTTGATCTTTAAGATGATCGTTCAAGATGGATTGAGTATCACAGGAGTGGTGTAAATTTTGTATCATTACCTTTATTGGCCTGTTATGTTTGCTCTCGTAGCTAAACCAAGGTATATTTTCGTTTGACAAGAATTGTGTTGTTGTTCGATAGTCAGTAGGCGACAATGATGCAGTAACAAAAAACAAAATATATTGCAATTTTTTTAGGACACAACTAAATTTTTGGGTCGATTAGTACTTTGTGGGATGCCTCTGACTATCAATAACTGCTTTCATACGTTTCATCATGGATTCTACGAATTTCTTTGTATAGTTTGGAGCAGGTTCTTTTTTATAGGGGGTTTTTCAAGTCGACTTTATTTCAAATTTGGTATTTTCGCATGTCTCGTTCCAAAACTGACTACAGATTCTCAATTGCATTCAAATCTGATGATTGTGCTGGTGTTTGTACTATGTGGACAGTTCCAAATAAGACAACTTTGCACAACTCTGAATATGTCTTTCGTATCTTTATCTTGTTGGTACTGAAAGTTATGAAAAGTATTTAATTTAGCGGCATTTTGTAGTATATTTCGTTTCAAAATGTCCAGATATACACTCTAGAACATATAATTCCCGACACCAGAAGACGACATGCATCGCCACACCATTACATTTTCTCCACCATGTTTGACGGTACTACGTAGATTTTGCGGTTGTAGCTCAGTAATTGGTTTTGTCCATACATATCTATTTCTATCCGTTCTAAAGAGGTTGAAATTACTCTCCTCTTCAAAAATTACGGTATTCCAGAAGCTTGCATGTTTATATAACTGTTCGTTTGCAACCTTCAACCTTGCACTTCGAGTTTTAGCATACATCAATGGTTTATTTTGGGCTGTGCGGCCATTTAAATCAGCTTCTCTGAGCATTCTTCTTGTGGTTTTGGGGTAACTGTTCTTCCCAAGTATTTTTTCCATTTCTTTGCTTTAAGCAGGAGCACTTAAATGGGAATAGGATCATGAGTAGAAGTTCACGCAAGTGAAGAAAGTTTTTGATTGTCATTCACTTGGGAGTGGCCAGACACGATTCTTCTCCACATGATTCAAGCAGCTCACGACTTCCGGTTTTAGACCAAGTGTCGTTTGGGTAGCTAACAAACATCCGTTTGAAGGCGAGCTAAAGTGAGAAGGCGAACCCGCTTCTGCGGTTGTGCGTAGGGTTTGGGGCCCACCACATAAAAATGAAGTACCAATGAAAAATCGAAGAAAGCCTCGGGTGAAACACCCCCCTTTTGATGACGACCCCTGCAAACGTTTTAAGGATAAGGGGCCATCCATAAATTACGTCACACGAATTTAAGGAAAAAAAACAGCTTATTCTATTTATTCTTATATTTATTGAATAATCTTTAATAAAATCAACATTTAGTTAAATTTTAAAGGTCAGAGACAAGGAATGACTAGTCAAGAAATAATAGATACTTAATTATGCTAATTAAAAATACTTCAGAATACAACGACTTAGAAATTTATGACTGTTACACGGTAGAAGACAATTGTCAAGTAAACAATGGGAACGAATAGAAGTCACAGCGCCGGGGCGAAGCATGTGCGACGGCACTTGTCAGTCTTGCAAACAACAACAAGCATGCATACGCAGCGGTAAAATCACGTTACACAGACAATACAACGGGATAACCACGGATACGGAGAAATCAGACAAGCAGACGAAACAACAACAAGTATGCATACGCAGCGGTAAAACCACGCCACCGCCGGCAGAAGTAGCCGCACGTGATCGGCGTGGTACAGAGCAGCCAGTCGCCTAGCACCCAAGAGCGCAGCAGAGCGGGAAACGATATTGCCCTAAATTTTGAAATGCGATGTCACAAAGCTTTCGGCCCCCCCCTGCCCCTTGTCACACAATGTCACTTCTGAATGATACCCTCCCCCCTTCAAGGTGTGACGTTATTTATGGATGGCCCCTAATGATTTAAGGGCGTGCACCTGGAATGTCCGGACCCTTAATTGGGAAGGTGCCTCTGCCCAGCTGGTTGATGTCCTCATACGACGAAAGGCTGATATCACCGCCATCCAAGAAGTGCGATGGACGGTAAAAGGACGGAAGAAGGTGGGTCCTTGTGACATCTACTACAGAGGCCATATAAAGGAGCTCAAATTTGGTGTTGGATTTGTGGTGGGAGAGAGACACCGTCGCCGAGTCCTGGCATTCACCCCGGTGGATGAACGTCTAGTCACAAGCCGCATAAAAGCGAGGTTCTTCAACATATCGCTTATTTGCGCCCACGCCCCAACGGAAGGGAAGGACGATGTGACCAAAGATACCTTCTATGAGCGCCTAGAACGCACTTACGAGCACTGCCCCCGCCACGATGTCAAAATCGTGCTTGGCGATTTCAACGCTAGGGTGGGTAAAGAAGGTGTCTTTGGCACCAAAGTCGGAAAATTCAGCCTCCATGACGAAACATCGCCAAACGGCCTGAGGCTGATCGACTTCGCTGGGGCCCGAAATATGGTCGTCTTTAGTACCAGATTCCAGCATAAGAAAATACATCCAGCTACTTGCCTGTCTCCTGTACGAAACACGCGTAACCAAATCGATCACGTTGTGATAGACGGAAGACATGTCTCCAGTGTTTTAGACGTGCGTACGCTCCGAGGACCAAATATAGACTCGGACCATTATCTGGTTGCAGCGAAGACACGCACTCGCCTCTGTGCAGCAAAAAACGCTCGTCAACAAACACAATAAAGGTTCGACGTCGAAAAGCTGAAATCGTAACAGACAGCCAAGAAACTTGCACTCGACTTGCACTCCTGCTCTCTGAGAGCACTCATCAGCATCTCGGTATAAGAGAACTGTGGAACGGCATCTCAAACTCACTGCAAAAAACAAGCTGGTACGATGAGGATTGCCGTCTCGCAGCGGAGAGAAAACAGACTGCCTACCTCGCAACATTGAAAACGACCACAAGATATCTGGTAATCTGGTAACCGATGTCCAGGGCTTACTGCGATTATAGAGGGAACACTTCTCCGACCTGCTGAATGACAGTCAAAGTACAACACCAGGAGATGGCGAACCCGATTCCACAATCGATGACGATGGAACAGATGTTCCATTACCCGACCATGAATAAATTCGAATAGCAATCACCCGCCTGAAGAACAACAAAGCGGCGGGGGCCGATAGATTACCGGCTGAGCTATTCAAATACGGCGGCGAAGAACT
Organism: Zeugodacus tau; assembly: GCA_031772095.1. Lineage (NCBI taxonomy): Eukaryota > Metazoa > Arthropoda > Insecta > Diptera > Tephritidae > Zeugodacus > Zeugodacus tau. The sequence goes on from CM062649.1 coordinate 37,929,200, forward strand.
GATAAAGCTTCAGCTTCTTTGCAAAATATGGTCGGAAGAAAGCATGCCTGACAATTGGAATCTCAGTGTGCTCTACCCAATCCATAAAAAGGGAGATCCTACAAACTGTGCCAATTACCGTGGGATAAGCCTCCTAAATATCGCCTACAAGGTTCTATCGAGCGTACTGTGTGAAAGTTAAGCCCACCGTCAACAAACTGATTGGACCTTAGAATCCACACCTAGAATCAACAACTGACCAGATATTCACCAGAGGATCGACACACACCACATTTTTGTCGATTTTAGAGCTGCTTTCGACAGCACGAAAAGGAGCTGCCTTTACGCCGCGATGTCTGAATTTGGTATCCCCTCAAAACTAATACGGCTGTGGAAGGACCTCTCAGCTCCGTTCGATACCAAACTTGGTTTCAGACAAGGTGACTCACTATCGTGCGACTTCTTTAACTTGATGCTGGAAAAAATTATACGAGCTGCATATCTCCTGTCATCAAGCAAACAGTCGGCGCATTCGCGTCTTGGCTCCCACGTCACTGTTAACAGTCATAACTTCGAAGTCGTAGATAATTTCGTATACCTGGGAACGAGCATCAACAATTCGAACAATGTCAGCCTCGAAGGAAGCCGAGGAAGGGGAAGGCCTCCACTCCGTTTGAGGGACCAGGTGGAGAGCGACCTGGTTACACTTGGAATCTCCAACTGGCGCCGAACTGAGAAGGAAAAAGAAGAGTGGCCGCTCTCATCGATTCGGCTATAACCGGCTAAACGGTTGAACGCCAATAACATTCATATATATTGTAAACGTTTAAAAATGACGAAAGTTGAATTCTGATTGTGTTTTTTCTGTCATTGCATTGGCATTTAGCAAATAAAATCTTTATATATATTTTTTACCGGTAGACAGTACGGAAAATCATTTATAAATTATACCGTTGATTTTTAATAATTTAAATTTAAGTTGAGAGTTCGCGGGCGCATTGCCAACACAATTAATATTTAAGCGAATATATCTAATAAGCTAAATGCGTTTTATTTGTCCATGATTTAGCTATTAGCATGCGATAGTCATATAAAATACGCCTAGTATATACACAAGATATCTGTGATGCCAATTAAGAACAATAACGAAATATTTTATTAAATTTAATAATTAAATTAATTTAATTTGCATGTTAATAGATTCGAGCGTTAATAATAAATTTGGGGCAGAAGCCGCAGCCGCAGCCGTCCGTCCCCCTTCCTCTGTTTCTATTTGGGTGATTCTATGATAAGAGGTAACTTGTGCGGCAATCAGCTTAAAGTATTGTTTTTGTCCTATATGTTACTATTTTTTTTACATAAAATAATTGAAAATTAAGTATTGTTAAATAAAAAAACAAAATTATTTAGTTTATTTGAAATAATTTTTAAAATTAACTTTTGTCCCGATTTTTTTATGTATCTACCCTGCCAAACTTTGTTCCGCTTGTACGACATAAATCAAAGACGATCGCATTGAAAAAAGTGCTCATGGGCTCCTTTCAGCCTGAAGTTAACAATACTAATCGCGATATCCGTTTGAGCGCTGTAGTTTTTTTTGTGATTGCTCCCCGATCGTGCGATGTACTGGATTCGAAAACGGATTTTGTCTCTCCCCTGGCAATTCATATAACGTATACTATCAATTTAATTTATTTGATAATTAAAGTGAAATAAATAATTAACCCAAAAAATAATTTAGTCAATTAAAACAATTAAATTTTTCATGAAAACGTCTCTCCCCTGCCGTATTTCCCTGGCAAAATAACAGCCAGGGGAGAGAGAGACCAGGGGAGATACTATTCATCATGACACCCGGACCGGAAGTCGTGAGCTGCTTGAGTCTTGATACTTTCTTGCGTGAGCTTCTGAACATGACCCCTTCCCCATCTCCAGCCATCACCAGCTTCAACAAAACCAAAAATTTTAGCCTCGCAATCCAACGCAGAAACTCTCTTACCAACAGATGCTAGTTCGGACTGAGTGGCCATTTAAATGTTAAAGTCCTCTCTCGATTAACCAAAACCAAACTCTACAAGTCAGTTATCATCCCCTTCTGCTTTATGGTGCAGAAGCATGGACGATGTCAACATCCGATGAGACGGCACAAGAAGTTTTCGAGAAAAAGGTTTTGTGGAAGATTTATGGTCCTTTGAACATTGGCAAAAGCGAATACCGAAGATGATGGAACGAGGAGCTATACGACGACACTGACATAGTTCAGCGAATAAAAAGACATAGGCTACGTTAGCTAGTTCATGTTGTGCGATTGACAGCTTCAGCTTGGAAAGTGGTGATGCAGTACCCGCTGGTGGAAGCATGGGAACAGTAAGCCCGTTGGAAAAACCAGGTAAAAGTGACCTGGTTTCTTTTGGTATTTCCAATTGGCGCCAGACAGCAAAAATGAGAGAGAACTAGCGCAAAACTAGTTTTCGCATAAGCGGTGCATACGCCAAATATGTATATTTGTATGTATGTATATATAAATAAGATCAGGTTGGCCAGACTCTCCCCATTCCTAAGGTTATTTTGAAAGGGCAGAAGATATATTACGTCTTTAAAAAGTCAGAAATGTTTTTGAAAGATCTTAAGATTTTAATATTTAATATTTGTTTCGTTTATTTAGGATAAAGAGTGAATTTATTGATTTGTTAATTTAATTTTTGGTTTATTCATCTAGGAAAGATAGTACTTTTAATTTAAAATACTATTTTAAATTAAATGTTTGCTTTTGGTAAAATAATTATCTACCATAAACTTTACGTCTCTCCCCTGGCCGATGTATTTACCCTGGTCATCGAAAAAGTAATAAAAAAATTATTAAGTAACTTGCACTTACGTCAGAAGATAAAATAAAAGGGACAAAAATCATAATATAGAGGTTTCATGAAAAAAATCCAAAGTTTTTCTTTGGCCGTTTTCTCTATGCAATTGAAACCTCTTATCGTAGAATCACCCATATATAAATTAACACAATTGATTATGAAATCCTCATCATACCAGCTGTTTTTTTGACTTTTCCATAAGCCAATAGTTTCGGTTGCAGTTGTACGTAAATAATTTGATATGACGCCCCACAATTCCCTTATACCGAGTTGCCCAGCGAAGTCGATCAGCCTCAAGCCGTTTGGCAATGTTTCGTCATGGAGGCTGAATTTTCCGACTGTTGTGCCAAATACGCCTTAGCGTTTAAATCGCCAAGCACGATTTTGATATTGCGGCGGGGGCAGCGCTCAAGAAACTATCTTTGGTCACATCATCCTTCTTTTCCGTAGGGATTGCGGGATGCGGATTGTGGCCAGACGTTCATCCACTGGGGTGAATGCCAGGGCTGCTCCTTTATATTGCCGCTGTAGTAGATGTCACAAGAACCCACATTCTTCCGTCCTGTCCCGTCCATCGAATTTCTTGGATAGCGGTGATGTCAGCCTTTATTCTTACGAAGACATCAACCAGCTGGGCGGAGGGAGCTTCCCAATTAAGGGTCTGCACATTACAGGTGCATGCTCTTAATTCGTAGTCCTTTATACGTTTGCAGTGGTCGTCATCAAAATTGGGGTCTCTCATCCGAGGCTGTTGCTTCCTTTTCATTGTGGTGGGTCCAAACCCTACGCACAACCGCATAATCGGAATTCGCCTTCTCGCTTTAGCTCGCCTCCATTAGAATAGTCTATACTATCGCACTACCTATCGGTCAATTGACAGACTCCAAACGTGAAACAATATGTCAAGGGAATCGCCTCTTAATTTATATCTCGCAATTTATTTATTTAATTTCATTAATATAAAACACTATTTGACCCACATATTCGGCATATACATATGTATGTATGTATAAGGCATAAGGTCCATTGAAAGTTTGAAAACCCCAATATTAGGTATATGGAGAAGTTATGACCGGATTTTACTCATTTTTGGAACGAAGACATACTATTGGATGAAAAATATACCCTCTGAAGTCTTTCAAAATATCTGAGAGACTTACCTATATTTTCGGTAAAAAAAATTTATTTGAAGCACTGAGGTCTTCATGTTCGATATATGGGGTCTTAAAGACTTATGGTTCGATTTCGGTGATATTTAGAATAGCGATACCTCACTATAAATGCAGTAGTTCTTCAAAGTTCTGTTCCGATATCTTCACTAGTGTTTACTTTATAGATTGAAAAATAAACGATTCAGATCGACTTCAAAGCTCTGGTAAGTAGTAGTGGTTGTGAACCGATTTGACCTATTTTTATATCATTTCATTGGAATGCCAGGGAAAAAATATACAACATCCATTTCAAATCTACTCGTCACCTTGATCACTTTCGTATATATAACTCCATATCTAACTCTTTTAGTTTTAGGTGTTACAAACATGTGAACAAAACTATGCGATTTAAATAAAAACTAAGTCAAGTGGTGAAACTGAAATTAATTATTTTTCACTTAAATTTGTTTCGTGAAACCGGCTGTATGTGTCAGAATTGGTCCATTTTGGAAGAATTTATTGGATTTGAATTTCTTTGTTATGGGTTTTCATTTTTTAACAAATAATTAATAAAATAGTTTATTAAACTGCAATTTACGGATATTTAACTAATTTTTATTGAAAAACATACCTCTAAGTGAGTACTCGAATTAACAAAAATTCGATGTAACGAAGAGGCCTGACAATTAATGTGTCCGTTATTTCGGAAAACTACTGTACTTCTATCTAAATAGTCTCATAAATCTTTGATCGGGTAAAGATATGGGATGTGAGGAGTGTTGTACAAAACCCACAAGCGAAGAATTACTGTTATATGCTTAGGATCATTGTTTTGCTGAAAGTAATAGTTGTTCTCAATTCCAAGTTCTTGATCTTTCTTCAAATTTTTTTTTTAGAAAATTCAATATTTCATCAATAATTTCTCCAATATTTCATCAATAAACACTAGTAACCTCTCATCTCTGCTGACATACACCCCCTCACAAAAACTGCAACACATCCGTATTTTACTACTGGGTGAATATTTTTTTCGCATTATCAAAATCCAAAAATATGACTTGTAGAAACAAAATTGGTTTCATTGGAGGAAATAACATTCTCCCAAAATACCGTCGACATGTTTAAGTGATCCTTTGCGACTAAAAGTCGCTTTGTTTCGTCCACCCTACTTATGACTCTCACTATTTAGCACTCTACGAACAGTGCGAGAGCGAACAACTGTATCTGTGTCTTCGTTGCGGATTGCATCTACATATATCTCGTGATAGAGTTTTGAGATATTTTTATATCTTGTCGCGATAATCCACGTCGAAAGTTGTGAAAAATGATCGCACGAAAATGTTGACGAGTTAATTCCATTTTTTGGCCGAGATGAATTTTTTAATTCCCTGTAAATAAAACAATTCACGATTAAATGACAAAACGGTCTGAGAGATGTTATGCTAAAAAATCTCATACTTTCCAATGGAAATGTCAGATCGCACCTGGCAACACTTAGTGTTGCCTAGGCCAGAAATATATATAGCAGCCCTCGTACATTCCAAAAATGAAATAAATCGGATAATAACCACGCCCATACAAAGGTTAGGTTGAAAATTTCCAAAAGTGGGTTAACTCACTAAGGAAAAACGTCAGAAACACTAAATTTAACATAAGAAATGGCAGACGGAAGCTGCACTCAGATTTTTTTTACAAAATAGAATAGGCGTGGCGTCGCCCACTTATGGGTCAAAAACCATATCTCAGGAACTACTCGACCGATTTTGATGAAATTCGGTATATAATATTTTCTTGACACCCCGACAACACGGATAAAAATGGGCGAAATCGGTACACAACCACGACTTATAACTCAATTTTGAATTCCATTTGATTCCTTCACTTTATAATATATACCAGAGAACTGCATGAGTGCCTAATTTCCTTACTGAGAGTAAACTTACTTCAAAAGCGATGGCTGTGTCCACTCACACTCATAGACATGCATTGTGAGCTAATATCTACTCAAAGAACTATGAGTGGAGAAGCTACTGAGCCTGTCGTATACTTGCTTTTGCATATTAATTGTATTTGTTTTACACACTCTTCTTTTTGATTTTCACTGACAAGTGGTGATCTTACTCATGACCAGCAAAGGAAAAAGCAAGAAACACTCAAAACCAGTAGCGCGTGTACTTGAGTGTTTACTATTGTATTGTTGTTTGTGTATTCTTTTTTTGTCGTGCTTCAGTTTTTTGTGCGTTGTTTTATGTATGCTGTCGCAATTGTGTCATTCGTTGTGGAACATTCCCTGCAAGAACAATGTCAACCTTTTGACTGTTCATACGATAATTAGAATTGAAACATTTTTTTAGCATGTAAAATTGAAATACTTATATCCCTTTTTAATATAGTCAAAGTTTGCTTTTGGAAAAAAGTTATTATTATTTCTTGTCCATGCATATACACACTAACTATTGTTTTGGATGGCAGCGTCTTCGGCTGCTCGATTTGCCACTCGTGGAAATCACATATAAAACACACAAAACGAGCGTGCAAAGAACAACAAAGTATTAAATGAACTCAATACTCAGAGAGTTGCTAAAATCTGGGAATGTCATTTACTCAAATCGCTACGAGTAAGCACGCGATGTATTTTGATTGGCGGTGCACTTGTGCAGGTCTCTGGTGGTCATAAAGCCGATTTGGATGTACGGCATTCAACTGTGGGGTACGACCTGCGCAACTAATATCGATATAATACAAAGGTTCCAATCGAAAATGCTTAGAACAATCATGTGCTCACCATGGTACATGCGCAATGATAATATCCATAAAGATCTTGGTATCCCTATGGTAAAGAAAGAAGTAGAGGACAGCAGATTGAAATATATATCTAAACTCCGTGATCACCCAAACCCATTGGCTAATGCTTTAGTACAATCCTGGAATCAATCACGTCTAAAAAGAAGTGATATGCTTGCATACTAAAGAGCAACGTTTCACCAAAACAACTCAATCACCTGGTTGAGCTTGTCTGTTTTAATTAGTTTTAAGATTTTATAATTTATTGTTAGGCTTTAAAGAGCAGATTCAGTAAATAAATGTATATTGAAAAAAAAAAAATGTTTGAGAAATTCCTTTGCTGCTACAATTGCCTTGCTAAGTCTGAAGGCCTCTAACGTTTCAGTCGGTTTTCTCGTTCAGCGGTACCGATGAGTCTGGATGCCTCTTCATTTACATGCTATCTATGTCATTTGAGACTTTGCAAGTTTGGTTATTTCGTTTACTACTGAATTCACACCAAGATCACGGTGAAGGTCAGCAGATCTAACATACCAAGGAGCATTAACTATACTTCTTAGTACCTTATTTTGGAAACGCTGAATGCAGGCAATACAGTTTTGAGTTGAGCAACCCCATATTTGAGCTCCATAGGCGCAAATTGGCTTTAGTACTTGATTCTATATAAACAGCTTGTTTGCGATTGAAAGCGTGGATCTCCTACCGACCAGATGGTAAAACTTAAATTTTAAATCAAGCTCGCACCCTTTTTTCTTGACATGCTCTTTCCAGCGAAGCTTAGCATCTGGGGTGATTCCTAGGTACTTAGCATTATTGTGATGTGGTATAGGAGTACCATTTATATAAATGGGATGGTATGATGGTTTTTTTAAGTAAAGTCTACGTGCATTGATTTGGAATCGTTTAATTTAATGCGCCACTTGGAAGCCCATTTAGTAATTGCATTGACTGCTGTTTGCACTCGAAGGGTAGATACTGAGGTTGACTCTCCTGCTGCTAACAGGGCTGTGTCATCCGCAAATGTCGCTGTCACATAACTTGAGTCAGTGGGGATATCACTTGTAAAAAGCAAGTAAAGCATTGGCCCCAACACGCTTCCCTGGGGAACACCCGCTTCTATCGGTTGAAAGTTTGAGTATGCATCCTCTTGTTTTATGCGAAAGTATCTATCTTTTAGGTAAGAAGCAATTATTTCGCAATATTGTTTGGTAGACCCGAATGCCAAACTCTATCAAAAGCCTGAGACACGTCTAAGAAGGCCGCAGAATAAACGTTCTTTTTATCCATAGCATTTTCAACGAAATTAACAATTCGGTGTACCTGGTCAATTGTTGAATTACGAAAGCCGAACTGAAGTACTGGTATTAAGTGTTTTCGATCTATTATTGATTTGAGCCTCTTTATGAGAACGTTCTCGAAGACTTTCGATAGAGCTGGCAGCAGCGATATTAGCCTGTAAGATGTAACATCATATAGTGGTTTACCCGGCTTAAGTATCATAATAACTTCAGATACTTTCCAAAGCGATGGAACGTATCTTATGTATAATGCGCTGTTTACAATTTTTTTATACAATTCTTTGGTAGATTGCGTAATATCTCTCCGGTTATTAAATCAAACCCAGGAGCTTTTTTGAGCCTTGCATTGCTGCTAAGACTTTTAATTTCTTTACAAGTAACTGGAGAAATGCTGACGAGTGTCTTCGTCGAAGTTTGGGTTTTTTATGGATACCATCTAAGATGTATTTTGGGATACTTTGTTGATGACAAAAAAGTCAAGTAGATCTGGTAATTTCCTACTATCTACAGGCCAATAAGTGGGTCTCCCTGTCGAAATGACATTGCATCCAATAACTTGTACAGCTTTCAGTAGTTCTCGACCTTTGGTTGTTGTTAAACGTGATCCCCAATGAATGCGAATTTAGTGTTTTGCATTAAAATCACCACCCATGATGTATCTTCCCTCATATTTTTTTAATAAACTCCTAGAAGTATCAGTATGGTATATATATGGTATAAATATGGTTTATATATGGTATATATGGTATAAAGTCCATTGAAAGTTGGAAACCCTAATATTAGGTTAGAAGCACCGAGGTCCTCATGTTCGATATATGTAGTTATTTGTGCAAAGTTTTGCACCGATATCTTCACTAGTGCTTACTTTATATATTGTAAAGTAAACGATTCAGATTGTCTTCCAAGTTCTGGTATATAGGAAGTAGGCGTGGTTGTGAAGCGATTTGGCCTATTTTCACAACATATCATTGGGATGTAAGGAACCTATTACAAACCAAGTTTCATTGAAATCGATCGAGTAGTTCCTAAGATATGGTTTTTGACCCATAAGTGGGCGACGCCACGTCCATTTTCCATTTTGTAAAAAAATCTGAGTGCAGCTTCCATCTGCCATTTCTTATGTGAAAGTTAGTGTTTCTGCCGTTTTTCGTTAGTGAGTTAACCCACTTTTAGTAATTTTCAACCTAACTTTTGTATGGGAGGTGGGCGTGGTTATGATCCTATTTCTTTCATTTTTGGACTGTATTAGGAAGTGGCTAAAAAAAACGACTGCAGAAAGTTTGGTTTATATAGCTCTATTGGTTTGCGAGATATGTACAAAAAATGTTGTACGGGGCGGGGCCACGCCCCCTTCCCCAAAAAAATTACATCGAAATATGCCCCTTCATAGTGCGATCCTTCAAACCAAATTTTATTTCCATAGCTTTATTTATGCCTTAGTTATGGCTATTTAAGTGTTTTCGGTTTTCGCCATTTTGTGGGCGTGGCAGTGGTCCGATTTTGCTCATTTTCGAAAGCAACCTTCCTATGGTGCCAAGTTTTATCAAGATATCTTAATTTTTACTCAAGTTACAGCTCTCACAGACGGACGGACGGACGGACAGACAGACATTCGGATTTGTTTAGTTTTGGGTGTTACAAACAACCGTTATGTGAACAAAACTATAATACTCTCTTTAGCAACATTTGTTGCGAGAGTATAATGACAGGCACAAATATCAATTTTCCTGAGGTAGTTCAATTTATGTCAGGCGTCAAATAGGCGAAGCATTGACATTTAGGTGAGCAACGCCTACACTTAATAAATATAATAATCTCAAGTTTATCTTAATTTAATGATAGATATCGTCATATCAGAAGACAAGCGATTAATTGCCGCATGAAGGATTTTCAACTTCAGTAGGACAGGAGCAAAATGCATAAGACCAAAAATGTTAGCGTGAGTATACCGGATACAAGAATTAAATATATTATAGAAATATGACCAACATTTACATAAGAATTATGTGAGTTTGCTATATTATACATATATTCACTTAATTTTGATTCATTTTATTTTCCGTTCGCTGCAATTTATTATTACTTTTTGCCTTTGCCTACAATGCAAATGAATTTGATATAACGTATAGTAAAACAAGTAAGGAAGGGCTAAGTTCGGGTGTAACCGAACATTTTATACTCTCGCAATTTATTGATGTAATTTTATAAATATAACACAAGTCGACCCATATATTTGGTATAAAGTTCAATAGAATAACGAAAATCATCATAAATAGTATATGGGGACTGAGGTAATTCCCAAACCGATTTCACTCGTTTTCACCACCAAGATACAATGTATCGAAGACTATACGCTCACTTAATTTAATATTACTTATAATTAGGTATATGGGATCTGGGGGAAGTTATGACCCGATTTTTACCATTTCAGGAGAGAAACTGTTATAAGAAAAAATTTCAGAGGGAATGAATTACATTAAAATATCTGAGGGATTTACCTATATTTTCGGTGAAAAATTAACCTTAGGCACTGAGTTCTTCATGTTCGATATCAGGGGCCTTGAAAAGTCATGGTCCGATTTTGACAATTTTTCCACAAGTGATGTCACAGCTCAAATACAGTATTTGTGTAAAGTTTTATTCCGCTAGCTTCATTGGTTCCTTATGAATAGATTATAAAGTGAACGAATCAGATGGAATTCAAAATTGTGTTATATGGGAAGTAGACGTAGTTGTGAACCGATTTCGCCCATATTCCACCCGTGTCATCAGGGTGTCAAGAAAGTGTTATATACCAAGTTTCATTGAAATCGGTCGAGTAGTTCCTGAGATATGGTTTTTGACCCATAAGTGGGCGACGCCACGCCCATTTTCCATTTTGTAAAAAAATCTCAGTGCAGCTTCCTTCTGCCATTTCTTTCGTAAAATTTGGTGTTTCTGACTTTTTTCGTTAGGGAGTTAACCCACTTTTAGTAATTTTCAACCTAACCTTTGTATGGGAGGTGGGCGTGGTTATTATCCGATTTCTTTCATTTTTGGACTGTATAAGGAAATGGCTAAAATAAACGACTGCAGAACGACTGTTTGGTTTATATAGCTTTATTGGTTTGCGAGTTATATACAAAAATATATGGGGGCGGGGTCACGCCCACTTTTCCAAAAAAATTACATCCAAATGTGCCCCTCCCTAATAGGATCCTATGTTCCAAATTTCATTTTCATAACTTTATTTATGGCTTAGTTATGACAATATATAGGTTTTCGGTTTTCTCCATTTTGTGGGCGTGGCAGTTGACCGATTTTGCCCATTTTCGAAAGCAACCTCCTCAGGGTGCCAAGGAACATGTGTTCCAAGTTTCATTAAGATATCTTAATTTTTACTCAAGTTATCGCTTGCACGGACAGACGGACAGACGGACAGACGGACGGACGGACGGACAGACATCCGGATTTCAAATCTACTCGTCATCCTGATCATTTATGTATATATAACCCCATATCTAACTCTTATATTTCTTGGTGACACAAACAACCGTTATGTGAACAAAACTATGATACTCTGTGGAACAGGTTGCGAGAGTATAACAACAAATATCATTCTAAAGCTTTTTTATTAAAAATGTTCACATTATTTTGAATACAACTGTATGTATGTAAGAATTTTTCATCTAATTCCTGAGACAGACATGTAGACACTTATAGCCTAGACAGACGAACAAAATTAATTGGCATTAAGAAATGATAATGCGCATTGAAATTTTATAGTGACAGACGACAAATTTTGTGCATTTATACAGCTGATTGAGAAATTTGTTTATTTATTACAAACGTGAAATAAAAATGGATAAAAAAGAGTTATTAATGGCAATTTTGGTATTTTTGGAAAACAAAAAGAAATTTAATGAAAGAATTAAATTGTTATTAAATACATTACAAGATAATGAAGTGCAATTAAAAGCAATAGTGGATTTTAACGAAATCATACATGCTGGACTTGTATTCGCTCAGGAGCACCATCGACATATTTGGAAATTCGTAAGTAAATAGTTATTTCAATTTGGGATTGAAATCAAAAATTGCATATTTTAAGGATCGAGGTGGTATATTTTGGGAGCACGATGTCCCAACCATGGATGACTCAAGGTTCAAAGAAAATTTTCGGCTAGATAGAAGGGCATTCAAAAAAGTGTGCGAAAAGGTAAAGAGTATTGGAAAAATGGATAGCAACATGAGGCGCTGTATCTCACTTGAAAAAGAGTAGCTATAGCACTCTTTTCTTTGGGTTCGGCAGCGGAATATAGGACTGTTGCTAGTTTGTTTGGCGTTGGGCGCAGCACAGTTGGAGAAAATTGTGATCGATTTTTGTCATGAAGTATGTGGTACTCTTTCGGATTGCATTAATGCATACCCCCCACATCCGCAAGAATTAAGAAGAATTGTAGAAGGTTTCAAACTGATGGGGTTCCCACAATGCTTTGGTGCTGTTGATGGCTGCCACATCGAAGTGCAACCCAAAAAAGTGGAAGCCATAGACTATTACAATTATAAAGGCTGGTATTCAGTCATTTTGTTGGCAAGCTGTGATCAGAGGTAAATTTATGACTGTATTGATTCTCATACACATGTGTTTACATTTCTTATAACTTGCAGATCAAAGTTCACGTACATAAACATAGGATCCACTGGGAGAAATAATGACTCGTACATATTTGAGAGGAGTTCACTTAAGAAATTTCATGAACACGCTCGTATTTTTAAGGAAAATAGCGAAATAATTGAAGGCATCAATGTACCTGTGCTTCTTATTGGCGACTCAGCTTTTCGTTTATCACATCATATGATGAAACCATATCCATATGGGGTTAATCAATCGCCTGTTGAAAAGCACTTTAATTATCGACTGTCCAAATGTCGCCGAGTGATCGAAAATGCCTTTGGTCAACTTAAAGCGCGCTTCCGTAAAGTTGGAAGAGGCTTGCAAGTTGCTCCTAAAAATGTTAATATTATAATTAGAGCATGTTGCATTTTGCATAATTTTCTAAAGATTGAGAACGATGAAGTTTTTCCCGCATGGATACAAGAAGCAGCAGAAGATGAAAGAAGACATCAACCCAATCACACAACAAGATTAGGAGAAAATGACCAAACTGCGACAGCGGTTAGGAATGCCATAGCAATGAGATTTCAAAACGGTACAAATTATGTTACATACCACGGTAGCTATTTTATTTTTCATTTCAAATTTCCTTTTTTTAAATTTATTTTTATTATTAATAAATTCAATTTATTACATTACATTTTAATTCATTTCATTTTATTTTAAATATTTAATATTTCCTTTTTAAATTAACATTTAATTCAGTTACATTTATATTAATAATAATAAAAATAAATAACTACTAATAGTATACAAAATAAATATAATATTTACATTTTTTCCAACAAATTTTTAAAAATACTTATAAATTCTTTTGTAGAACTATTTTGTTCTTCAATACAATTAATGATTCTTTCTTTTAAATCTCTTCCATCTTCCACCACTACCTTAAGCAATTCATGTTGTTGTTTTGCCACTTTCACCAATTCACCCATATAATTTCTCTTTTTAGAAGTGCTCATGGATGTGGACGAGGTATCCAGTGGCGACAACAATGGCGAGCTGGTCGATGGTATTACTGGCGACAACGGCTCCGGGGACATTGTTACTGGTGATGCTGCAGGTACAGATGGCGGTAACGGCAGCAATGTTGATGACGATATGTCCTAAAGAAAAAATTGTTTTAAGTTAATACGATAAAGAAATAAAAAGATGAAATTTAAGCTTACCACAGTTAATGATTCATAAATTTCTGCATTATTGGCTGCAGTCAGCCGTATGATTTGATGCACCGCATCAAAATATTTCCACGTAGATGGGCTGCCCCCCGATGGGCCAGTTTTCTTCTTTTCTTCTCTACAATTTCACAAAGGTTAATAATGTTAAAAATGTTTTATAATAGCATAGTATACCTGTATCTTTGTGATAAGTTTCTAATTTTAATATGGACTTCCTTCGGAGTAAATTTATGTGCCATTTGCACAGATATATCGGCATATATATGCAAATTGCGCTTGGCACGTCTTAAATCATCGGCCCGCTCACGCCACAAGTCAATTAACACACATTCATCAGTGCTAGTCCAAACCACTCGCTGCTTAATTTCTGCCATCTTCTAAAATATTAAAATTTGATTTTGTCAATAAACTTGCACATAATTGAAAAAGAAATTTAAAACTTCTTACCTCTAACGCTTTCTTTCTATCATTTGTTGACGTTTTCTTCTTCTTCTTTCTATCAATTAACATTCACAATAGCAAAAATCGGGCATTTTTGGGCAGCATTGCCAGCACAAATGTGGTAAATTCAGCTAAATGCACGAAATTTTTGTGCATTACTAATTTGCTTTAAAATGAATTAATGCGCGAGTTAAAGCAAATCATCGCCGCTAATGCAAATTAGCGATGTCGTCTGTCTAGGCTATTAGTCCTTTTTTTACGCGATTATTGGTTCTGCCACTAATCGCGTAAAAAAAATTGCGTAAAAATGGTTAGTTTTCCAATATTAACAGACGAATTGGTTCCGAATATAAAAAATATCGCGTATAACAAAATATACGCGCAAAAAAATATTCAAAAACAATACAATAAGTTTCAAATTTCAGACTTATGATTTATTCATTCATAACAAAATAAAAAATACAAAACAAAAACCATATATAAAAGAGAAGAAAATAGAAAATAGGTAGATTTATTGAAAAAACCGTTGAATGCTGATTAATCACTGTCATTATCCGTAGTGGAAATTATTCTTAGCCGCTTATTTTGATGGCCGGGATTGATATCACTAGAATTTGTATCAGAATCAATAGCAAGAACTATGGATTGATGCTCTGATTGACTTAGCATCTCCGACTGAGTTTGCACCATAAATTCAGTTAATTTTGCTACAAAATAATTTTCAAATTCTGCTGCAAGTTTAAGACCTTGCTTAATCGTCTCTGCTTTAATTGGATGCTCGTCTATCTCGGTGTCGCTGCCATTTTCCGATTCGATTACTTCCGTAGCTATTTCAATCAAATCGTCATCATCGAGCTCTCGGTCTAGAAGAATCTCGTCAATATCTTCTCTCGTCATATCTGCAAGAATTTCTCCTCCCGCTGAACGTGCTAAATCAATGATATCTGAATAATTAGTTGAATTGCTTGTCACGGACATACCACTTTTAACACATTCTGGCCAAAGAGTTTTCCAGCATTCGTTTAACGTATGTTGCTTATTTCAGAAATTGCTTTTGACGCGTACAAGATGCAATCCTTGATAGAAAGATTTTTCCAAGCATCGGTGAAGTCCAATTCAGGATTTTCGGCGGAAGGAAAATGATATTTACATTAGGATGTTCAATCAACGGATGGCCTGGTGCATTGTCTATTATTAAAAGAGCTTTAAAGGGCTGTTTCTTCTCCTCCAAATAACTTTTAACTTCTGGTACAAAGCATTTAGCAAACCATTCTTGGAATATATTTCCAGTTACCCAGGCTTTTTTATTGGCCATCCAGTGAACACGTAAATGTTTTAAATCTTTGCCCTTTAGTGCTAGCGACCTGAGACGTTTGTTTACTAACAGCGGTTTCATCATGCGGTCACCAGAAGCATTGCTACATAATAAAAACGTTACACGGTCCTTTGCAGCTTTGAAGCCACCAAATGATTTTTGGGTCTTACAGCCGGTTTCACGAAACAAATTTAAGTGAAAAATAATAAATTTCAGTTTCACCATTTGATTTCATTTTTATTTAAACGGTCACGCTTTGCCATTTAAATATTATTTAAATAGTGTCATATGTAACCATGGTTACGCTTTTCTATCAGCTGAATTCCCATTTGTTTACCATTTTGACAAAGAAATACAATTTATTTGTTTACATAAATCAGCTGTTATTCTTACTAACATCCCTGTCTTTTAATTTTTTGGATGCCAAATGTCAATAATGGTGAAACGCAGGAAATTTAAGTGCAAAGTTAAATAAAAATTAAAATTAAAATTAAATGGAACTTAATTTTCAATTAAAAACTTTCGTGAAACCGGCTGTTAGACACATATGTTCGTTTTGGTAACCTCTTCCAAAATAGGCCGCATTGAAAACTTGGTCCGGCGTGTAACCACCTTCTTGAATAATTTTTAATAACTTTGGTGGATAGTCCTGCGCAGCTTTACTATCAGCTGAAGCAATTTCACCATTAGTTTTTAAATTATGAAAATTATGTCTTTCAATAAACTTCGAAAACCATCCACCACTAGCTGAAAATTCGTTTTTGTTTTCTTGGTTCGATGTTAATCGGTTGAAAATACGTAGAGCTTTTTGTTTTATTGTTGTAGTATCAACTGGGATTCCATTCTGGTTGAGATCCTCAATCCAAATTGTTAATAGGTTTTCCATTTTTTTCAATAAAAACATTTCTTGAGTATGAAGTTTTCTTCGCATTTACATTTTTGCCGGAAACTACAGATTTTCTAATTACATTTTCATTTTTTTTTATTGTCCGCACTGTAGATTCACTGAGTCCAAGCCTCTTTCCCACATTTGTTGGGCCAGCTCCCTGCTCTAGATAGTCCTAAACTTTTATTTTTGTTTCTAAAGAAATGCCTTTGCGTTCTTTATTTTTTCCGGAATTAGCTTCCATTGTAAAGCTAGCAAAAATGTAAATTCCTTATGAAAAATTTTTATTATTTTTATTACAAAATTATTTTATATACAAAATAATTACCCAAACAACTGCACCGGCCGCTAACTAAATACATTATAACTAGATTTGCAATAATTGATACACATAGAGTAAAATTTTTTTGTTGGGACTTCCCCGTATTATATTAAAAAATTATTACGCGTAAAAATATGTAAACAAGCAAAAAACGAAAAAGCAATCGCGTTAAGTGAGAAATTCGCGTGAAAAAAGGAATTTGCGCTGCAAAAATAACCGCGTTAAAGTGAGAAATTCGCGTGAAAAAAAGGAATTTGCGCTTCAAAAATAATCGCGTTAAAGTGAAATAGCGTAAAAAGAGATCGCGTAAAAAAAGGACTGAGTGTATATTGTAGTATGCTTCAGGAACAATATGTGTATCACCGGTTTTCCGAATTTTGTTTGAAAGCAAATGGTGTTCCGTACTACAATAGAGTTCTAGAAACCATTGAAATTTTGTGGTGTTCTGAAATGTACTACAATGGATTGCATTGAACACACCGAAAGCTTTAAGCTCTTCTGCCACAATCATATGTTTTCTGACATTTTGACCTACAGAAAATAAATTCAAAGTAAAATAATAAATTCAAAATAAATTGAAATCAAAAAACAAAATTTGAAAAAATTATGTGAAAAATATCTAATATATATGTAATAATAAGTAATATGTAATAATTATAATGGACAATGATTTTTTAAGATTGCTTGGAGTTGTAACTAAGTCAGGATCAGTTTTCCTGCCTGTTAATCATAATTATATTTTGCTTGAATTTATTTGCATCAGTTGATGGATGTAAACATAGTACAATACTACATGTGTGTCACTATGTTGGTATATGGTTTCTTGAGCTTTTATTGTAGTACATATCGTAGTACAGACCATATGTCTGTCTTAGGCATAAAGCGCCAAATACACGACACGAACATTTCCGCGAACATTCCCGTTATGTCATGTTTCTGCGAACTTTTCTGTCGTGTATGGTGGTATGGCGAAATAGCTCATAATCGTAGTAATTTCTGAACGGAACAGACGTGCTCGGAAAAGTAAAATGGACAATAAAAAATTTCTGAGTGCATTTATTGAAATGTATAAATCTTTGCCATCATTGTGGCAAGTAAAAAGCAAAGATTCTCTCTTTTTTCTACGCTTAATTGCCACAGCGAGCAATATTGCTGCAGCACAATTGTTGTCCGTATTCATCGCTGTCTGAAAGAGAAATAATGTTCGGCCAAAAGTTCGTATGGTGTATGGCCAAAACTGCGAACAAGATTGCGGAATGTTCGCTGAAATGTTCGTGTCGTGTATTTGGCGCTTAACATAACGTAAGATATTGTGAAAGGCAAGGGAAATCTAACGACTAATCAGGTGTGTTGTGAAATCCATGACATATTTGCAATTGCAAACCATTTTCATCTTTTCGAATATAAACAAAACCAATACCACTAAAGCTGAAACTAGTTATGTAGTTGGTAGATGGCGTTTGCGAATGCGAAAGCGAAAAATTGCGCGTGACTGCGTATATTTCGAGCACCTCCATAAATGCGCTTGTGAATGCGTGGACAGCTGTGTACAAAGTGATATACATACACATTTTTTATTTGCAAGTTTTACAGTCGGTTTTACGAATGAAATTTAAGTGAAAAATTATTAATTTCAGTTTCACCATTTGACTTAATTTTTATTTAAATTCACAATAGGAAAATGGTTCTAAAATGTGTAAAACAAAACTTGGTAGCACTCAGCAAGCGGCGAAAGAATTTTTAATGAGGTATTCGCATTCTCCTGCACGAATTAAACTAGACAACTTTGTTGTTGCTTTCACATGTAAAATTTTCAACTGCTTTGCGTTTTCGAATCCTAGTTCGAATTTCTGAGCGTTGGTTGCGAAAACATGAGAAAGCTAAGTAGCTCATCTCATAAGAACATGAGTATTCAACTCAACTGTAAAACGTTCACATTCGCGATCTCTGTAGTATCAGCTTAAGTATTTATGGGGCAAAATTAACAAAACATTTTTTTGGAACTTTAAGCACATAATAATTTCAAATTATTGAATAAACCCATAAAATAGTATCGAAATGAGAAGTTATTTCAGTTTTTATTTTATTGGACAATGAAAGATATTTAACAACCCTATGCTGTGCACTTGACAAATTTATAAAATATTTTTAATTTTTTCAAATTTTTGTCAATAATAAAATTTTTTCGTATTCTGTGACAATTTTGATAAAAAAAGGCTTCAGCAGGGATAGCTTTTCCCTACACGTGTGTGAAACAAAATAATGTAAACAGAAAAAGCTGATTACTGTCCATTATATTCGAATTGATTTGAATTATTCTATAATGCCTAAGACAGACATATGTTTTCCGTAATATAATGTGTACGACAATAAAAGCTCAAGAAACCATGTACCAGCATAGTGATACACATGTAGTATTCTACTATGTTTACATACACTAGCTGATACAAATAAATTCAAGCAAAATATAATTATGAATAACAGGCAGGAAAATTGATCCTGACTGAGTTACAACTTCAAGCAATCTTAAAATGTTACATTCCATTATAATTATTACTTCTCAACATATTTTTCAAATCATTTTTTTTTAATTTTTGTTTTTTGATTTCAGTTTATTTTGAATTTAATTTATTTTCTGTATGTCAAAATGTCAGAATACATATGATTGTGGCAGAAGAGATTAAAGCTTGAGGTTGATTCATAATCGGATGGCAGAGACTTTATGTATATTCGCTTCTCCATCGCAGATCCCCCCATAGTATTTTGCTCCCCTGCAAAGCCATAGAATACTATATAATATAATACATATACATATGTGCATATCGCTCATTTACATGAATAGTGTCACAACTTAAAAAAGAGGATTTTTCAGGAGAGCGTTTTAAAGTTTTCAATTGTCTCTTAACAACAATTCATTTCCAATAAGTTAAAAATAATAATTAAAATCAAAATGTTAAAGAAATTCATTTGCTGCTACAGTTGCCTTGCTAAGTCTGAATGCCACTTACGTTTCAGTCGGTTTTCTCATTCTGCAGTACCGATGACTCTGGATGCCTCTTCATTTACATGCTATATAAGCTTCATTTTTTGAGTCTTTGCAAGTTTGGTTATTTCGTTTACTACTGAATTCATGGTGAAGGTCAGCAGATCTAATATACCAAAGAGCATTAACTATACTTCTTAGTACCTTATTTTGGAAGCGCTGAATGCAGGCAATACAGTTTTGACTTGAGCAACCTCATAGTTGAGCTCCATAGGCCCAAATTGGTTTTAGTATGTATGTATGTGATTGGCGTTACAACCGTTTAGCCGGTTATAGCCGAATCGACGATAGTGCGCCATCTCTCTCTCTCCTTCGCAGTTCTCTCTCCACCTGGTCCCTCCAACGGAGTGGAGGCCTTCCCCTTCCTCGGCTTCCTCCGGCGGGTACTGCATCGAACACTTTCAGGGCTGGAGTGTTTTCGTCCATTCGGACAACATGACCTAGCCAGCGTAGCCGCTGTCTTTTTATTCGCTGAACTATGTCAATGTCGTCGTAGAACTCGTACAGCTCATCGTTCCATCGTCTGCGGTATTCGCCGTTGCCAATGTTCTTAGGACCATAAATCTTGCGCAAAATTTTCCTCTCGAAAAATCCTAGTGTCGTCTCATCTGATGTTGACATCGTCCAAGCTTCTGCACCGTAGATCAGGACGGGGATGATAAGCGACTTGTAGAGCTTGATTTTGGTTCGTCGAGAGAGGACTTTACTGTTCAATTGCCTACTCAGTCCAAAGTAGCACCTGTTGGCAAGAGTTATTCTGCGCTGGATTTCGAGGCTGACATTGTTCGTGTTGTTGATGCTGGTTCCCAGGTAAACGAAATTATCTACGACCTCGAAGTTATGACTGTCAACAGTGACGTGGGAGCCAAGACGCGAATGCGCCGACTGTTTGCTTGATGACAGGAGATATTTCGTCTTGTCCTCATTCACCTCCAGACCCATTCGCTTCGCCTCCTTATCCATGCGGGAAAAAGCAGAACAAACGGCGCGGTTGTTGCTTCCGATGATATCAATATCATCGGCGTACGCCAGGAGCTGTACACTCTTGTAAAAGATGGTACCCTCTCTGTTTAGCTCTGCAGCTCTTATAATTTTTTCCAGCATCAGGTTAAAGAAGTCGCACGATAGTGAGTCACCTTGTCTGAAACCTCGTTTGGCATCGAACGGCTCGGAGAGGTCCTTCCCAATCATGACGTAGCTTTTGGTGTTGCTCAACGTCAACTTACACAGCCGTATTAGTTTTGCGGGGATACCAAATTCAGACATCGCGGCATAAAGGCAGCTCCTTTTCGTGCTGTCGAAAGCTGCTTTAAAATCGACAAAAGGTGGTGTGTGTCGATCCTCTTTTCACGGGTCTTCTCCAAGATTTGGCGCATGGTGAATATCTGGTCAGTTGTTGATTTTCCAGGTCTAAAGCCACACTGATAAGGTCCAATCAGTTTGTTGACGGTGGGCTTTAGTCTTTCACACAGTACGCTCGATAGAACCTTGTATGCGATATTTAGGAGGCTGATCCCACGGTAATTGGCGCAGATTGTGGGATCTCCCTTTTTATGGATTGGGCAGAGCACACTGAGATTCCAATCGTCAGGCATGCTTTCTTCCGACCATATTTTGCAAAGAAGCTGATGCATGCACCTTATCAGTTCTTCGCCGCCGTATTTGAATAGTTCTGCCGGTAATCTATCGGCCCCCGCTGCTTTGTTGTTCTTCAAGCGGGTAATTGCTATGCGAATTTCTTCATGGTCGGGTAATGGAACATCTATTCCATCGTCATCGATTGGGGAATCGGGTGTTGTACTCTCACTGCCATTCAGCAGGTCGGAGAAGTGTTCCCTCCATAATCCCAGTATGCCCTGGACATCGGTTACCAGATTACCACCTTGGTCTCTACATGAGGGACTTGATTATATATAAACAGCTTGGCTTTAGTACTTGATTATATATAAACAGCTTGTTTTCGATTGAAAGCGTGGATCTCCTACCGACTAGATAGTAAAACTTAGCAAATTTTAAATTAAGCTCACACCTTTTTTTCTTCACATGTTCTTTCCAGCGAAGCTTAGCATCTATGCTGATTCCTAGGTACTTAGCATTATTGTGATGTGGATGTATAAATGATATGGTTTTTTTTTTAAGTAAAGTCTAGGTGCATTGATTTGGAATCGTTTAATTTAGTGCGCCACTTGGAAACCCAATTAGTAATTGCATTGACTGCTGTTTGCACTCGAAGGGAAGATATTTAGGTTGACTCTCCTGCTGCTAACAGGGCTGTGTCATCCGCAAATGTCGCTGTCACATAACTTGAGTCAGTGGGGATATCACTTGAAAAAAGCAAGTAAAGCATTGTCCCCAACACGCTTCCCTGGGGAACACCCGTTTCTATCGGTTGCAAGTTTGAGTATGCATCCTCTTGTTTTATGCGAAAGTATCTATCTTTTAGGTAGGAAGCAATTATTTCGCAATACTGTTTGGGTAACATGCATTTCAGTTTCAGCAGTAGACCCGAATGCCAAACTCTATCAAAAGCCTGAGACACGTCTAAGAAGGCCGCAGAATAAACGTTCTTTTTATCCATAGCATTTTCAATGAAATTAACGATTCGGTGTACCTGGTCAATTGTTAAATGATGATCACGAAAACCGAACTGATGTACTCTCGAAAACTTTCGATAGAGCTGGCAGCAGCGATATTGGCCTGTAAGATGTGACATCATGTAGTAGTTTACCCGGCTTAGGTATCATAATAACTTCAGATACTTTCCAAAGCGATGGAACGCATCTTAAGTATAATGCGCTGTTTACAATGTTTACATCTTTTTATATAATTCTTTAGTAGATTGCGTAATATCACTCCGGTTATTAAATCAAACCCCGGAGCTTCTTTGAGTCTTGCGTTCCTGATAAGACTTTTAATTTATTTGCAAGTAACTGGAAAAATGCTGACGAGTGGATCCAACCAACTATTTTCACAGTTTAGCTCATGTCCATCGTTAGGTGTAAATGTGTTTCTCAAATGATTTGCAAATACTTCATCTTTTTGTGCATTCGTTTTGGCCCATTCAGTTTCATTTAATTTTATTGGTGCGACATGTTTTATTTGTTTATTAATATTCCTTGCAGCTTTCCAGAGCGAATAATCGGTAGTTTTATCAACCGTGAGTTTGGACAAATACGTTTTGAAGGAATAGTTTTTAAACTATCTAATTTTTGTTCTTAGTTCCGCTGTACATCTATTAAGCTCTGTTTTGAGAGCCGGCCTCGTTTGATGCCATCTTCGTCGAAGTTTTTATGGATGCCATCTAAGATGTATTTTGGGAATTTGTTTCCACTTAGATTCACGCGAATATTCGGTGTACTGTTCCACGCAGCATTTTGAATTACTTTTGTGATTGAACTTCACAATCTAAGTCGGCATCTGTCGATATACGCTTTAGCTTAAAATCGACTTTATTCAGAATAGTCTTAAATTTATATCAATCAATAAATTAGATAAAGTACACGTGCCGGACGAAATTACTGGTTTTTCACATAAAGTAACACTGGTGAATGATCAGAGCTTAAATCTGAGCTATTTTCAATACCTAAATTGATTTTCGATACTTTGTTGATGACAAAAAAGTCAAGTAGATCTGCTAATTTCCTACTATATACAGGCCAATAAGTAGGTCTCCCTGTCGAAATGACATTGCATCCAATAACTTGTACAGCTTTCAGTAGTTTTCGACCTTTGGTTGTTGTTAAACGTGATCCCCAATGAATGTGTTTTGCATTAAAGTCACCACCCATGATGTACCTTCCGTCATATTTTTTTAATAAACTCGTATAAGTATCAGTTTTGATATTATGCCTGGGCGGACTATATAGAGCAATTAAGTATAATGACTGACTGTACATTTTTACTGAAATTGCTGTAGCTTGAATTTTTCAGTCTTAATCTGAGCTTCTTCGAAATGTTTAATAATAATTTTGATTAAAACCGCGCTTCCTCCTCGTGCTGAGTTTGCGGGGTGCGGAGTGTGGTATAAGTCATAATTTTTGAATTTTAAAAATGAATGGTTCGTAAAATGTGTTTCGAACAACAAACATACATCAATATTTCTGTAGTTTAGAATAACTTCCAATTCATTTTTACTTTTGGAAAGACCATTGGCGTTCCATAGCATTATTTTCAAAGAGTTATTGTTCATCAATAAATTGTATATGGTATTCTAGAGCGTTGAGCCGCTCATATATGGGCTTAAATAATTTTTCTTGTTCAGTTAGTTTATCCAGAATTTGGGATAACGGACTACTTTTTTTTTATACTCTCGCAACAACAAAGTTGCTAGAGAGTATTATAGTTTTGTTCACATAACGGTTGTTTGTAACACCCAAATCTAAACGAGTTAGATATAGAGTCATATATACCAAAGTGATCAGGGTGACGAGTAGATTTGAAATCCGGATGTCTGTCCGTCCGTCCGTCTGTCCGTCTGTGCAAGCTGTAACTTGAGTAAAAATTAAGATATCTTGATGAAACTAGGCACACTTATTTCTTGTCACCATAGGAAGGTTGCTTTCGAAAATGAGCAAAATCGGACCACTGCCACGCCCACAAAATGGCGAAAACCGAAAACACATAAAGTGCCATAACTAAGCCATAAATAAAGTTATGAAAATGAAATTTGCGACATAGGATCCCTCAGCATTGATATTCTCCTCAACTGTATTACCATTCTTCTTGTCTCTAATTTTTTGCAGTTCTTTTGCAACGACACAACCACGGTAGCTTGCAGGATGAGAATCGCCGCAGTTTCAACATTTGGCAGGAAATTTTTCGGCTTTGGTGCATTCAGTTGTAAGATGTTTGCCTGCACATTTCACACATCTCGATGACTTACCGCAGAAGTTTTTTGTATGTCCAAAAGCTTGACAGTTTTTGCACTGAGGAATTAATTTAGAGGCTTTGATAGGCTCAACCTTGATTATGGTGGTTTTGATCTGATAAACTTTCTTAATGTCCTCGGTAGCAATCGAATAGGTATATTTTCGTTTGACAAAAATTTTTTTGTTGTTCGATAGTCAGTAGGATCAAATGTATTTAGTTTGTAGGCACCGTTACTCAAAAGCTTTATTAAAAATTTGTTTTTTGGTAGAGCGGTAATATTTGAATGTAATTTATTAAAATCTTTAACATCTTTTATTAACTTTTCTTTCAACTAACATTGCATTTATTACCTTAAAAAAAAAAACAATAAAAAAAAATTAATTGAAATATATATAATAAGAACATTTTCTGATATCCAATTACATACCATTTTAATGACATATATAATTATATGTATGTTTGTAATGCATGAACTGAAAAACTACTGTGCCGATTTCAAAAATTCTTTCACCATTGAAAAACATAGTAACATACAAAGCCCGAGTAACATAGACAATATGTATTTAATGCTAGAATCTCAACTTTCTAGAAATAGTTCCCAGACTCCGTGATGAAGAATCTTAATCTGAAACTGGAAATTGTCTTGCAAGTCATTCGCATCGCAATCGCGTGATAAAGAGCTGAGTAACGAGCGCTTGCAGCTGCTTGTTGAACAAAATTTCAAAACCTCCCAAGTACGCGCTTGAGAGTGGAGTACGGAGCGTGCACAGCGGCTTGAAGAACAAAATATTAGAAATATACAAGCTCGCACTAGGGCGTCGAAATCTGAGCATTCCCAACGCTTTCATATTCAGAGAGAAAGACAACGGATACCAAAGTCTAGAAGTCGTAATCAAGTTTTAACTGATTGCAAATATAATATAATTGCATGTGCGAACACACGCAAGAAACGGGAAAGTACATACATATATATGTACGGGAGAGTATGAATAAGTGTGTAAAAACTTATAACTTTTGAATTGTTTGTTTAAACCCGTGCGAAGCCGGAGCGGTTTTCTTCTTCTTGACTGGCGTAGACACCGCTTACGCGGTTATAGCCGAGTCCAAAACAGCGCGCCACGTATCCCTCCTTCTGGCAGTTTGGCGCCAATTGGTTATACCAAGCGAAGCCAGGTCCCTCTCCACCTGGTCCTCCCCTCTTCCTCGGCTTCCACCAGCGGGTATTGCATCGAATACTTTCAGAGCTGGAGCACTTTCATCCATTCGAACAACATGTCCTAGCCAGCGTAGCCGCTGTTTTTTTATTCGCTGGACTATGTCTATGTCGTCGAATAACACATACAGCTCATCGTTCCATCGTCTGCGGTATTCGCCGTTGCCAATGTTTAAGGGACCATAAATCTTCCGCAAAACCTTTCTCTCGAAAACTCCCAGTGCCGTCTCATCGGATGTTGACATCGTTCACGCTTCACACACATCTGCTCCATCATCGTCGATTGGGGAATCGAGTTCGCCATCTCCTGTTATTGTACTTTCACTGCCATTCAGCAGGCTGGAGAAGTGTTCCCTCCACAAACTCAGTATACTCTGGTTATCAATAACTAGATCACCTCTGGTTGCAGCTGTACGTAAGGAGTTGGTATGCTGTCCCACATCTCCCTTATACCGAGATGCTGATGAGTGCTCTCAGAGATCAGGAGTGCAAGTCGAGTAGAAAATCGTTCGGCTGTCGGTTGTGATTGCAGCTTCTCGATGTTGAACCTTCCTTGCGGGTGCGTATTTTAGCTGCTACAAGATAGTGGTCCGAGTCGATGTTGGGACCACGAAGCGTACGCACATCAGAAACACTGGAGACATGTCGTCCATCTATCACAACATGATCGAACTGGTTGCGAGTGATTTGATCCGGGGACAGCCAAGTAGCTTGAGAGATTTTCTTATGCTGGAATCTAGTACTACAGACGTCCATATTTCGGGCCCCAGCGAAGTCGATCAGCCTCAGACCGTTTGGTGATGTTTCGTCATGGAGGCTGAATTTTCCGACTGTTGTGCCAAAGACACCTTCTTTACCCACCCTAGCGTTGAAATCGCCAAGCACGATTTTGACAGCGTGGCGGGGGCAGCGCTCATAGGTACGTTCTAGGCGCTCATAGAAAGTATCTTTGATCACTTCGTCCTTCTCTTCCGTCGGGGCGTGGGCGCAAATCAGGTGGCTAGACGTTCATCCACCGGAGTGAATGCCAGGACTCGACGACGGAGTCTCTCTCTCACCACGAATCCCACACCGAATTTGCGCTCCTTTATATGGCCTCTGTAGTAGATGTCACGAGGACCCACCTTCTTCCGTCCTTGTCCCGTCCTTCGCATTTCTTGGATTGAGGTGATGTCAGCCTTTACTCTTACGAGGACATCAACCCGCTGGGCAGAGGCACCTTCCCAATTAAGGGTCCGGACATTCCAGGTGCATGCCCTTAAATCGTAGTCCGTTAAACGTTTGCTGTGGTCGTCATCAAAATTGGGGTCTCGCATCCGAGGCTGGTTTGTTCTTTTATTTGGGGGGGGGGGGGGTTGGTGTTTTTATGTGGTGAGTCCCAAACCCTACGCACAACCTCGAAGCGGGTTTCGCCTTCTCACTTTAGCTCGCCTCCAAACGGATGTCTGTTGGCTACCCAGAGGATACTTGGTCTAAGACCGGAAGTCGTGAGCTGCTTGAGCCACATGTAAAAGAATCGTTCCTGGCCACTCCCAAGTAAATTACAGTCAGAAACTTTCCTCACTTACGTGAACTTCTACATATGACTCCATCCGCCGGAGCGGTCTGCTAGTCATATATATAATATAAGAACATTTTCTGTTATTAAATTACATACCATAAGTGACTTATTACAGCTATTGTCATTACTTATATGTATAACCAAAAAAATATGTAAATATTTTGTGCCCAAAAATTAGTTGACATTTGAATTTAAACAGCGCGCGTCGAACGATTTGGAGAATTTTTTTTTTAGTTTGGTAGTACTGTCAGTCACTTTTATGTCAAATTTCATGTCAAAATATTCTTTAGGAGTCTAGGGACTTCATCGCCGCGCACCATGCGCAGCTTACAGTTGTCCCATAGCTCCGACATAGTCTCCACCATGGAACGAATGGCTGAAGTGTCCTCCACGGAGTTGAAGGCCAGACGGAAGACGCCCTTCTCGAAGCGAGCCATGTCGATTTTGAAGACAGACCTGCTGGAAGTCGACGATAGGATTAGGTCCATTAGACCGTCACCGAAAGCCGCCTCAAACTGGGGCTGCTGCTCTGTCGACATGCTCCCCCCGAGTCTACCCGTGTCTATTACTGCATAGTAAAAGGATGGGCCACCTCAGCGAAGATCTCTTGTCCTTCTCTACACTGACGTTGCTTTTTTTGCTGGTCCCCGAACCTGAGGGATCATTGCTGTTCCGCTCGGGTGGTCCTTTGCAAGGAGCTTGATGTTTAGCTCTCTTCGGGCTTTTTGGTTCCTCAGGTGTTCGGAGTAGGGCTCTTAAAATTATTCGATTAACCTGAAAACCGATTATTCGAATATCCGGTTTGTAACCGCTCGTACGAATATTAACCGGTTAGCACTATTCGATTAGTCGCAATGTTACGACTATTCGAATAGTCGTTCTACTGCGGTTATTCGAATAGTTATACTGTCACTATTCGAATAAATGAAAATTGTTTGAAATCCAAGCAGCCTTTGATGTTTGTTTGTTTTTACTTGTGAAAATGTCAATTGTGCGCATTTTTCCTGTGTTTCACATTATCCGAATAGTGCAAACCGAATATTATTTTTCGAATAATGTCCTATTCGGTTAATTCGGTTAGTCGAATACCAAGAGCTCTAGTTCGGAGTCTTTTCCCTGACTCCGGAGGAAGGCTTGTTCCGGCAGCCGCTGTTTGCGTGATGCTCGTCTAGCGGCACCAGAGCGTATGCCAGATTTTCGGGCAGTGTTCCCTTCCCCTTCGGTTTTTTGTTTTGGCGAACATTTTTGTTCGTCTTTGAGCGGGATTGTAGCCTTCAGAATCCGTGCCCCTGCCACAGACGAAGCTGTAGGTGGATTGCCATTTGCGTGGGTTCCATCTGGAGTAATAAATCTCTTGTTATTACCTTCGCTCATCATCATTAGTCCCGTAAGTGGGCGACGCCACGGCCAATTTACATTTTTTTTTTAATCTGAGCGCAGGTTTTGTCTGCCATTTTTTCTGTAAAATTTAGTGTTTCTGGTGTTTTTTGTTAGTGAGTTATCGCACTTTTAGGAATTTTGAATGTAACCTTTGTTTGATATTTAACTATGTTTATTGTTGTATGTATTCGTAAGGGAAGCAACTGCAGAAAGTTTGGTTTATATCCCTTTCTGACCTAGCTATAACAATTGTGAGATCTGATTTTAACTACAGTAAGCTACCTAAAATATTTATTTTTCATGTGTTAACCTGCAAGCAGTGATTGTGATATGTTTTTCAATAGAACTGCAAAAAAACATTTGAACGATAAATAGCGGATCACAGGCTTTAGATTCAAAGAGTAATTTAGCAAGTGTTATTCAGGCACAGAATACAGTTTCGTTGCATGCTCACAAATGTGTTATCTTCCTAATTTCTAGGAAGGGGCAGGGACATTTGAAGACTGCGGTCTTGGACATGGGCCATCTATAGTTATGCGACTAATAATGGAATGGAATACAGAGGAGACTGCAAGATTTCCGGACTATCAAAGTCGAAAGTCAAGTAATTTTTAACATTCAAAATGGAGCTTGGCACTGTACTAGCAGCTTACTTCGAAGCTCCTTATCTGGTTGAACCCTTTAAATTGCCTGAACACTTTTACGGAACTAAATATCGACCTCATGATGCACCTGATGACATACGTTATGATCGCTATGACCACTGGCCTTCAATTTCAGATGATTCGCCGAGGGTTTGCTGCAATAATTGCGGAAGTCGATCAAAAGGAAGATGCCAAAAATGTAAGGTTACCCTTTGTCTGGCAAAAAATAAGGACTGTTTTGAAAAGTACCATACACGTAACTGACTAAAGAATATACAATTGCATTCTATTTCTTAGTAACCTAACTTTCTTTTCTTTTATTCAAACAATTAAAGTTAAACTGATTTTTATGAAATAGTGAAGTATTTGAAAATTTTTGAGTGAAATAAAAAATTTTAAAAATTATCCTGTATTATTTTTGAGGGGATATTTTACAGCTTATAACCTAGATACCACAAATGTGCGATGTCCTGTTTTTAAAAAAGGACACTTTGGAAGCGTTTTTCAGGTTAATGCCAATATTTACAAAAAAATTGTATTCCAACGTCTAATGCGAAATTATTAAGAAAAATATCCCTAGGTCTGAAAGGGATATAGTTTTATTGGTTTGCCTCGCCCACTTAAAAAAAAATTACATCCAAATATTCCGTGCCCTAGTGTGATCATCTGTACCAAATACTACTTTCATAACTTTATTTTTGGATTAGTTAAGACACTTTATAAGTTTTGGCATTTTATGGGTATGGTAATGGTCCGATTTCACCCATATTCCATAGCAAACCTCCCACGGTCAAGTTGCATCAAGATATGTTAATTTTCACTCAAGTTATTCGTTGCACGGACGGATGGACTTCGCACTATGAAGGGGCATATGTGGATGTAATTTTTTATGGGAAGTGGGCGTGGCCCCGCTCCCTACTAAGTTTTTTGTACATATCTCGTAAACTACTAAAGCTATATCTACCAAACTTCTAGAAGCGTTTCTTTTAGGTACTACCTTATACAGTCCAAAAATGGAGGAAATCGGATTATAACCACGCCCACCTCCCATACGAAGGTTATGTTGAAAATTACTAAAAGGGCTTTAATTCAGCAAGGAAAACCACCAGAAACCTTAAATTTCATTATAAAGATGGTACAAAATTTTAAGTGTGTGTGGAGCGCCCACTTATGGGTCAAAAACTATATCGCCGAAACTACTCGACCATTTTCAATGAAATTCGACCCATAATATCCTCCTAGTTTCCCAATGATATGTTGTGAAAATAGTCCAAATCGGTTCACAAATACGCCTACTTCCCATATACCAGAACTTTGAAGTCGATCTGATTCGTTTACTTTACAATATATAAAGAACTTTGCAAAAATACTGCATTTAAAGAGTGGCCTCGAAAGATTTACCTATATTTTCGGTAAAAATGTATTTGAAGCACTGAGGTCCTCATGTTAGGAATATCAGGCCCTGAAAACTTATGTGTCGATTTCACGGATTTTTTGAAGGGAGATACCACATTATAAATGCAGTATTTATGTAGTGAAGTAGTAAAGTGAAGGCACCAGATGGAATTCAAAATTTACTTATATGGGAAGTAAGTGTGGTTGTGAACTGATTTCTCCCATTATTAGGATAATCAATAAAATATAATTAACCGAATTTCATTGAAATTGGGCGAGTTATAATCCGATTTCGTCCATTTTTAGACTGCCTAGAAACTTTATTGTTATAGCTTTATTAGTTTAGGAGATATGTACATAAAACTTATATCCAAATATGCCCCTCCCTAATGCGATCATTTGTTACAAATTTTTCTTTTATTGCTTTATTTATGGCTTAGTTATGGCACTTTATATGTTTTTGGTTAGTAGTCCGATTTCGAACAAGTTTCATCAATTTTTACTCGAAATACAAATATTTTTATACTCTCGCAACATGTTGCACAAGAGTGTTATAGTTTTGATCACATAACGGTTGTTTGTATCACCCAGAAATAAAAAAGTTAGATATGGGGCTATATATATATAAATGATCAAGTTGACGATTGAAGTTGAAATCCGGATGTCTGTCCGTCCGTCTGTCTGTCCGTCTGCAAGCTATAACTTGAGTAAATATTGAGATATCTTAATGAAACTTGGAACACATATTCCTTGGCACCCTGAGGAGGTTGCTGCCACACCCACAAAATGCCGAAAGCCGAAAACACATAAAGTGTCATAACTAAACCATAAATAAAGTTATGAAAGTAAAATTTGGTACAAAGGATCGCATTAATGAGGGGCACATTTGGGTGCATTTTTTTTTAATGGGCGTGGCCCCGCCCCCCAAATAGGTTTTTTGTATATATCTTACAATCCAAAGAAACTGTATAAACCAAACTTTCTGTATCCGTTTCTTTCAGCCATTTCCTTATACAGTCCAAAACTGAAAGCAATTGGATAATAACCACGCCAACCTCCCATACAAAGGTTATATTGAAAATTACTAAAAGTGAGTTAACTCACTAACGAAAAACGTCTGAAACACTAAATTTTACATGAGAAATGGCAGATGTAAGCTGCACTCAGATTTTTTTACAAAATAGAAAATAGGCGTGGCGTCACCTACTTATGGGTCAAGAACCATATCTCCGAAACTACTCGACCGATTTCAATGAAATTCGGAATATAATATTTTCTTGACACCCTGACAATACGGATGAAAAATCTTCCCATATAACTCAATTCTGAATTCCAACTGATTCGTTCACTTTATAATATATACATAAGGAACCGATGAAGATAGCGCAATAAAACTTTACACAAATACTGTATATCATCTGTAGCTTCAATTATGGAAACAAATTGTGTGTCTCTGTTCCAAAAATTATTAAAATCGGATCAGAACTTCCCATATAATATATAAGCCCATATATGATGATTTTCGTTTTTCTATAGGACTTTATGCCGAATATATGGGTCAAACTGAGTGCTATCTTAATAACATTACATAAATAAATTGCGAGAGTATAAAATGTTCCCCTTTCGAGGTTGGTCACCTTGTCGTGGCGAAGGGGCTTAAGTAATAGAAATGTGAGAATCCCAAATGGGAACCCACACTGCTCTTACGAACTAAGAGGGAAACCTCATAATTTTCATAAAGGGGGTGTGGATGAATAAACCTTTTGGTTTCACACCCACCTCTTGTTGTGGAAAGTGTGAGGATACCCGCACCAACACCACCCTAAGCCAAGGTGTCGAGGTACCCGTGCCGAGGGCTGAATGGTCAGCGGGCGGTAATGAATAGCTGATCGCGAACGGTCCCCTCCGATGCCCAGGCGAGGTCGGAGGTATCAAATGCCTTCTCTCCGCATACCGGCTCTGCGGACGAGCGACCAACCCCTTCCAGCTTACTCGTGGGACCAAACATGAACTCAGAAAAAAATAACAAAACAAAAACAACAACAACTAACACTTTGACGACCATTGCAACTGTGACATGGACTACGGAAACAAAGTATCGGAATCAGACCATGGAATCCGATGAAGACGCACTCCTCGCCTCCAGTCAGGAGACGATAACGAGTGCTACTGGAGGTACCAGTCATAGTACGCCGGTAGCGACAGCAGCTAATACAGTGGGTACCAACCAAAGTACAAATATTCCTTGGGACCGAGAGAGGGTTGCTTTCGAAAATGGGCGGAATCGCACCATTGCCACGCCAACAAAATGGTGAAAACCAAAAACACATAAAGTGTCATAACTAAGCTATAAATGAAGTTATAAAAGTAAAATTTGGAATAAAGGATCGCACTAGGAAGGGGCATATTTGGGTCTAATTTTTTTGGGGAAGTGGGCGTAGCTGTTATTTGTATTTAACTCGCAAACCAATAAAGCTATATAAACCAAACTTTCTGCAGTCGGTTCTCTTACGTACACCACCACACACCATGAAAATAGTTGAAATCGGATAATACCCACGCTCACCTCCCATACAAAGGTTAGATTGAAAATAACTACAATGAAATTCGGTATATAATATTTTCTTGACACTCTGACAACACGGATGAAAAATGGGCGAAATGGGTTCACTAGCACGCCAACTTCCCATATAACTCAATTTTGAATTCCATCTGATTCGTTCACTTTGTAATACAGTGGAACTTCTCTAACTCGAATCACCATAATCCACAAAAAAACTTCGAGCTATAGAAATTTTCATTGAAATATAATTTAAAAAAAAGCTGTAAAATATAGATTTATCCACAGTTTTAGTTATTGACTTCGCAAAAAATTTTATTTAAATACATTAAAACATGTATTCAGAAATTTTGTTTGTTGCACTTTGCTATTATTGGCTCTTGACGTCTATATCACATACCTTTTTTACATAATTTATGCAATCCACAAATGAAATATATTTTTTGTTTCCTCCCTCCAACTAAAGTACCCCAAATTTTCAAAAAAGTTGCTTAGAGCGTATTATAGTTTTGTTCACATAAGGGTTGTTTGTAACACCCAAAACTAAACGAGTTAGATATAGAGTCATATAAAGGGTGATTTTTTAAGAGCTTGATAACTTTTTTTTTTTTTTAAAACGCATAAAATTTGCAAAATCTCATCGGTTCTTTATTTGAAACGTTAGATTGGTTCATGACATTTACTTTTTGAAGATAATTTCATTTAAATGTTGACCGCGGCTGCGTCTTAGGTGGTCCATTCGGAAAGTCCAATTTTGGGCAACTTTTTCGAGCATTTCGGCCGGAATAGCCCGAATTTCTTCGGAAATGTTGTCTTCCAAAGCTGGAATAGTTGCTGGCTTATTTCTGTAGACTTTAGACTTGACGTAGCCCCACAAAAAATAGTCTAAAGGCGTTAAATCGCATGATCTTGGTGGCCAACTTACGGGTCCATTTCTTGAGATGAATTGTTCTCCGAAGTTTTCCCTCAAAATGGCCATAGAATCGCGAGCTGTGTGGCATGTAGCGCCATCTTGTTGAAACCACATGTCAACCAAGTTCAGTTCTTCCATTTTTGGCAACAAAAAGTTTGTTAGCATCGAACGATAGCGATCGCCATTCACCGTAACGTTGCGTCCAACAGCATCTTTGAAAAAATACGGTCCAATGATTCCACCAGCGTACAAACCACACCAAACAGTGCATTTTTCGGGATGCATGGGCAGTTCTTGAACGGCTTCTGGTTGCTCTTCACCCCAAATGCGGCAATTTTGCTTATTTACGTAGCCATTCAACCAGAAATGAGCCTCATCGCTGAACAAAATTTGTCGATAAAAAAGCGGATTTTCTGCCAACTTTTCTAGGGCCCATTCACTGAAAAATTCGACGTTGTGGCAGATCGTTCGGTTTCAGTTCTTGCACGAGCTGTATTTTATACGGTTTTACACCAAGATCTTTGCGTAAAATCTTCCATGTGGTCGAATAACACAAACCCAATTGCTGCGAACGGCGACGAATCGACATTTCACGGTCTTCAGCCACACTCTCAGAAACAGACGCAATATTCTCTTCTGTACGCACTGTACGCATTCGTGTGGTTGGTTTAATGTCCAATAAAGTAAACTGAGTGCGAAACTTGGTCACAATCGCATTAATTGTTTGCTCACTTGGTCGATTATGTAGACCATAAATCGGACGTAAAGCGCGAAACACATTTCGAACCGAACACTGATTTTGGTAATAAAATTCAATGATTTGCAAGCGTTGCTCGTTAGTAAGTCTATTCATGATGAAATGTCAAAGCATACTGATACAATATCAATGAAACTTGGTTAGTATTTTCCTTACATCCCAATGATATGTTGTGAAAATTGGCCTTCCTATATACCAGAACTTTGAAGTCGATCTGAATAGTTTACTTTACAATATGTTAAGTAAGCAGTAGAAAAGTTACAAAAGTTACAATCATCGTAATCGTATTAAAACGAATTTCTATTGCAGTTGCTTTTCGTAAGTGCTTAATATAAGCCTTGTTTTGATCATAATCATCTGAATTTTAGCTTGAAAACACCAAAAGTTCTTCCAATTATAGGCTTAGCTTTGCAATTACAAAACTAATTTTTGTGTGTGCTGTGCTGTTATTATACTCTCGCAACAAAGTTGCTAAAGAGAGTATAATAGTTTTGTCCATATAACGGTTGTTTGTAAGTCCTAAAACTAAACGAGTTAGATATAGGGTTAAGTATGTATATCAAAATGATCAGGGTGAAGAGTAAAGTTCAAATCCTTCTAAAATTTGAGATATTTTAATGAAACTTGGAACACGTGTTCTTTGGCACCATAAGAAGGTTAAGTTCGAAGATTTGCGGAATCGAACCACTGCCACGCCATAACTAAGCCATAAATTAAGCTATGAACTTAAAATTTGGTGCAATCGATTGTTCTAGGAAGGTGCATATTTGGATTTAATTTTTTTGAGAAGGTAGGCGTGGCCCCGCCCCCTACTAATTTTGTTGTACATATCTCGTAAACTACTAAACCTATATCAACGAAACTTTAGGTAGTCGTTTTTTTCAGGCATTTCCTTATATACATAGTTAAAAAATGGACAAAATCGGTTTACGTTAAAAACTACTAAATGTGCTAAAAATGCTTTAATTCAGTAAGGAAAACGAATAGAAGCCTTAAATATCTTTACAAAGAAGGCACAGAAGAGCTGCATTCAAAATTGTACACAAAATTTAGAATGGACGTGGTTCCGCCTACTTATCGGTCAAAAACCATATTTCCGAAACTACTCAACCAATTTCAATTCGGTTTGTAATATTTCCCTTGCATCCCAATTATATGTTGTGAAAATAGGCCAAATCGGTTCACAACCACGCCTACTTTCCATATACCATAACTTTGAAGTCGATCTGAATCGTTTATTTTACAATATATAAAGTAAGCACTAGTGAAGATTTCGGAACAGAACTTTGCACAAATACTACATTTATAGTGTGGCATAGCCGTTCTTAAAATCGTCGAAAACGGACCATAATTCTTCAAGGCCCCATGTATCGAACATGAGGACCTCAGGGCTTCTAATTCTTTTTTTACCGAAAATATAGGTAAGTCTCTCAGATATTTTGAAGAAATTCGGAGGGAATATCTTTCTTTTAATAATATGTATCCGTGCCTAAAATACGTGAAATCGGGTCATAACTTCACCTAACTCCCATATACCTAATATTAGGGTTTCCAACATTCAATGGACTTTATACCATATACATATATGCCGAATATGTGGGTCAAATTGTTTGTTATATTAATAAAATTAAATAAATAAACTGAGGGAGTATAAAATGTTCGGTTACACCCGAACTTAGCTCTTCCTTACATGTTTTTATATATATGTTGTCACAAATGTTTGTTGTTTGCGTGTTTGCATTTTCAATTCCCCGCTATATATGTATACATAGCTTTTCTATAAAAGTGTACTTTGTTTAAGGATATGTATTTGAGTATATACATATGTTGCATACCTTTAAGCGCATCTTTTTGCTAAGTTGCTCACTCATTTGATTACCTTCATGCAGTGTCAGTACCACTGGAAAAAGTTACAAACAAACAAACAAATATACATACATACAAGTGAAGCTAATAAAAGCATATTAAAAACAAAATCACTTGCTCACAACATTTGCTTATTCCGCAAATACATGAAAATAATTCTGCTTACAAAAAAAAAATGTTGTATTTAATGCAGATCTGCATGGCATGTGACACTTGAATTTAATTTCTCTGCTGACAACATTCACTTAGTTTTTTTTTGAGCAATGTGAATGGCGGTCAGCTGTTCATTGAAAATAACCAAAAGTTCTATTTCTCTACTGCTATCTAGTGACTGTTAGGCAAGTGCACTTTTTTAACTCAATATTAAAATTTTTTGATTTTTTTTTTCTAAAAATTAAAATAAACAAAACTCTGCATCTCTACTGCTATCTTTTTTTCCCAATATTAATTTATTTATACTGATACTGATCTTTAAAGCCTAACAATAAGTTATAAAATCTTAAATCCAATTTAAACTAGACAAGCTCAACCAGGTAATTGAGTTGTTTTGGTGAAACGTTGCTCTTTGGTATGCAGGCATATCTCTTCATTTTAGACGTGATTGATTACAGGATTGTACTAAAACATTAGTCAATGGGCTATCTAGTGAATGTTAATCAATGGCTAACTTTTTGAATTCAATATTATATTGATTGATTTTTATGATACATTAGGATGTAGTGGCCCAAAACGGCACTCAGCTATTTCCTGGCTAATTGCTACTATTTTTCCGGATCTTTACTTTCGTTCTTTGTTAAAGTGACTTGTCAATGACATTCTTCCTCTTTCTGATGTGCAACAGATACAGTTAAGAAACAGACTTATACATATAGGAACGGATTGTCCATTCTATTTTATGCTCCGTAATGATGTATTCGGGCAGAATTACAGCATTATTCCCTTCATGTAAATTGTCAGCCATGTTTTTATATCCCGGAAAGTGCACGTTGACTAGGTCCTCTAACAACATAACCTAAAGGAAAACTTTCAAAATAATTTTTTCTTAGGAATAATATTTAGAACAAAACAAAATACCAAGTAAACGACGTCACATCTTATTTCGTGTGTACACTTTTGCCGTACCGTTATTGGCGCCAGTATATAATAAGCATTGCCAATTAGCAGTAAGCAGCAGTTTAAATTAAATTATATTTTAAGTCCTTTTTTAATAAAATGTTAACTTTGAAAGTGGTCGGGAGCTGAGATAAATTTAAATATCGTAGTGGGTCCTCGTACGTCTATAGAAAAACGCGAATTAGTGATTACTCATTACAAAATTGGAAAATAGCAGAAAAAATACCTATGTGGTAGGAACGCCCGCATAATCACCAGACCATACCTCAGAAACTACTCGGCCGCTTTCAATGAAATTCGGTATATATATTGACACCCTGATGAAATATGGGCGAAATCGGTTCACAACCACGCCTAATTCCAATATAACTCAATTTTGAATTCTAACTGGTTCGTTCACTTTATAATATTTACATTAGGAACCAACTATTTGAGGCCTTATATCACTCGCGGATAAATTGTTGGATTATAACTTTTCAATGCCCGGGATATCGAACACGAAGAACTCAGTGCCTAAGGGTAATTTTTCACCAAAAATATCGGTAAATATCTCTCAAATATTTTAATTTAATCCAAAACGAATCGTTTTCTTCTAATAGTGTGTCTCTGTACCAAAAATTGATAAAATCGTGTCATAACTTCTCCTATTTCCCATATACCTAATTATAGGCTTTTCACGACGGGCTTCTTCTTCTTGACTGGCGTAGGCAACGCTACTCGGTTATAGCCGAGTCCACAATAGCGCGCCATTCGTTTCTTCTCTTGGCAGTTTTGCACCAATTGCTAATGCCAAGTGAAGTTAGGTCCTTCTCCACCAGCTCTTTCCAACGGAGTGTATGTCTGCCTCTTCTGCATCGAACATTTTCAGAGCTGGAGCATTTTCGTCTATTCGAACAACATGACCTGACCAGCGTAACCGCTGTCTTATTATTCCCTGAAATATGTTAATATCGTCGTATAAGTCGTACAGCTATTATTCCATCGTCTGCGGTATTCGCCGTGGCCAATGTTTAAGGGACCATAAATCTTTCTCTCGTGTCGCCTCATCGGATGTTGACATCGTCCCCATTTCTGCACCATAAAGTAGGACGGGAATGAAGAGGGGCTAGTAGAGTTTGGTTTTTGTTCGTCGAGAGAGGACTTTACTTTTCAATTGCCTACTCAGTCCAAAGTAGCACCTGTTGGCAAGAGTGATTCTGCGTTGGATTTCAAGGCTGACATTATTATCAGTGTTGATGCTGGTGCCTAGTTATACGAAATTATCTACAACTTCAAAGTTATGACTGTCAACAGTGACGTGAGAGCCAAGACGCGAATGCGCTGACTGTTCATTTGATGACAGGAGATATTTCGTCTTGTCCTCGTTCACCTCCAGACCCATATGCTTCGCTACCTTATCCAGTCTGGAAAAAGCAGAACAGAAGCACCTGTTGTCAAGAGCGATTCAGCGTTAGATTTCCAGGCTGATATAGTTATTGCTGTTAATGTTGGTTCCCAGATAGAGGAAGGTATCTACAACTTCAAAGTTATGACTGTCAACAGTGACGTGTGAACCAAGACGCGACAGCGCTGACTGTTTGTTTGATGACAGGAGATATTTCGTCTTGTCCTCGTTCACCACCACATCCATACGCTTCGCTTCCTTATCCTGTCTGGAAAAAGCAGAACTAACGGCGCGGGTGTTGCTCCCGATGATATCAATATCTTCGGTGTACGCCAGTAGCTGTACACTCTTATACAATATTGTACTTTCTCTGTTTAGGTCTGCAGCTCGAACTATTTTTTACAGCATTAGGTTAAAGAAGTCACTCGATAATGAGTCACCCTGTCTGAAAACTCGTTTGGTATCGAACGGCTCGGAGAGGTCCTTCCCGATCCTTACGGAGCTTTGGGTATTGCTCAACGTCAACGTACACAGCCGTATTGGTTTTGCAGAGATACCAAATTCAGACATCGCGGCATAGGGGCAGCTGCTTTTCGTTCTGTCGAAAGTAGCTTTAAAATCGACAAAGAGATGGGTCTTCTCCAAGATTTGGCGCATGGTGAATATCTGGTCAGTTGTTTATTTTCCATATCTAAAGCCACACTGATAAAGTCCAATCAGTTTGTTGACGGTGGGCTTTAGTCTTTCACACAGTACGCTCGATAGGACTTTATATGCGATGTTAAGGATGCTTATCCCACGGTAGTTGGCGCAGATTGTGGGGTCTCCCTTTTCGTGGATTGGTACACTTAGATTCCAATCGTCGGGCATGCTTTCTTCCGACCATATTCCGCAAAGAATTGCTATTCGAATTTCTTCATGCTCGTGTAATGGAACATCTATTCCATCGTCATCGATTGGGGAACCGGGTTCGCGGTCTTCTGGTGTTGTACTTTCTCTGCCAATCAACAGGTCGGAGAAGTGTTCCATCCATAATCCCAGTATGCTTTGGACATCCGTTACCAGATTAACTCCTTGGTCCTTACATGATAATGCTCCGGTCTTGAAACCCTCTGTAAATCGCCTCATCTTTTCATAAATTTTTCAAGCTTTTCATACTCACGCATTTCGGCCTCTTTCTTTTTAGCTTCCCTCTTCAGTTCTCGTTATCTATCCAGAACGTGTTGTGGACGATCGCAATGTTGCGAGGTGGGCAGTATTTTTTCTCTCCACTGCGGAACGACAATTCTCATTGTGTCATTTGAGATGCCGTTCCAACAGCTCCCTTTTATCGAGAAGCTGATGAGTGCTCTCAGAGAACAGGAGTGCAAGTCGAGTATAAAATCGTTCGATCAGGGGACAGCCAAGTAGCTTGATGTATTTTCTTATGCTGGAATCTGGTACTACAGACGAACATATTTCGGGCCCCAGCGAAGTCGATCAGCCTCAGGCCATTTGGCGATTTTTCGTAATGGAGGCTGAATTTTCCGACTGTTGTGCCAAAGACACCTTCTTTACCCACCCTGGCGTTAAAATCGCCAAGCACGATTTTGACATCGTGGAGGGGGCAGCGCTCATAGGTGCGTTCTAGTCGCTCATAGAAAGCATCTTTGGTCACATCGTCCTTCTTTTCCGTTGGGGCGTGGGCGCAATTCAGCGATATGTTGAAGGACCTCGCGGATTGTGGCAAGGCGTTCAGCCACCGGGGTGAATGCCAGGACTCGGCGACGGAGTCTCTCTCCCATCACAAATCCAACACCAAATTTGCGCTCCTTTATATGGCCTCTGTTCGGTCTTTCATTGGGGAGGTTTGTTTTAAGTGGTGGTTCCCAAACCCTACGCACAACCGCAGAAGCGGGCTTCGCCTTCTCACTTTAGCTCGCCTTCAAGCGGATGTCTATTGGTTACCCAGAGGATACTTGGTCTAAAACCGGAAGTCGTGAGCTGCTTGAGTCATATGCAAAAGAATCGTTCCTGGCCACTCCCAAGGGAATGGCAATCAGAAACTTTCCTCACTTGCGTGAACTTCTTCATATGAACCCATCCCCCAATCCTCATCATACCTTCTGATGTTTAGTCTTTTCCGAAAGCCAATGGTTTCGGTTGCAGCTGTAGGTAAGTAGCTTGATATGCCGCCCACAGTTCCCTTATACCGAGTTGCTGCTGAGTGCTCTCAGAGAACAGGGGTGCAAGTCGAGTAGAAAATCGTTCGGATGTCGGTCGTGATTACAGCCTCTCGCTGTCGAACCTTCCTTGTGTTTGTTGACGTGCGTGCTTTATTTATTTAATTTTATTAAAATAACACACAATTTTACCCACATATTCGGCATATATATGGTACTAGCAGACCCGGCGAACTTCGTACCGCCTTAGCGTAAATTTGGTGCACTACTTTATTTTGTATAGCTGACCTATCTTATGTATGCGTACCTATTCAATTTGAACTGGAATCTATAATATCCTCCATATAAAAATGAATACTTATTACAAATTGTTTGTATGGGAGATTAGAAAGGTGTGAATTTTAGGCATTTTCAGGAATTTTTTTCTCTCCGTAAGAAACATCCTCAAACCCCCTGGAATACACACAAAAAATAATCAGCCAAATCGGTCAAGCCGGTTTCATGCTATGTCGTGACAACGGAAAACGCAGAGAAAAAATTTGATATTGTTGCAAATTAGTGGTATGTTAGTTGTTTATTGGCGAATCTTTATGTGTCGCCATAAAGTAGATGATTTTAATCATGCGATTATCCAGGAATAATTGGAAGAGTCTGGCGTAAATCACCTGCCAACAGAATCATGGCTCCACCAAAAAAGTTTTGGTTGTCGCGTAAATCTTTTGAAGTCCTTCGCAGTGCCTCCAGCGACTTCATGAATATCTGGAAAATCTTCGCTATAGCGCTACTTTTGACGATTTTGCAGACTGGTGTTTCTTCGATTTGCAATTTAGGAATAATTTCAAGGCCGAATGTGACGTTGGTTTGCCTACTAACAGTTGCCAAGTTGCCCCTATTCCCGTTAACATTAGTGGTGAAAATGAGAGAAATTGGTTCAGGAATTACATCAGCCCTCATATACTATATATGATGATTTTATATTGGACTTTATGCCGAATATATGGGTCAAATTGTGTGTTTTTCTTAAAAAATTAATGTTCGGTTGCACTTAGCCTTTCCTTATATGTTACAAATTGTTTAGGGCTATCGACACAACCTTATACAGTTAAACACTGACAAAAAGTATTTCAACAAAGTAACAATGACAACCTTCAAAATGTTATTATTTTTTGTTTTCTTTTTTAATATTTTTGTTGTCAATTCAAATAAAATGCTCTTTTTATTATCTTCCTCGCAATTTTTCCATATTTACTTAATTTCTAAACCTTTCCTGCCCTTCCCCGAATATTTCAAGAATTCAATTAGCCAGATCGGTTTGGCCGTTCTCGACTTTTTGCGAGACTAACGAACAGCAATTCATTTTTATATCTATAGATTAGAAATTGTTTGTATGAGAATTTAAAAAAGTGTGGATTTTAGACTTTTTCAGGACCTTATACTTCAAGGAATATTGCAAAAAAAGAATTAGCGAAATCGGTTCAGCTGTTCTCGAGATATGCGCTTAGCAACACATTTTGCGATTAATTTTTAATTAATTTTTCTTAAATGCGTTTTTTAATACTTCACTATTTAATTTTTTATAATTTTCCAACATACAAACCTTGTCCTAACGATAAAGAATTCATAAAACCAAGAATCATCGGATTTGGTGCAATCGTTCGAAAGTTATGGGCGTACATACATTTCGAAGATCCATTTTTATTTATATAGAAGAAGAAGATAGATGTGTTTTGTTAGAAAAAAGTACAAAGACAATAAAAAAAGCAATTCAAGCAACGGTGCGTTGCTGCAAAATAAGTAACTGTAAAACAGAGTAAATATAGTTGACACTGTATTTACATATCTACATACATGCATACATACGGCAATTTTATGCGAGCATTTGATTGTGCTGTTTAGCGTTATTTCACTTGTTCTGCGATCATTTATATATGCAAACTTTTTTGCTTTGTACTTTACTTCAATAAGTTATGTAGTAAAGGATGCGAGAGATGGAAGAGAGAGAGTGCATACATATGTATGTACTTTACTTCATTACGTTATGCTGGAAAAGATGTGCAGAGATGGAAGAGAGAGAGAGTGCGTGCCGCAAACGATAAAGAGCACACGCACACACACAAAGCGCGCTTCGCTGTAGACTGCGTTTGGTGAACGAAAAACCTTATGCTTGCAATATTTTTGATTTTTCAAAAACTTCAACCCGAAAGAAAAAGGATTTGATTTCGGAAAATTAAAAAAATAAGTATGCCACTCGCGAGCCTAGAGCAAATGCTTTATTTAAAAAAAAATTTATAAAAATCGCTTCAGAACATTAGGAGATTAGCCGTTACAAACATTTTTCATATAAGCTATTTTATATAATTAGTATTGATAAAGTCCATTGAAGTACAATACGAATTTCACTGAAATTGGTCGAAAAATTTCTGAGATATGGTATTGACCCATAAGAGGGAGGAGCCACGCCCTTTCTTGATCATCTTTATAATGAAGTTTAAGGTTTCTGGTGTTTTTCCTTACTGAAAAGTTTTTAGTAATTTTCAACATAATGGGAGGTAGGCGTGGTTATAATCCGATTTCTTCCATTTTTGGATTGTATAAGGGAGTACCTAAAAGAAACGACCCTAGAGAGTTTGGTTGATATAGTTTACCATTTCATTGTGCGATCGTTTCTATCAAATTTTACTTTTATAGCTTTATTTATGGCTTAGTTTTGACACTTTATGTGTTTTCTGTTTTCGCCATTTTGTGGGCGTGGCAATGGTCCGATTCGCCCATTTTCAATACCAATCATATCATGGTGCCAAGGGATATGTGTAACAAGTTTCATTAAGATATCTCAATTTTTACTCAAGTTTACGCTTGCACAGACGGACGGACGGATTATATATATATATATATATATTATATATACTCATCTCTTGTCAAACTACAATAAACAATTTGAATAGGTTGACAGCAATATGAAATTTCTGGACGTCTTTGTCGGTTGTCCCGGACGATGTCATGACGCATCAGTACACCAAATCACCATTTCTTAGTCGACGCAGCTTATCCGGTGCCATAACGGTGCTTGATACACGTGTTTCTTGGCACCATAGGAAGGTTGCTTTCTGTGGGCGAGATCGGACCACTACCACGCCCACAAAATGGCGAAAACCGAAAACACATAAAGTGCCATAACTAAGCCATAAAT
The DNA here is from genome assembly GCA_031772095.1 of Zeugodacus tau. Taxonomy (NCBI): domain Eukaryota; kingdom Metazoa; phylum Arthropoda; class Insecta; order Diptera; family Tephritidae; genus Zeugodacus; species Zeugodacus tau. The sequence continues at coordinate 37,974,125 of CM062649.1, forward strand.
GGGTGATTCTACGATAAGAGGTGTTGTTTTTGTCCTTTATGTTGCTATTTTTTTAAATGAATCGCATCATATTAATATGGTGTATTAAATAACATTACAATTTACTGCATAATTAAACCATTTTTTTTGTTGGAATTCCTTATAAAGTCTAAAAAAGTCTCTCCCCTGGCTTGTCCCGTTGCTACTTTTTATTTAACTTTCGTACAATACATATATTTTTTGTATGAGATGCTAAACGAAAACTAAGTTCAATCGGAAGTAAAATAATTAAAATTAAGTATTGATAAATAAGAAACAAAATTATTTTGTTTATATCATATAATTTTTAAAATTAACTTTTGTCCCGATTTTTGTTCCACTTGTACGACATAAATTCAAAGACGATCGCATTGAAAAAAATGTTCATGGGTCCATTTCAGCATGATGTTAACAATACTAATCTGTTTGAGCGCTGTAGTTTTTTAATTATTGCGGCCCGATCGTGCGGTGCAGGGATAAAGGGATGTCCAACTTATTCCAGTATGAGAGCGCCTCAAAATTTGCGTTTTTTACAACATTTCGCATTGTTGCCAAATCTGAAAAAAGATAATTTTTGGGCATTCTAAATTAAACACCCAATTTTCATTTTCCACACCCTCTATGAGGTACGTAAAAGGGCGCGTTACCGAAGGAATTTTTGGGTGCTCGGTTCCCCAGTAGGCCTATATCACCTATAAAAATATTTTATTTACATAAATCCACAAAAAAACAAAAGAATAACAATTAATTCATAAATAAAAAATAAAATTGACAAAAACAATATCACAGCATGCATAAATAACAAATTAAATTGACAAAAACAATATAACAGTATGCAATAACAATTTTTATAATAAAATAAATATATCCATATATACAAATTCCTACATTTAATACCCTAATTCTCACCTAATCTAAAAATTAAGACCTAACTTTAGAGTCTCTGTGTATTAAAAAAAAACATTGTTTAAATTTTGATTTTGGCTATAAAAAGAAGAAAACTACAAATTAGAAACACATAAAATTTTATTCTTAAAATTGGTGACTACAAGATCTCTATTTAAAAATTTAGTTATAAAATTAATCCTAATTCTAAGAAAAAGAGCTATTACCACATTGGGATCACAGTCTTCACAACACAAGAAGGGCCTAACATCTTTTAATTTAGAAAAAAGAATTTCTCCTACACCTATCTTCTGACAATTTCTGTCGAATTCCTCAAAAAATTTAGTTTCTAAGTTATTAACAAATGCAACAAATTCATTAGGCGGCTTAACTAAGTTGCATTTATCGATTTGATTTTGGTGCATGAAGATGAATTCATCCGGAGGAATTTCATCTCCTAAATAAGGCAAGGGCAGGAGGCATGTGTGCATTTTGAAAATTTTCAAATATAGATAGCCGCAGAAGTAACTAAATGCGTTTTCTTTTAAAAAATTGATGCTTTAGGTATCGGTAAGCAACTGGTGACAAGAAAAATACACCCAAAGCTATGGTTTTAAAAAATCTATCAAACCGCTGACCGTGATTTTGACGTTTACTATTAAAAAAACTACTCCTAATACAAGCTCCTAACTGAGGAGGAACATTGCTCCAAACTAACTCAAGAGGGTCTGACTGTTCCCTAAATGAAGCATTTCTTATTATTTCCCTACATCTTTCTAATTCAGTGGTCATTTGGACCAACTGAGCCTTTAAACTCCTATTCTCCTGTTCTTTTTCATTTAATTTTATTTGTGAAATCCTATTCTCTTCCCTCAATTTCTTCTTTCCATCTGTACCAGCTGTCAGACCTCTACCTGTTTGCGCGGCTTTTTCAGAACTATTTAAATACTCCTCCTCAAGGAATGGAAGAGGCTCTAGAACTACATCGCGATTTTCCGTTTCAAAAAGAGGAAGAAGCTGCTTCGATGCACCGATTGCATTTGAGACAGCTTCTTCAATAGGATCAAAATCTTCCGTACCCATATCTATGGGTTTTTCTAATAGACAATTAGAGACATTAAATGTAGGCTCTATTACTAAATTTACATCGGGAACGGCCCTCGGACGCATTTTTCGTTCGTGGCGCATTTTTTCAAAAACACCTAAACGCTTGAGCCAACATTTACGCCTATTAAAAGGAAAAATATAATTATCGTATGAAATAATAATATATAATACTTATAATAATAATAATAACGCAAAAATAGTCAAAACACATCATTTTCCTTACACAAAAATTGTTTATAGATATTTTCTATTATTTAAAAAATTTTTAAATATCGATATACCGAAAAATATCGAAAGTTTTTTTGAACAGTTTTTATAGACATTTACACACGTTTAATATACATATATACCGAACGACAATTTAAATTCGACTATTAATGGCACATCTACTATATTCAAATTATAAGCGCGCGCAGTCGTTATTTCAAAAAAACTTAATAATAAAAATTCGATATATCGAAAACAATCTAACACATTGAAAAAAAAAATTATATTTGCTTTATTGGTTTATGATACTTTTTGCACTATTTTTTCCACGTTTTTTTAATTACTTACCGTTCGAGGTCCGCTCCCTCGCTGGGAAATTTAAACACCATTCCTCCCTCGCCGCAGCCAACAACACACTTTTTCCAGCTTTCTTTTGCTTTCGGATATACTTTCATGTACCCAAGCTGCGTGCTGTTTTTCTAATCTTATTCTTCTTATTTGTGGCAGTTACAATTGGATGGAAAAAATGGAAAATATCTCTGTTTTCAAATTTTTTTAGCAACATTTCAATCTTTATTTCCAGTTTACCAATGCGAAACGTCAAAACCTACTGATTCCAGTCAAATATCAGAGATTGGTGGGTTTTGACGTTCGTCATTACGCTCTCACTTCCAATAAAATGAGAGTTGGACATCTCTTTATCTCTGGTGCGGTGTACTGGATTCGAAAAATGATTTTGTCTCTCCCATGACAATTCATATAACGTATACTATTAATTTAATTTATTTGCCTTTATTGTCCTAAGTTACTAATACTGTGATAATGAAAGAGAAATAAATAATTAACCCAAAAAATAATTCAGTCAATTAAAACAATTAAATTGTTCATGAAAACGTCTCTCCTCTGCCGTATTTCCCCTGGCAAAATAACTGCCAGGGAGAAAGTTAGAGACCAGGGGAGATACTATTCATCATGACACCCGGACCGGAAGTCGTGAGCTGCTTTATGGTGCAGAAGAATGGACGTTGTCAACATCCGATGAGACGGCACTAGGAGTTTTCGAGAAAAAGGTTTTGTGGAGGATTTATGGTCCTTTGAAGTTTGGCAAAAGCGAATACCGCAGATGATGGAACGATGAGCTATATGACGACACTGACATAGTTCAGCGAATAAAAAGACAGAGGCTACGTTAGCTAGGTCATGTTGTTCGAATGACGAAAGCGCTTCAGCTTGGAAAGTTGTGATGCAGTACCCGCTGGTGGAAGCAGAGGAACAGTAAGCCCTCTATTCCGTTGGAAAAACCGGGTAAAAAGTGACCTGGTTTCTATTGGTATTTCCAATTGGCGCCAGACAGCAAAAAGGAGAGAGAACTAGCGCAAAACTAGTTTTCGCATAAGCGGTGCATACGCCAAATATGTATATATGTATGTATATATAAATAAGATCAGGTTGGCCAGACTCTCCCCATGCCTAAGCTTATTTTGAAAGGGCAGAAGATATATTACGTCTTTAAAAAGTCAGAAATGTTTTTGAAAGATCTTAAGATTTTATATTTAATATTTGTTTCGTTTATTTAGGATATAGAGTGAATTTATTGATTTGTTATTTTAATTTTAGGGTTTATTCATCTAGGAAAGATAGTACCTTTAATTTGTAATAATATTTTAAATAATTTTTTTGATTTTGGTAAAATAATTATCTACCATAAACTTTACGTCTCTCCCCTGGCCGATGTATTTACCCTGGTCGTCGAAAAAGTAATAAAATATATATTAAGTGACTTGCCCTTACGTGAGAAGATAAATAAAAGGGACAAATATCATAATACAGAGGTTTCATTAAGAAAATTCAAAGTTTTTCTTTGGCCGTTTTCTCTATGCAATTGAAACCTCTTATCGTAGAATCACCCAAATGAAGCTATGAAAGTAAAATTTAGTAGAAGGGATCGCACTATGAAGGGAGATATTTGCATGTAATTTTTTTGGGGAAGTAGGCGTGGCCAGCATCCAACTAAGTTTTTTGTACATATCTCGTAAACTACCTCATACAAATATTTATATGTACATTTTTGTTATTGTTTATATTCCTAGTTCAATATTATTTTTGAACTTTCGGTAAATGTAGAATATAAGGTTGATATATTGCCGTTACTATGCAACGAAAATTCGTTCATAATTTTCTCGTTCGTTGTAACGTTATATTAAGTATGTACTTGTGAATTGGATATTGCATAGTAAATATTTATATGTGCAAAATCAGTTTAGTTGATCTTTCTTACTGTTAGTGTAGCGGCAAAATCTTTTTTCGTGAAAATTTGATTGTAAAAATAATAGTTTTAATGAATTGTAGGTGTATTAATTTAATGGATTATTAAAGAGTTGATCAAATTCATTTAACTTTAAGCCTAAAATGCCTCGTGGTACCAGTTTGTTAGCCAACGAACAAAAGCAATATCGAAAATGTATATCAAAACTTCTTGAAAACTCCACTAATTATGGTACAGTGCGACGCAGCGGACGGAAAACAACATTGATGATCGGTGCAAAAGGGTGATTCCACGGCTAGCAATTGCGGACTTGATAAGCAGTGGTGAAATAAGGATCTAGTTAAGACTGCAAATCACAATAAATATAATTTTTCCAACTATAAATACATAAAAATCAGTATCTCAAATACACCTCCATGGTAAACCATCCTAAACCGACACTACCAACGGTCCTGCTACAAGCGATGTTTTGGAAGTGGTACCTTGATTTCATGGGCTGCATTTTGAGGCAGTGGAAAGACATCTACATGTTATATATCCACTCAAATGAATGCTAATATATATGTAGATCATTTGGACAGTTAATAAAATTTGCTGGAAATATATATGGCATATAACTGGACATATCAGCAGGAAAACGCTTCAATCCACACGAAGAACATCTTTAACGACCGCAAAATTCCCGTATTACAATGTTCAGCATTATGTTCAAACCTAATTCCTATTGAGGATTTCTAGGGATCTTCTCTGCTACAGTTTTCCAAAACTGAAAGCAGTTTCAGACAGTACGTCACCTTAAATTAGCCATGCATGCATCAGCTTCTTTGAGGAATATGGTCGGAAGAAACCATGCCCGATGATTGGAATCTTAGTGTACTCTGCCCAATCCACAAAAAGGGATACCCACAATCTGCGCCAACTACTGTGGGATAAGCCTCCTTAACATCGCTTATAAGGTTCTATCGAGCGTACTGTGTAAAAGACTAAAGCCCACCGTCAACAAACTGATAGGACCTTATCAATGTGGAAGCGAAGCGAATGGGTCTGGTGGTGAACGACGACAGGACGAAATATCTCCTGTCATCAAACAAACAGTCAGCGCATTCGCGTTTTGGTTCCCACGTCACTGTTGACAGTCATAACTTTGAAGTTGTAGATAATTTCGTATACCTGGGCACCAGCATCAACACCGATAATAATGTCAGCCTTGAAATCCAACGCAGAATCACTCTTGCCAACAGGTGCTACTATGGACTGAGTAGGCAATTGAAAAGTAAAGTCCTCTCTCGACGAACAAAAACTAAACTCTACAAGCCCCTCATTATTCCCGTCCTACTTTATGGTGCAGAAGCGTGGACGGTGTCAACATCCGATGAGACGGCACTAGGAGTTTTCGAGAGAAAGGTTTTGCGGAAGATTTATGGTCCCTTAAACATTGGCAACGGCGAATACCGCAGACGATGGAACGATGAGCTGTATGTGTTATTCGACGACATAGACATAGTCCAGCGAATAAAAAGACAGCGGCTACGCTGGCTAGGTCATGTTGTTCGATTGGACGAAAATGCACCAGCTCTGAAAGTTTTCGATACAGTACCCGCAGGTGGAAGCCGAGGAACAGGGAGACCTCCACTCCGATGGAAGGACCAGGTGGAGAGGGACATGGCTTCGCTTGGTATAACCAATTGGTGCAAAACTGCCAAGAGAAGAAACGAATGGCGCGCTGTTGTGGACTCGGCTACATCCTCGAGAAAACCGCGACTAATAGTTGCGATTCTTTTCCTATACAGAGCCTTGCATCCATAAAGAAGGTGCGTAACCGTTTCCTCTTCTTCTTCTTCTTGGCAGCTCCTGCAGTAATCGTTGCAAGGTGCAAAACTGCCAAGAGAAGAAACGAATGGCGCGCTGTTGTGGACTCGGCTACATCCTCGAGAAAACCGCGTCTAATAGTTGCGATTCTTTTCCTATACAGAGCCTTGCATCCATAAAGAAGGTGCGTAACCGTTTCCTCTTCTTCTTCTTGGCAGCTCCTGCAGTAATCGTTGCAAGGTAGCCCCAGTCTGCTGGCGTGTCTGCCAATCAGACTGTGTCCCGTTAACACCCCTACAAGGGTCCTTGTTTTATTCCTCTTAAATTTCAATAAGCGACAGGTACGGCTCTTATTCTACTCTGGCCACGGTTGTCTGCTTACGGATCAAGTCGTTACTACAAGCCGTATCTACTGCATGTTTATCGATTAAGTATTTGTAGGTTGCCAGAGGTATATAGATTGTCTCTTTATCGGCCTCCAAATGCAGTGTGGTGCCCAATCTGGCTAGTTCATTTGCCACACAGTTCCCAGGGATGTCACTATGTCCTGGGACCCATTGCAGGTGTATCGTGAAATATGACGTCATTGTCAATAATAAATCCAAGCATTCTTGCACTATCTTCGAAGATATTCTATGAGACTTTAATGATTTTAAAGCCGCTTGACTATCTAAGAATATGAATATTTGTCTGGTCGCTAACACTCTTTTTGACAGAATACATATACATGCCGCTCTTTGTAGACTTCCCATGCTCTTTACTGCGTACTTCTTGTCGATTATTGGCCACCAGACCAATATACCGTAAGATGTAACAACATACTGTTCATTGTTAAGATCCATAGAAGTGGGGATAGCACGCCTCTTTGAGGTGTGCCCCTACGGACAGATCTGCACATCGTTGAAACCCCCAGCGTTGAAGTTATGAACCTGCCTAGAAGCATCTGTTCTATAAGTTTCATGAGTGATTCCGACACATGCAGATCTTTAAGCGCGCTGATAATGGCCTTAGGCTGGATGTCGTTAAAAGCTCCTTCTATATCCAAGAAAGTTATGAGAGCGTATTCCTTTACTTCCAGAGCCCTTTCAATCTCTGTCACCACAGAGTTTAAAGCTGTTTACGTGGATTTTCCTTTGGAGTACGCGTGTTGCGAAACTGCTAACTTTTCTGGAGGTAGTCTGCTTCTTATGTTAATTTCTATTAGTATTTCCAACGTTTTCAGTAGAAATGAGGAAAGACTGATTGGTCTAAAGTTCTTTGGACTGCTGTGAGAGCTTTTGCCCGCTTTTGGTATGTATATTACCTTCACTTTTCTTTAATGAAGGAATAAAGTTCAATCGGAGAGTTCCTTCGAGAATGGTTACTAACCAACCCGTTACGTAGCGATTTTTGTAATTGAGCCGGGAATATGCCCATCTTATCTTGTCTTCTGATATTAAGTCGGCAATATTAGGATCTGGCTCAATTTCAGTATATAGCGTATACTCAGCGGTAAAGCTCTCTGAGCTGCCCGGGAAGTGAGTATCCATCAGCAATTTTAGGGTTTCCTTACTGGATTCCGTCCAGCTCTGGTCTGGCTTCTGAAGTTACCCAATGTTATGTGTAGATTTCGCTATTACTTTTCTTAACCGAGACGTTTCTGCCGTGGTTTCGATTTCTTCACAGAAGAATTTCCACGAATTTCGTTTTCCTGATTTACTTTTTGTATGACCTCAGAAGGCTGTAGACACAAGTGTTATATCTAATACTTCTTGTCGGTTTCTAGTGATAAAAGTTGGCGTGATACCTTTATTGCTCAACAAGAGTTTATTGCCTACTAAATAATTAAAGAGCAACTCACCTCTTACGTTGGTGTCTGAACTGTCCTATAGTGAAGTATTAATAGCCTCTTAGATGCCTCACTTTCTTGTACTAGCCTTTTTATAAGCAGCGATGGCACCTGTTCCTCGTCGTACGGCATGTAGCAAGAGACTAGCCGGTAACTACCTCTACCCGTCGCCCAGCTTACTGCCGTAGTGTCTTTGTCACTATATTCGTATAATATAAAAATATTAAGATCCTTTGTAGCCAATATACATGTCCTGTTCTTACCTTCGCAATGTGACACGTATAACTTATAGTTCGGTGCCCTCGGACCGCAAATCCGCCCTCCATTAACCCATGGCTCCTGAATGAGGACAAAGTCAGGCTGATCTGCTGCCATGCGGTTAATTAGAGCTACTGACGCTAGTTTCCTATGGTGAAGATTTATTTGTAAGAGATGCATTAGTTAAGGTTACATCTACATCATCTTGAGAATCGCTTAAAAGCTCTTTCTCGGTATATAAATTGGAGAGAGATCTATTGGGCATCTCAACCCTTGTTTTCGGCCGCTTAGCTGACAGCTTAGCCTCTTCAGCTGACCTTTGCCTTTTAGTAGCACCTACTGGCGGTTCCAAGCTAAAGTTGGGTGAAACCGCGGATGAGAAACCCCACACTCCAAGGTTTCCTGGAGCTCTTTTGTGAGCTCCTCCTTTGTTGGTGGGTGCAGGTGCGGATTTCGTAGAATATATGCAGCGCGTTTCCTCTCTGCATACTTCGCCATCGATGGCTCTTCCACCTTAAAGGCAGGCCATTCTCTGGTTGATACACCAGCAACTACACACTTGGCCTCTTCCTTTGACTTCTGCCTCTGGTTGCTAGGCCCGTCTCCGGCTGCCGTTTTTGTTGTTGTTTTGCTGGAACTTGGCTTAGCTGTAGTTCCAGCACTGGTGCCAACCTTAGCATTCAGACCAGGCTTAGCCACTGTCTTCGTGCTAACTGTCCTAGAGCTCGTTGCATACGCTGCTCTCTTTTCAGAACAATCCGTTCCTACCGGCTTTATTAAGGGAGAACCGGACACCCCTAGTTTTTCTTTATTATTTTTTGATGTACTCATACTTGGACCCACGAGTGTAGGGGAATCTATGTCCACTTGCGCATAGCCCCCGCTACGCAAGCAAGGCTTTCTTATTACAGAGGGTGCCAGGTATCCGTAAGCTCCGTTCAAGACTGGGCAATTTGAGGGCCCCCAGCCAGGTTGATCCTCGGCACGGGTCGCATGACACCTTGATCCAGCCCTTGGATTTACCCCCAATCATGATACGACTACATCACAGAATGCTGTGCTATAGAAGAGCAACAAACACTCAACAATGGCATCGTACCTTAGCTAGAAACCCCACAACTGTAGAAGGGGCAGTCCGTTACCGGTTAGTTCCTTCCTCAGTTGCGGCACTGTGGTGTCTATTACCAGCCGGCAACTTCGCGTAGGGTTCAGCGGGGGATTTTCGCCGACCTATAATAGTAATAACAAACCTGCATTCTCAGAAACATTTTGCAATTTTCTAATATTTTAGGTTTTTTTGCAAAAAGTTCATGCGCATGTAATTATTTGTATAAGGTACTAAGGCTATAGCAACTAAGCTTTCTAGAAGAATTTCTGTTAGGTACTACCTTATACAGTCAAAAAATAGAAGATATCGGAATATAACTACGCCCACCTCCCATACAAAGGTTATGTTGAAAACTACTAAAATAGTTTTAATTCAGTAGGAAAAACCACCAGAAACCGTAAATTTCATTATAAAGAAGGTACAAAAGGGTTTTTACCCAAATTGATATACAAAATTTTAAATGGGTGTTTCCGAAACTTCTCGACCAATTTCAAATTGAAATTGGGTTTGTGATATTGTCCTTGCATCACTACGATATATTGTGAAAACTTATCAAAACGGTTCACAACTACGCCTACTTCCTATATACCAGAAATATGAAGTCGATCTGAATCGTTTACTTTACAATATATATGAAGATATCAGAACAGAACTTTGCATAAATACTGAATTTCTAAAGTGGCATCGCCCTTCTAAAAATCGCCGAAATCGGACAATAAGTTATCAAAGCCCCATATATCGAACATGAGAACCTCAGTGCTTCTAATCTTTTTTTAACGAAAATATAAGTAAGTCTCTGATATATTTTGAAGAAGTTTATAGAGAATATATTTCTTCTAATAATATAATTACGTGTCAAAAATGGAATCGGATCATAACTTCATCTAGCTCATATATACCTAATATTAGGGTTTCCAACTTTATTCCAAATATATGACGAATATATGGGTCAAATTGTGTGTTATGTCATATGTAGGGTCATATGTAGAAGTTCACGCAAGTGAGGAAAGTTTCTGATTGCCATTCACTTGAGAGTGGCCAGGAACGATTCTTTTGAATATGACCAAGCAGCTCACGACTTCCGGTTCTAGACCAAGAATCCTTTGTGTAGCCAACAGACATCCGTTTGAAGGCGAGCTAAAGTGAGAAGGCGAAGCCCGCTTCTGCGGTTGTGCGTAGGGTTTGGGACCCACCACTTAAAAAAACCTCCCCAATGAAAGACCGAACAGAGCCTCGGATGAGAAACCCCACTTTTGATGACGACCCCTGCAAACGTTTTAAGGATCACGAATTGAGGGCATGCACCTGGAATGTCCGGACCCTTAATTGGGAAGGTGCCACCCAGCTGTTTCATGTCCTCATACAACTAAAGGCTGACATCACCACCATCCAAGGAATGCGATGGACGGGACAAGGACGGAAGAAGGTGGGTCCTTGTGACATCTACTACAGCGGCCATATAAAGGAGCGCAAATTTGGTGTTGGATTTGTGGTGGGAGAGACACCGTCGCCGAGTCCTGACATTCACCTCGGTGGATGAACGTCTAGCCACAATCCGCATAAAAGCGAGGTTCTTCAACATATCGCTGATTTGCGCCCACGCCCCAACGGAGGAGAAGGACGTTGTGACCTATAAGCGCCTAGAACGCAATTATGAGCGCTGCGCGCGCCACGATTTCAAAATCTTGCTTGGCGATTTCAACTCTAGGGTGGGTAAAAAAGGTGTCTTTGGCACCACAGTCGGAAAATTCAGCCTCCATTACGAAACATCGCCAAACGGCCTGAAGCTGATCGACTTATGGTTGTCTGTAGTACCAGATTGAAACAAAGAAAATTCATCAAGCAACGTGGCTGTCCCTAATCGAAACACACGCAATCAAATCGATCATGTTATGATGGAGGGAAGACATGTCTCCAGTGTTTTTGATGTGCGTACACTCCGAGGACCAAACATAGACACCGACCATTATCTTGTAGCAGCGAAGATACGCACTCTGTGCAGAAAAGAATGCACGCCAACAAACACAATGAAGGTTCGACGTCGAAAAGCTGTAATCGCAACAGACAGCCAAGAAATACTTGCACTCATACTCTCTGAGAGCACTCATCAGTACCTCGATATAAGGGAGCTGTGGAACGGCATCTCAAGCTCATTGCATACCGCTGCACCCAAAACAATTGGTCTTCGGCAACGCCAAAAAACCAGTTGGTACGATGAGAATTGTCGTTCCGCAATGGAGAGAAAACAGACTGCCTACTTCGCAACGTGCATGCATCAGCTTCTTTGTAGAATATGTCGGAAGAAAGCATTTCTGACGATTGGAATCTCAGTGTGCTCTGCCCAATCCATAAAAAGGGAGACCTTACAATCTGCGCCAATTACCGTGGGATAAGCCTCCTCAACACTGCATACAACGTCCTATCGAGCGTATTGTGTGGAAGATTGTCAACGAACTGATTGGGCCTTAGCTGTGTGGCTTTAGACCTGGAAAATCTACATCTGGACAGATCTTCACCATGCGCCAAATCTTAGAAAAGACCCGAGAGAGAATAATCGACACTCACCACTTTTTCATCGATTTTAAAGCTGCCTTCGACAGAACAAAAAGAGCTGCCTTTATGACGCGTGGACGTTGTCAACATCCGATGAGACGGCACTAGGAGTTTTCGAGAGAAAGGTTTTGAGCAAGATTTATGGTCCTCTAAACATTGGCAACGGCGAATACTGCTGATGATGGAACGGTGAGCTGTACGATTTATACGACGACATTGACATAGTTTCAGCGAAAAAAGACAGCGGCTACATTCACATTTATTGTCATAAGACTCTCTTCCACGTTTTCAATTCAGTAGGCACTCCTTAGCTTTTTAAATATACATATTTCTTGATAAAGAATTTGAAATTGCAGTAATATTGACCAAACCATGTTTAATTGGGACAATTTTAGAACACCGAGATAAAACCGAAGTCCAATATAGCGCCTTGTTTCCTCGTGAGTGTATTTGAGTTACTAAACTTTGGCAGGCGAAACAAATTGCTTTTATTCATGATAAGGTCAATTGCTTTTTTATCACTTCATCAAACTTACTTTCCAATAAATATTATTAAATATATTTGGAACAAAAATTAATTATTATTTTGCTATTAAATTAAATTATTATAATAATTTGATCGATTCTAACATACGTTTGCAAATTTCCGTTCACCAATTTGCAACGACGATGCCGCACTATGTTAACAAACTACAAGAATAACGGTAAAGAATTTTATTATCCGTTATTTTAATTCCGAACACAATTAAAACTTTATGTAAACAAAACAACAATATGTGATATAAAACACTAATTTCACAAAAAACACAAAGAAGTCTTAATTAATTTCGCAACGTAAAATACTATATATACATTTAACTTTAAAATCCATTGAAAAAAAGTTTGATTTGTTAACCAGAACAATTTGCGTTATTGCTGCGAAATGTTTCAAAAATGTTCTGATCTTTGCAAATGTACAGGTGTTCATGCATTTAACTATATTTTTAGAAAGTTCCGTTAGAATTTAGGACAATACGGTTTGCAAATAAGAAGTTTGGACAATGTATACATTTTCACAAAAATTTTTGGCCTATGGGCGGAACCAGTGTGCAGTAGTTAACACCAAGTACCAAGTAAAACAACATCACATATTATTTCGTGTGAATACATAATCTTAAAAATACATGAGAAGTTGATGAGTTGAGAATTCAATCAAGTTTTAATTAAATAAATATTTCGTAAGATAGTCTTCTTGCTTTAAAACAGATCTATGCCGGAATTGCATGGAGCCAACAAGTATTTTTGGTATTCGGGAGACATTTTCTCCCATTCCCTCTGTAATGGTGTTTTAGGTCTTGTCTGTAGCTTATAACATCTTTTGTTATTTTTTGCTCGAGAACACTCTATAAATTTTAAATTTCATTCAAATCTTGTTATTGTTGAAGCGTTTCTAAGACGAAGGACTTCCCATTTGAACCAAAAAAATTAAATTTGGTTTTGCCGGCAAAAATAACGCAATTCCAATATGTTTCGCCTTTACTAACATGACTTTAGCAAACTTCAACTTGAATTTTCTATTTCGCTCACTAACAAACGGTTTGTTTCGAGCTGTCCGACCATGAAAATCAAATTGACTTAGACTTTTCCTTATTGTTTCAGGATTACATGACTCAGCTTCTGTAAAAGTTTTCTTTGGAACAGACGCCCTTTATTAACGACTCTATTTTCTCGAACAAAACGTAGGATAAGGTATGTAGATTATTTTAGTTTGTATTTATTGAATATTATTAACTTCACGTCCTTCACGTAGTGCTAGCGGTTGATGCCGCTGTCTTGTCTCGATTAACTCTACTCCTAAACTTTCGTTTTTGTAAAAATGGTCGTCTGTCTTCAACGCTGCATCTTCGTTAAATATTATAGGGTTGTAATTAAAAGGAACAGCCACTACGTGTGGACCTTTTATTATAAACCCAAACGATTACCCACCAACCGACGCGTGGGGCGCAATCCGCAAACGAGCGGAATTTACCGAGTCATGAAAGGCAAGAGTTTTTAAGCGTCGAGATCTCAAACTGCTCAGCTACAGAAAGAAAAATTTCAACATGTAAGATTTAAAGTTTACAAAAACAAAAGGTTAAAAATTTTAATGTTACTTATTAAGCGAAGACAAAATAGTTTTTTTAATGCTAAAGATCGAATCAGACAGGTCAAATGTGCTGGAATGAGAATTAAAATCATAACATATTTGGCGGAATGGTTCGTTTAACTCAAAATTTGTTCTCGAAGATTTTAAAAGTAATGGTCTAAACTGCCTAGATGAACGAAATGGAACATTAAACTTGACATCAGACAAAAGGAAAGAGAACAAACAGAACCATTCAGAAGTTTTACTAGAAATATTATACCCAGATTTTCCCTACGACTAGTGAGTGTAGGTAGATTTATAAGTTTTAAACGACTAGTATACGGAGGAAGATTCAATCTTGAATCCCAGTGTAAGTGACCTAAAGCAAAAAGTAAAAATTGTTTTTGAACGGACTCTAATTTATCAGAATGGGTATTGTAACTAGGATTCCATATCACAGAACCATACTCCAATATAGGTCTTACCAATGTTGTAAAAAGAGTTTTAGTAATATACGGATCACTAAATTCTTTAGACCAACGTTTAACAAAGCTAAGAACACCTCTAGCTTTTAAAACTATTGAATTTACATGAGAATTAAAATTTAGTTTAGGGTCCATAGTAACTCCTCAATCAACAAAACTAGATACTTGCTCTAAACTGAAGTTATTTATTACGAAGGGAGAAGGATCAACAGATCTACGGGAAAAGCACATCGTTTTACATTTTTTAAGATTCAGTGGCATATCATTTATGTGACACCAAGTAACTAAATTATGTAAGTCCGATTGTAACTCAGTTCTATCATTATAAGAAGTATATGATTTAAAAAGTTTTACTTCATCCGCATATAATAAAATGTTTGAAAACTTAATTACGGAAGGTATATCATTAATAAACAATAAGAACAGAATCGGACCGAGATGACTACCTTGTGGAACGCCTGAAGGGACCATAATTGAATCGGATAAAGTGTTATTAAATATAACTTGTTGTTTTCTATTATTAAGATATGAAGATACCCAATTAAGAAGTCTTGGTTGAAAACCAAGATAATCCAATTTTTGCAATAGAATAGAGTGGTTTACTCTATCGAATGCTTTACTAAAGTCTGTATAAATAACATCGGTATTCTTATTGTCTCTAAAACCCATTAACACATGGCTTACGAATTCAAGCAAGTTTGTTGCTGTAGATTTCCCTTTACAGAATCCATGCTGAGAAAATGAAATCAATGGAGAAATCGAGAATGTAATTTGGGCAGTGATAATAGCTTAAAAAAGTTTGGGTATAGCTGACATTTTTGCTATCCCCCTATAGTTCTCAACGGATGATGTAACACCGCTTTTATGCAAAGGTAAAAGAGTTTTTCCACAATGACGGAAAAATACATTGTTTAAGAGATGAGTTGAAAAGCTTGGTTAAAGGTAGATAAATATATTTTGCCCAATTTTTAGGAAGCATGAGGGAATCATATCGGGGCCATATTTAAACGAACTTTTTAATGTATCTAGATGGTTTAAGACATCTAATTCAGAAATGATTGGCGCATTAATAACGGTACTCGGACAAGACACATGCTGATATGGCACATTCGTAGGGGAGTTAGAACAATAATTAGACTTAAAGAATTCAGCATTCAGAAATAGTATAATTGTCTCATGCCATGGTTGAATTATATTTCATCGCGGACGGAAAATTGAAAATCCTGCGTTTGGAGTTAACGAAACCATAAAAGGATTTTGGATTGCGAATAATATTATTGGAAATCCTGCGTTTGGAGTTAACGAAACCATAAAAAGATTTTGGATTGCGAATAATATTTACCGACAGGTTCCACTCCCACAATCGGCCGTCCTGCACCGTCGTTCGCCCCGAATGACCTGGCCCACTCTTTCGTGTATTCTGCTACAGTAACAGTATTTCGTGGCCCTTCGTTTTCGCCCACCTTTTTGAACTTTATACCTACCGTGCGGCCTTACGACTTTTGCCACGTACGGTCCGAAATATTTTTGTTTTAATTTTAAATTTGGTCCATATTGAGTCCGTTTTATAGCTACTAAGTCGCCTACCTTATATATGACATCTGCTTTACGATTTGAATTAAACTTTTGCTTATTTTCTTCTTGTATCTTACAAATATTCTCTTGAGCTAGTTTTCGAATGTTATCGCGTTTGATGTGAAAGCAGATTCTCTGTCTGTTATTATTCTCTTAGGATTTCCAAAGGCTGCCGATTGTTTTGTTAATCTATCAATTACGGAATACGCGTCCGTGCTTTTAGTGGGATATAGCCACACAAATTCTGAAAAAGCATCTACTACTACTAATAAATATTGATATTTTTTATTAGTAACCTCTAGTTTTCATTCGGGGAGATTTTTGTATGTGGTGGGTCCCAAGCCCTACGCACAACCGCATAAGCGGGCTTCGCCTTCTCACTTTAGCTCGCCTCCAAACCGATGTCTGTTAGCTACCCAGGGGATACTTGGTCTAAAACCGGAAGTCGTGAGCTGCTTGAGTCATATGCAAAAGAATCGTTCCTGGCCACTCCCAAGTGAATGGCAATCAGAAACTTTCCTCACTTGCGTGAACTTCTACATATGACCCCATCCCTCAACGGCGAATACCGCAGACGAACCGCTTTAAGCGATTATAGCGGAATCCACCAGAGCGCGCCACTCATTCCTCCTTTTTGCTTTTTGGCGCCAACTGGAAACACCAAGTGAAGCCAGGTCACTTTTCACTTGTTCTTTCCACCGGTCGTCCTCTTCCGCGGCTTCCTCCAGCGGGTACTGCATCGAATACTTTCAGAGCTGGAGTGTTTTCTTCCATCCGTACAACATGACCTAGCCAGCGTAGCCGCTGTCTTTTTATTCGCTTAACTATGTCAATGTCGTCGTAAAAATCGTAAAGCTTATCGTTCCATCGTCTGCGTTATTCGCCGTTGCCAATGTTTAGAAGACCATAAATCTTGCGCAAAACCTTTCTCTCGAAAACCCCAAGAGTCGTCTCATCGGATGTTGGCATCGTCCACGCTTCAGCGCCATACATCAGGACGGGAATAATGAGAGACTTATAGAGTTTGATTTTGGTTCGTCGAGAGAGGACTTTACTTTTCAATTGCCTACTCAGTCCAAAGTAGCACCTGTTGGCAAGAGGGATTCTGCGTTGGATTTCAAGGCTGACATTGTTGGTGTTGTTAATGCTGGTTCCCAGATAAACGAAATTATCTACAACTTCAAAGTTATGACTGTCAACAGTGACGTGGGAGCCAAGACGCGAGTGCGCTGACTGTTTGTTTGATGACAGGAGATATTTCGTTTTGTCCTCATTCACCACCAGACCCATACGCTTCGCTTCTTTATCTAGTCTGGAAAACGCAGAACAAACGGCGCGGTTGTTGCTTCCGATGATATCAATATCATCGGCATACGCCAGGAGCTGTACACTCTTGTAGAAGATTGTACCCTCTCTATTTAGCTCTGCAGCTCATATTATTTTTTCCAGCAATAGATTGAAGAAGTCGCACGATAGTGAGTCACCCTGTCTGAAGCCTCGTTTGGTATCGAACGGCTCGGAGAGGTCCTTCCCGATCCTCACGGACCTTTTGGTGTTGCTCAACGTCAGCTTCCATAGCCGTATTAGTTTTGCAGGGATACCAAATTCAGACCTTCGTACTATCGAAGGCAGCTTTAAAATCGATAAAAAGATGGTGAGTATCGATTCTTCTCTCTCGGGTCTTTTCCAAGATTTGGCGCATGGTGAATATCTGGTCCATTGTAGATTTTCCAGGTCTAAAGCCACACTGATAAGGTCCAATAGTTCGTTGACGGTGGGCTTTAGTCTTTCACACAATACGCTCGACAAAACCTTATATGCGATATTGAGGAGACTTATACCACGGTAGTTGGCGCAGATTGTGGGGTATCCCTTTTTATGGATTGGGCAGAGCACACTAAGATTCCAATCGTGAGGCATGCTTTCTTCCGACCATATTCTACAAAGAAGCTGATGCATGCACCTTATCAGTTCTTCGCCGCCGTATTTGAATAGCTCGGCCGGTAATCCATCGGCCCCCGCCGCTTTGTTGTTCTTCAAGCGGGTAATTGCTATTCGAATTTCTTCATGGTCGGGTAATGGAACATCTATTCCATCGTCATCGATTGGGGGATCGGGTTCGCCATCTCCTGGTGTTGTACTCTCACTGCCATTGAGCAGGTCGGAGAAGTGTTCCCTCCATAACCCCAGTATGCTTTGGACATCCGTTACCAGATTACCTCCTCGGTCCCTACATGATAATGCTCCGTTCTTGAAACCTTCTGTAAATCGCCTCATCTTTTCATAAAATTTTCGAGCATTACCCATGTCGGCCAGCTTTTCAAGCTTTTCATACTCACGCATTTCGGCCTCTTTCTTTTTACGTCTGCAAATGCGTCTCGCTTCCCTCTTCAGTTCTCGATATCTATCCCACCCCGAACGTGTTGTGGTCGATCGCAACGTTGCGAGGTAGGCAGTCTGTTTTCTCTCCACTGCGGAACGAGAATTCTCATCGTACCAACTGGTTTTTTTGCGTTGCCGGAGACCAATTGTTTCGGCTGCAGCGGTATACAATGAGTTTGAGATGCCGTTCCACAGCTCCCTTAAATCGAGATGCTGATGAGTGCTCTCAGAGAGCAGGAGTGCAAGTCGAGTAGAAAATCGTTCGGCTGTCGGTTGTGATTGCAGCTTTTCGACGTCGAACCTTCCTTGTGTTTGTTGAAGGGCGTTCTTTGCTGCACAGAGGCGAGTGCGTATTTGGTCCTCGGAGCGTACGCACGTCTAAAACCCTGGAGACATGTCTTCCGTCTATCACAACGTGATCGATTTGATTGCGCGTGTTTCGATCAGGGGACAGCCACGTTGCTTGATGCATTTTTTTATGCTGGAATCTGGTACTACAGACAACCATATTTCGGGCCCCAGCGAAGTCGATCAGCCTCAGGCCGTTTGGCGATGTTTCGTAATGGAGGCTGAATTTTCCGACTGTTGTGCCAAAGACACCTTCTTTACCCACCCTGGCGTTAAAATCGCCAAGCACGATTTTGACATCGTGGCGGGGGCAGCGCTCATAGGTGCATTCTAGGCGCTCATAGAAAGCATCTTTGGTCACATCGTCCTTCTCTTCCGTTGGGGCGTGGGCGCAAATGAGCGATATGTTGAAGAACCTCGCTTTGATGCGGATTGTGGCAAGACGGTTATCCACCGGGGTGAATGCCAGGACTAGGCGACGTAGTCTCTCTCCCACCACAAATCCAACACCAAATTTGCGCTCCTTTATATGGCCGCTGTAGTAGATGTCACAAGGACCCACCTTCTTCCGTCCTTGTCTGTTACACTCTGGAATTTCTGACCTAGCACATACGCTCGCCATTTCTTTAATGCCTGAATAATTGCTAACACTTCGAGTTCATAGGAATTGTATTTTTCCTCCACTGGAGTAGTTTTCTTACTCATGAACTGTTCATCCTGTACAGTTCACTAATGATCACCCGAGTTTTTCTGCAGTAACACGGCATACATTGAAGCATCCGTGTGTATCTCCTAAAAATTCGATTTTCTTTTTCAAGAAAAAACACTTGGTCCATTTAATACGCAGTCAGTAATTTTTCAATGCTTTCTTCAATGGTCTGTCCAGGTATGATAATGGCATCCATATAAATAACTACAATACATTGCTGTATCAAATCTCGGAATATTGATGAATTGTATCGACAAAATATGGCTGGTGAAATAGTAAGTCCAAATGGGACGAAGTTAAACTCCTATTGCCCTCCGTATGTTACAAAAGATGTGTATTGTTTTGAACCTTCATCCACGGGAACATCAAAAAAACCGTTTGCAAAATCCAGCGTAGTGAACAAACTAGCCCCTTGCAACTTTTCCAAAACGTCATCCATAAGTACCATTGTAAAATTGTCACGTATAATCTTCTCGTTTATTTTTCTAAAGTCACAGCAAAGCCGTTTCGTACCGTTTTTTTATACTCTCGCAATATGTTGCACAGAGTATCATAGTTTTGTTCACATAACGGTAGTTTGTGTCACCAAGAAATAAAAGAGTTATATATGGGGTTATATATATATAAATGATCAGGATGACGAGTGGATTTGAAATTCGGATGTCTGTCCGTGCAAGCGATAACTTGAGTAAAAATTAAGATATCTTAATGAAACTTGGAACACATATTCCTTGGCAGGCTGAGGAGGTTGCTTTCGAAAATGGGCAAAATCGGTCCACTGCCACGCCCACAAAATGGCGGAAAATGAAAACCTATACAGTGTCATAACTAAGCCATAAATAAAGTTATTAAAATAAAATTTGGAACACAGGATTGCATTAGGGAGGGGCACATTTGGATGTAATTTTTTTGAAGAAGTGGGCGTGCCCCCCCCCTTTATTTATCTCGCAAATCAATAAAGCTATATAAACCAAACTTTCTGCAGTCGTTTCTTTTAGTCACTTCTTAATGCAGTCCAAAAATGAAAGAAATCAGATAATAACCACGCCCACCTCCCATACAAAGGTTAGGTTGAAAATTACTAAAAGTGAGTTAACTCGCTAGGGAAAAACGTCAGAAACACTAAATTTCACATAAGCAATGGCAGATAGAAGCTGCACTCAGATTTTTTTACAAAATGGAAAATGGGCGTGGCATCGCCCACTTATGGGTCAAAAACCATATCTCAGGAACTACTCTACCGATTTCAATGAAACTTGGTTTGTAATAGTTTCCTTACATCCCAATGATATGTTGTGAAAATAGGCCAAATCGTTTCACAACCACGCCTACTTCCTAGGGACATATGACGTAACAAATAAATTACTATCTTCCAAATTATTATTTTCGAATTTTTGCTTATATTCGCTCTGCCCAGAACTGCCATCAAAGCCCCATTTTCCTATTAATGTTAGGTAATTAGAGGAGTCATTGAGTTCATTTATCGCTTTGAACTCTAAAATTCGCGACGCAGTGTGATCCAATAATTTGTAGCTCAACTTCAGCGTAAGCTTCTGAAACTTTTATTTGCTCAGGATAACTTTTCTGTTTTTCCTTTAAAATATTATCATAGCAAGGTAAAAAGTTAACATCAAGTTTATTGTTAACGAAGTTTCTAATAAGTTGATACTGGTGCTTGGTTAAATTTGCTTCGGTGATAAGTGATATTACTTCACATGTCTTTGCGCGAAATATCGACTTATTCGGTTCCCTACAAGCCAAACGCAAATCATCAGAAGCGGACACATCGAGTTCTGCTAAATCTGCTATCCTTCGCCGCTTCGTTCTCTCTGAGCACTCTACCAGACTTAATCTAGGACGTCCTCGATCTTGACTCAATACGGATGATTGTCGTCTTAATAATATATATTCATATTGTGCAAACCAATTCGAATGTTTTTGTATAACTTTTGATTTTAATCTGTGGTTTTTACTCCACATTTTTGCAAATCTTTTAAATACATAATCAAGTCTTTTCATAACAATATTTCTAATACATTCATAGCCATCCCATTCAAATCTACGGGTTAAGTCTTCACATACTTTTTTAGCTTTATCAGCAAATGAACCTTTTTCCAAACGCCACAATTCAAGAATATATAGGCGTGATAGTTCACATTGATATGACGTTCCTGAATAAAATGGCGTATAAAACAAACATTTGATAAAAGTGAGAAAATGAAAACCAAAGCTCAAATAAATATGACGAAAAACATAAAAAACAATATAATATACTCGTTCATACTTATACTTAAATGCAAAAAATTATGAAAAATAACACACAAAAAATCGCATACCTAGTAGAAAAACATGAATAACAAGTAGGGAAGGGCTAAGTTCGGGTGTAACCGAACATTTTATACTCTCGCAATTTATTGATGTAATTTTATAAAGATAACACAAGTCGTCCCATATATTTGGTATAAAGTTCAATAGAATAACGAAAATCATCATAAATAGTATATGGGGACTGAGGTAATTCCTAAACCGATTTCACTCGTTTTCACCACCAAGATACAATATATCGAAGACTATACGCTCACTTAATTTAATATTACTTATAATTAGGTATATGGGATCTGGGGGAAGTTATGACCCGATTTTTACCATTTCAGGTACAGAGAGAAACTGTTATAAGAAAAAAATTCAGACGGAATGAATTACATTAAAATATCTGAGGGATTTACCTATTTTTTCGGTGAAAAATTAACCTTAGGCACTGAGTTCTTCACAATTTTTCCACAAGTGATGTCACAGCTCAAATACAGTATTTGTGTAAAGTTTTATTCCGTTAGCTTCATTGGTTCCTTATGAATACATTATAAAGTGAACGAATCAGATAGAATTCAAAATTGAGTTGTATGGGAAGTAGACGTATTTGTGAACCCATTTCGCCCATATTCCACCCGTGTCATCAGGGTGTCAAGAAAGTGTTATATACTGAATTTCATTGAAATCGGTCGAATAGTTCTTGAGATATGGTTTTTGACCCATAAGTGGGCGACGCCACGCCCATTTTCCATTTTGTAAAAAAATCTCAGTGCAGCTTATATCTGCCATTTCTTATGTAAAATTTGGTGTTTCTGACGTTTTTCGTTAGGGAGTTAACCCACTTTTAGTAATTTTCAACCTAACCTTTGTATGGGAGGTGGGCGTGGTTATTCTCCGATTTCTTTCATTTTTGGACTGTATAAAGAAATGGCTAAAAGAAAGACTGCAGAACGTTTGGCTTATATAGCTTTATTGGCTTGCGAGTTATATACAAAAAACCCATAGTTTTAGAAAACATTAAATAATATAAACAAACTTGTCTCATTGGAGGGTGAGACAGGGATCACAACTTTTTTTATTACTTAATTCGATGTATAAACAAAAATATATCACTCTAAAGGTCACTTGTAAAATAATAGTTTTAAAACAATATATTAGTAGGGAAAATCGCGTGGTTATATAGCACATAACTTTCTTCTTAATATTAATTTTGATTCATTGGGATTAAGCAGGATTCTATATTGTAATTTAATTTATTACAAGAGATAATTTTAAAGCTATTTTCATAGCACAGCCCGCGTGTTTTTATTGTCTCACTTCTCTCGCTTTTCGTGACGCGTACGAAAGGGATAGAGCAAAAATTTATTTAACGTTAATTTCATTGCTATTTTATAAAATAGTTTTGATACATACAGTGGGAAATTTCAAACTTTGGTTTTTTTATTTTTGGCCTATGAAATCGACCAGTGTGCAGCGGCGCAAATTGCAAAGAAGATAAACAAAATTCAGCGCTGTAATAACCGGTGAGGTTATAAAAAACGAGAACTTGCTTCTTTAGTTTTTCTATATTTTTTTATGTCCGAAATCGGGTATTAGCCGTTCTACAAGTATGAAACAAAGCGCACGCATAAGTGGCGAAATAAAGTGTGTGAGCGAATGTAGTGAATAATAAACATGTGATCCAGATTAGAGAATACGGATAGAGAATGTCGGTCCAGATTACAAGGGACATAATAGAAATTGAATTGAATTTTTTAACCCTGTCGGGATTACAGTAGAATTCGGATTAGGCCGTGTCCGGATTAGCGGGCCTCTACTGTACTATGTATTAGCAAAAAACTTAACGTTCACAATTTTTCTTTTGATAGTACATACGCAAATGTAGCTAATTCTTATTGGAATTCATTACCATTACTTGAACAATCTTATAACGTATACAAACATATGTTTCGTTTCCAATTTTTACTTCTGTTCATTTGTTCCTATGTTTTTCTGATTTCCGATTAAATAAACATTTTGTTCAATTACAGGAACATTGTATAACCATACAAGTAGAAAAAGAATCAGCTGGATAACGGGAAATGCTTCACAGTTGAGATCACCTGTTCGATTTACTACGTATTTCGACACAGAGTTTTAAATAAACGTACTGTAAAATGGTAAAATTTTTGTGGATTTGGAAAGATAATATTAATGAAAAATTTCATTCGTAACAATAATTAATTGCGTATGTATTGCTCTTCCTCACCACCTCTGAGGTTGCAATATAGGCGCGTTACCGATTTTTTTGGGTGTTCGGTTCCCCAGGAGGCCTATTTTCACCCATATAATATATACAATACTACTTATATTAATAAAACAATAACAAAACAAGTATATAAAATTCAGGTACGTGTTACCGATTTTTTTGGGTGTTCGGTTCCCGAAGGGGCCTATTTTCACCCATATAATATATACAATACTACTTATATTAATAAAACAATAACAAAACAAGAGTATAAAATTCAGGTACAATTCAGTCACATTTAGTTGCAAAACAATCTACTTGTAATAAACATAAATAATATATAAATTAATTCAAGAAAAAAACGATCTAAACAATCTACTATGCAATAACAATATATACAAAAATCACCCACAGCGAAATCCTAACTAAAAAACCCTATCAAAAAAATAGTGGTGGAGAAAATGGTTCTAAATCTGGTACACGAAACGGTTTAAAAACACAAAAAGAAAACAATAATAAGCGTACAAACCTAATTGTAACAAAAAAAAGTCGTCCTTTCAAAGCATTTTTATGCAAAAAGCTGCTTTCATCGACGTCCACATTTACCTCAACTTGGATTTTGAAATGAGGTGGGATTAGTAGGTCTTGGCAATCCTTGAAAAGTTTGCCAAGAGGTGTTAAGGACCAAAGCGTCATTGCAGGCGCTTTGGAGCGAGCTATTGGAAAAAGGCAAGAGTTCACAATTCCCTTTATCTACGCAACGAATATAACCTATGCCCCAGGCTTGTCTGAAAAGATATGAAAAACGCTGCGGAGTTATTCTAACATCAAATCCCCCCCTCTACGTATATGTCCGAAAAAATTTTCCAGTTTATCCTGAGTCAGTTTTCTTGTCATTAAATGCGCGAATCCCTGATGTGACCAGAAACGCCATAAATGTCTCAAACTACTTATATTTAGAAGCCAACCTTTTATAAAACTAAAAGTGTTTGTTGTTTCGCGTCCAAACGAATCATACACTTTAATAGAGTTAAGGAACTCCTCGGCTTCTTCAAGAAATTTCAATTGGTCCGCAGTTGCCGAAAAAGGTTCTTTAAAATTACCTACTGCTCCAAACTGACTACTATTAAAAATATTAAATAATTTATCAAAAAAAAGGACAAACTCGGCTGTACTAATAAAAGATGGAGACTTAGAACTATTAAGTTTGTCAGAGCTATAAAGGGCGAACATAGCACTTGCAACAGAGTGACTAAAAACTTGAGAAAGTAATTGTACGCTCATTTTTTGGAAAGGTTTAGGCGCAATGTGTGCCGAGGTTAGCTTATGGGTGCAACTAATGTCGTTCAGGGTACTGTTTTCATATACATGAATAATAGCCGACCATTCGACTGGACGCCCCTTAAAAACTACTTTGTTTTTCTTGTTTTCTAAACAGTTTCGTGTACTTTTTAGTAAGTGAGGAGAATCAAAGAAGTATATGACTTCTGAGCCATTTACTTCGAAATAGGGTCTTTCCTTAGTAATCCCTACTAACCTAGAAAAATTAACAAAATTCGACCCTTGGTCACTAACTATTTGGCAGGGACGCAATCCAATACCCTGGAGTTGCACAATGGCTTCGAATATATATTTTTTCATGATATCTCCTTTGCACGCTTTGTGAACAAAAAAATAAGCTAAAGGGTGAGTCCAAGTTTCTCCACCAATACCTTGGACGAAAAGTGTTAAAACACTGGAAGCTACGTGGGAGGTGCGATTTTCATCACCGTAATCCTCTAACCCAATAATGCAATCCCTATTTCTCTCATACTGTAAGTGGATTTTCAGAGACATTTCATCACAGCATATCGAAACATATCTCTGTGCGTCTGTGAAACCACGGCTTCTCAACTCCAGGGCTTTTATGCTGCTAAAATTGCAGCCTGGGTTACGTGGCCAACCTTGAACAAATTGTTGGAGAGTAATTTGTGATGGCCAATTAAAAAGGGGCTGTAAATACCTATACGCAATGGGTGATAAAAACTTTACTTCCAGAGCTAGTGTTTTTAGTTCCCTATCAAATCTATAACCTTTCGGAGTGCGGGGTGCATTTTTAAGACAGTTTCTCACACATGTTGCAAGATGTGGAGGAAGTTTGCCGCATAGCTCTGTTATTGTCTATTTTCTTCCTGCCAACTATAGACAAATTTTTATCATTTTCTAAAATTTCTATCCTATCTTTTAAAAATTTCACCTTATTGCGCAAAAATTCTAACTCCTGTGATTTATTGTCCAACTCCTCCCGATACATTCCTTCTGTCAAATATTGATCTGTTTGAGTCTGCCTACTGTTTGCCCAAGTACTAACTGTTTGGAAATTTCCTAAGGAGGAATAATATGAAATTTCTTCATTTGATATGGGTTGAAGGGATTCACCTAAATACTCAACTTAAAATGAATTATTATTTGAAGTTGAGACAATTCTAGCTGGAGAAGAACTAAGATGTATCGGTCTAAAATCTTCACACCCTAATTGTATAAGTTCGTTCTGTCCAGGTACGCTACCTACTTGTCCACTACAATCAATAACCCTTTCTATATTCACTGCAGGTGATAATAAACTTAATTCTAAATCCGGGGTTGCCGTCTTCGCCCGCAAGCGTCCCTTCCTCATTTTAAGGGAGAAATGCCTCTGGCACGCAAATAAAATCTTAGCTGTTGGATTTTTTACGCCAAACTGCTTGATTCACTCACGGCGCCTAGTTGAAAATAAACAAAAAAAATACACAATAACTAAACTTGCTCTAGAGATGAACTTAAAATAGAAAAATTAAAATTGCATGCCCTCAACATATTTATTTAATTTTATTTGATGTCGTACAATTCGACTCGTATATTTGGCATAAACTCCAAATGAATAACGAAAATCATTATATACATATATTAATAGCGGCCGTTGTCCTGCTATTAAGATATTAAACACATTTTTTTTGTTCAGACAAACTAAAATATATATATGTTTAATTGGATTGAAGAATTGCTACACCGTAGCAACATCCAATTATAAAACACTTAAAAAATACAGTTTCCCAAAACAATTATTTATTTACATATATACAGTAATAATGACGCCATCTATTTTTGGCGAATATAAAACATCAAAAAGTGTATAAATTTTAAATTAATTAAATTCACTATTAATTATATTTTAATATATATTACGTCAGTATTTATACGACGCTAGTTGTGAAAAACCGAAGAAAAACATGTTTGGCTCTTATTCTTGCTCCCACAGCAATTCATTATATGCATCCAATATTATTTGGACGTTATCAAAAACCGTTATCAATATTTAAATATTTTATGATATGGATCGTAATCCATCAATATTGCATGCTAAACGTTCAAGAAATATAGCGATACTGGAAATGTATATTGAACGAGTAACAGGCGCCAAAGAACTTAAATCAATTATAAAAATGACTATTTTTTAATATTAATTAAATTTAGAACAACCCTATCATGGCATCCTGTTGTTGGGTTTTTAACGCTAGTACATATTTAATTTGTATTTCCCTATATACACTTCAACACTATATACACTACACTCTTAATTATTTCACTATTACTATACTAAATGGTTTTTTGAACTCACCTGGACATTTCTCTTTCCAACGGGAAGGGATAGAGCGGCACCCCCAAACTGCAACCAGCCACGCATCTTCTCAAAGGCATCCTGTCTTTCTATGTATTTTAGATTATCTACTTGTAGGTTTATACAATGTACAGGAATCACGCTCATTTGGACCATTTGGTGAATTAAGCGATTACGTGGGAATCAAAATTTCAAAGTTTTTTGTCATATTAAATAGTACAATATTAAAGTATTATTCAAAAGAATGAAATCGATTTGATTAAAATTTCAAGAATGTTAAACTTTAAACGGATTTATCTCAAAATTCGAATTTTTAAGTCAGTGGACAAGTGATGAAGGGCTTCTTTTGAAAAACTATTTTTCGAGTCAGTATATGACGAAAATATGACCACAAAAGTTAGTTTTTTTGTTCAAAATTTAAACAAATATTTTTGGTTTGTTGATTTGGATGAACCAATAATGAGTTATGATGTCCACGGCAAGAACCTTTTTTTGGACACTTCATGGATGATGAGGTACCAACGGCTAAGCTTTCGGAATTTGTAAATATAAATTTCACAAGATATTGTTGAAATATGTATCTTTAATATGCTGAATGAAGTATTTGATTGTTTAAATTAAAAAATTAAATTAAAAAAAAATACAAATTATTTAATAGATAATTGGGGATGGGGTCATATCGCTCATTTACATGAATAGTGTCACAACTCAAAAAGTAGATTTTTCAGGAGAGCGGTTTAAAGTTTTCAATTGTCTCTTATTTGGTAAATATAGAAAAACGCCATAAGCGTTTTGAAAAAACTAGTGGCATGTAATACATTTAATAAAATGCCACGATATTTTCAACTCGACTTGCACTCCTGCAAGCACTCATCTTATCTTTGTGGCTTTAGACCAGGAAAATCTACATCTGAACAGATCTTAACCATGCGCCAAATTTTGATAAATACCCATGAAAAGATGATCGACACACACCATCTCTTTGTCGATTTTAAAGCTGCTTTCGACAGCACGAAAATAAGTTGCCACGATCTCTTTTGGTCTCCAAGCTCCCTGCAAAACTAATATGGCTGTGTAAACTTACGTTGAGCAGCACCAAAAGCTCCGTCAGGATCGGGAAGGACCTCTCCGAGCCGCTCGATACAAAACAAGGTTTCAGACAGGGAGACTCATTATCGTGCGACTTTCTCAATCTATTGCTGGACCAAATAATACGAGCTGCAGACCTAGATAGCTGCTGACGTACGCCGATGATATTGAACTCATTGGAAGCAACAACCGCGCTGTTTGTTCTGCTTTTTTCAGACTGGATAAGGAAGCGAAGCTTATGGGTCTGGAGGTGAATGAGGACAAGAAAATATCTCCTCTCATCAAACAAACAGTCAGCGCGCTCGCGTCTTGGCTTCACTGTTGACTGTCATAACTTTGAAGTCGTAGATAGTTTCATCTACTTGGGAACCAGCGTTAACAACACCAACAATGTCAGCCTGGAAATCTAACGCAGAATCGCTCTTGACAATAGGTGCTTCTGTTCTGCTTTTTCCAGACTGGATAAGGAAGCGAAGCTTATGGGTCTGGAGGTGAATGAGGACAAGAAAATATCTCCTGTCATCAAACAAACAGTCAGTGCACTCGCGTCTTGGCTTCACTGTTGACTGTCATAACATTGAAGTCGTGCATAGTTTCATCTACTTGGGAGCCAGCGTTAACAACACCAACAATGTCAGCCTGGAAATCCAACGCAGAATCACTCTTGACAACAGGTGCTTCTTTGGACTGAGTAGGCAATTGAAAAATAAAGTCCTCTCGTCCACCAAAATCAAACTCTACAAGTCCCTCATTATTCACGTCCTCATGTACGGCGCTGAAGCGTGGACGATGACAACATCAGATGAGACGTCTCTTGGGGTTTTCGAGAGAAAGGTTTTGAGCAAGATTTATGGTCCTCTGAACATTGGCAACGGCGAATACCGCAGACGATGGAACGTTGAGCTGTACGATTTATACGACGACATTGACATAGTTCAGCGAATAAAAAGACAACGGCTAAGTTCGGGTGCAACCGAACATTTTATACTCTCGCAACTCATTGATATAGTTTGATTAAGATAACACACAATTTGACCCATATATTCGGCATAAAGTCCAATAGAATAACGAAAATCATCATATATATAATATGAATATTTGAAAAACCTATAATTAGGTATATGGGAGCTAGGGGAAGTTATGAACTGATTTTAACCATTTTTGGTAAAGAGACACACTACTACACTAGAAAAAAAAGATTCGATCTGAATTAAGATACCTGAGAAATTTACCGATATTTTCGGTGAAAAATTACCCTAAGGCACTGAATTCTTCATATTCGATATTCGGGCAATGAAAAGTTATAGTCCGAATTCAAAATTTTCCTATTTTCCACACGTATCATAAGTGTCAAGAAAATGCTATATACCGAATTTCATTGAAATCGGTCGAATAGTTCCTGAGATATGGTTTTTGACCCATAAGTGAGGTACGACTGCAGAAAGTTTGGTTTGTATAGCTTTATAGGCATGCGAGATATATACAAAAAAGTTACAGCTTGCACAGACGGACAGACATCCAGATTTCAAATCTACTCGTCACCCTGATCACTTTGGTGTTACAAACAACCGTTATGTGAACAAAACTATTATACTCTCTTAGCAATACTCTCCAAACAAGGCCGTATATGGAAAATATTGTATGAATTGATAAAATTTTATAAAAAAATGAACTCTTATTTAAAGCAAATTTTGTAATAATTAATGTAAAATATAAAATAAAAAATAAGTATACAATATATGGGGCATTCTCTGGAAAAAAAGCCACTTGAAAATAAAAGTTCTTTATTTTCTTTGGCAATGATATATCTTATAGTACATGTAAAACATAAAATAAACAAGTAAGGAAGGGCTAAGTTCGGGTGTAACCGAACATTTTATACTCTCGCAATATATTTATTTAACTTTATTTATATATATATATTATATATACATATAATACACAATTTGGCCCACATATTCCTCATATATATTGTATAAAGTCCATTGAAAGTTGGAAACCATAATATTTGGTTAGAAGCACCGAGGTCCTCGTGTTCGATATATGGGGCCTTAAAAACCTATGGTCCGATTTCTTCGATTTTTAGAATGGGGCTGCCACACTATTAACATAGTATTTGTGCAAAGTTCTGCACCGATATCTTCACTAGTACTTACTTTATATATTGTAAAGTAAACGATTCAGATTGTCTTCAAAGTTTTGGTATATAGGAAGTAGGCGTGGTTGTGAAGCGATTTGGCCTATTTTCACAACATATCATTAGGATGTAAGGAAACTATTACAAACCAACTTTCATTGAAATCGGTCGAGTAGTTCCTGAGATATGGTTTTTGACCTATAAGTGGGCGACGCCACGCCTATTTTCCATTTTGTAAAAAAATCTGAGTGCAGCTTTCATCTACCATTTCTTATGTGAAATTTAGTGTTTCTGACGTTTTTCGTTAGTGAGTTAACCTACTTTTAGTAATTTTCAACCTAACCTTTGTATGGGAGGTGGGCGTGGTTATTATCCGATTTCTGTAATTTTTGGACTGTATTAGGAAGTGGCTAAAAACGACGACTGCAGAAAGTTTGGTTTATATAGCTTTATTGGTTTGCGAGATATGTACAAAAAACTTAGTAGGGGGCGGAGCCACGCCCACTTCCCCAAAAAAATTACATCCAAATATGCACCTTCATAGTGCGATCCTTCATACCAAATTTTATTCCTTCCTATGGTGCCAAGAAATAAGTGTGCCAAGTTTCATCAAGCTATCTTAATTTTTACTCAAGTTACAGCTTGCACAGACGGACGGACGGACGGACGGACGGACGGACAGACAGACATTCGGATTTGAACTCCACTCTTCACCCTGATCACTTTGGTATATATAACCCTATATCTAACTCGTTTAGTTTTGGGTGTTACAAACAACCGTTATGTGAACAAAACTATAATACTCTCTTTAGCAACATTTGTTGCGAGAGTATAAACATATGGTTTTAGGTCTGTGTAACGCGGGGTTGCCATATTATATCCAAAGTTTTTGTAAAAATATTTTCGAACTGCCATAAGTTTAAAACTAATGAACAGATTTTAAAACACCATGTGACTTTTTTGTACAGAATTTCTCAAACTTTGAAACTGTATATCGTAAAAATTTTTAAAATTGATATTTCATAGCAAAAAATGAAAAAAAAAAATTTTTGGAATTTTTAAAAACTTATGCCCCCTTCGATTTTTTTCGAAAATATCTTAAAATGTTCCTTATTTCATCACCTTTTTACCCCCCAAAGGGAATTTTGGGACAGCAATATTTGTATGAGCTACAAATAAAAAACCAACTCAGAACATGATGAAAAATCATTGATTTATGCACTATTATTATCAGAATTTAACGTAACGTAACGTGGACGTAGCAGACATTTAATCTCTTTTTGTTTTTTTTTATACTCTCGCAACAAAGTTGCTAGCAACAAAGTTGCTAAGAGAGTATTATAGTTTTGTTCACATAACGGTTGTTTGTAACACCCAAAACTAAACGAGTTAGATATAGGGTTATATATACCAAAGTGATCAGGGTGAAGAGTGGAGTTCAAATCCGAATGTCTGTCTGTCCGTCCGTCCGTCCGTCCGTCCGTCTGTGCAAGCTGTAACTTGAGTAAAAATGAAGATATCTTAATGAAACTTGGAACACTTATTTCTTGGCACCATAGGAAGGTTGCTTTCGAAAATGAGCAAAATCGGACCACTGCCACGCCCACAAAATGGCGAAAACCGAAAACACATAAAGTGCCATAACTAAGCCATAAATAAAGCTATGGAAACAAAATTTGGTATGAAGGATCGCACTAGGAAGGGGCATATGTGGATGTAATTTTTTTGGGGAAGTGGGCGTGGCCCCTCCCCCTACTAAGTTTTTTGTACATATCTCGCAAACCAATAGAGCTATATAAACCAAACTTTCTGCAGTCGTTTTTTAAGCCACTTCCTAATACAGTCCAAAAATGAAAGAAATCGGATCATAACCACGCCCACCTCCCATACAAAAGTTAGGTTGAAAATTACTAAAAGTGGGTTAACTCACTAACGAAAAACGTCAAAAACACTAAATTTCACATAAGAAATGGCAGTTGGAAGCTGCACTTAGATTTTTTACAAAATGGAAAATGGGCGTGGCACCGCCCACTTATGGGTCAAAAACCATATCTCAGGAACTACTCGACCGATTTCAATGAAACTTGGTTTGTAATAGTTTCTTTACATCCCAATGATATGTTGTGAAAATAGGCCAAATCGCTTCACAACCACGCCTACTTCCTATATACCAGAACTTTGAAGACTATCTGAATCGTTTACTTTACAATATATAAAGTAAGCACTAGTGAAGATATCGATGCAGAACTTTGCACAAATACTACCTTCATAGTGTGGCAGCCCCATTCTAAAAATCACCGAAATCGGACCATAGGTTGTCAAGGCCCCATATATCGAACATGAGGACCTCGGTACTTCTAACCTAATATTAGGGTTTCCAACTTTCAATGGACTTTATACAATATATATGACGAATATGTGGGTCAAATTGTGTATTATATAACATTAATAAAGTCAAATAAATAAATTGCGAGAGTATAAAATGTTCGGTTACACCCGAACTTAGCCCTTCCTTACTTGTTTTTATTTTTTTTTGTATTTTTCAAATTTTTAATTTTTTCTTTGTTTTTGTTTTTTATTTAAAATTATCACGTACTTGGTTGTTTTTTTGGTTTTTGGTTTTTTTTAAATTATTACGTAGATTAGATTCAAGTACGTGATAATTTTAAATAAAAAACAAACAAAAAATTAAAAATTTGAAAAATGCAAAAAAATTAAAAAAAATATTAAAAACAAGTAAGGAAGGGCTAAGTTCGGGTGTAACCGAACATTTTATACTCTCGCAATTTATTTATTTAACTTCATTTATATTATATCATACACAATTTGACCCACATATTCGTCATATATATTGTATAAAGTCCATTGAAAGTTGGAAACCATAATCTTAGGTTAGAAGCACCGCGGTCCTCGTGTTGGATATATGGGGCGATTTTTAGAATGGGGCTGCAACACTATTAACATAGTATTTGTGCAAAGTTCTGCACCGATATCTTCACTAGTACTTACTTTATATATTGATTCAGATTGTCTTCAAAGTTCTGGTATATAGGAAGTAGGCGTGGTTGTGAAGCGATTTGGCCTATTTTCATAACATATCATTGGGATGTAAGGAAACTATTACAAACCAAGTTTCATTGAAATCGGTCGAGTAGTTCCTGAGATATGGTTTTTACATAGTACGATCCTTCATGCCAAATTTTATTTTCATAGCTTTATTTATGGCTTAGTTATGGCACTTTATGTGTTTTCGGTTTTCGCCATTTTGTGGGCGTGGCAGTGGTCCGATTTTGCTCATTTTCGAAAGCAACCTTCCTATGGTGCCAAGAAATAAGTATGCCAAGTTTCATCAAGATATCTTAATTTTTACTCAAGTTACAGCTTGCACAGACGGACGGACGGACGGACGGACGGACGGACAGACAGACATTCGGATTTGAACTCCACTCTTCACCCTGATCACTTTGGTATATATAACCCTATATCTAACTCGTTTAGTTTTGGGTGTTACAAACAACCGTTATGTGAACAAAACTATAATACTCTCTTTAGCAACTTTAGTTGCGAGAGTATAAATATAAAAAAACAAAAAGGGATTAAATGTATGCTACGTCAACGTCGTTAATCCTGGGTTACGCTAAATTCTGATAATAATAGTGCATAAATCAATGATTTTTCATCATGTTCTGAGTTGGTTTTTTATTTGTAGCTCATACAAATATTGCTGTCCCAAAATTCCCTTTGGGGGGTAAAAAGGTGATGAAATAAGGAATATTTTAAGATATTTTCGAAAAAAATCGAAGGGGGCATAAACTGTTAAAAATAAAAAAAAAATTTCTTTTTTTGCTATGAAATATTACGATACACAGTTTTAAAGTTTGAGAAATTCTGTACAAAAAAGTCACATTGTGTTTTAAAATCTGTTCATTAGTTTTAAAGTTATGGCGGTTCGAAAATTTTTTTACACAAAACTTTGGCTCCTTATGATATGGCAACCCCGCGTTACACAGACCTAAAACCATATGTTTTATTTTAGGTTTTATATGTACTATAAGATATATCATTGCCAAAGAAAATAAAGAACTTTTTTTTCAAGTGGCTTTTTTTTCCAGAGAATGCCCCATATTATAAATGAAGAATTCTCTACAAATCGAGAAATTACATTACTGGTTCTTTTTTGTGTGGCTGTGTTATTATACACTGAATATTTAATTTAAAAATTATCTATTCAAATTTCATTTAGCGATATTCATACATAATTGTATGTTCAAGCAACCGGTTTTTAAACTTTCAGTAGTAAATAAGGTGAAATAATACGTGTAAACTGACAATTAGAACATTTCTTTATAATTTTCCATGAAAAATTAGTTTCTCGATGCTGCAAATCACAAATATTTTCTTCAACCACTTATAAATTTCAGGTTTTCATTAATATTTATTTCTTAGTCCACTATGCAGATCGGTTCGCTTCATAGAAAATAGGTATGTATTGTGACGAACATGGATGCTAGAATAAACTAGAATCGACAATCGAAATCGATAACATGCCAGATTTATCCAGACATCGATATTCGTAGTTACCAGAATGTTCGAGTGGCGATACATTGCTAACAATCGACTATATAAAGGCTGGCAGCAACACACAGTTCTAATTAGAGAGTTGCGAGTAAAGTGCAAGAAACTAGAAGTAAGAAATTGTAAACTTGTATAACGAGTAATAAAGTGTTAAGTTCGTTGAATTAGAAATAAAGATAAGTGTATAGCCATTAAATAGTGACTTTTATTTGACAATCCAGTGATCGAACTCAGGGTAGAGTTGCAGCGTAAACTATAGATTTTGGAAATCCGTTACAATTGGTGTCAGAAGTGGAATTGACAAATAAAATTCCATAGGGGATAATGGTTAAGTTCAACGATTTAAAAATACCACAACTCAAAAAGGATTTGGAACAACGAGGCTTAGCAACGAATGGGTTGAAAGCTGAGTTACAAGCCCGTTTGCGAGAGGCCATGGAAGAAGAAAACATTAACGTGAACGAATTTGTTTTTGAATCGCTATTAGAGGAATCGACAACGAAAATTGAGGAAAAGGAAGATACTCCATGTTTATCAGGGGTACTGGATATGAACAAACTTTTGTCTGCAATATCGTCACAGTTCCAGGCGCAGTCATTAGATATGAAGGAGATGAAAACCCAGCAGTTGTCATTGTTTGAAGACCAGGACACACTCTTAACAACAAAGTTGTCCCAACAAATAAGGGACCAAATGAAAGAGCAAATAACAGAGCTATCAACGCAGATAACAGTTCAAGTATCAGTACAGTTGAAAGAACAGGACGCACGTATATCTCCGGTGACTTCACAAATAGCAGAAGTGTCAACGCAGATTTCAGAAGAGCAAGATAAAGCTAAAGCTGATGTGGAAAAACTGAAAGATCGTCTCCGTGACCTGCATATAATCGAACGATGGTGTCAACAAGTTCTGTCAAAGGCAAGACTCCATCATTTGACGGCACAACTCCGTTCCAGATTTTCAAACTCAAATTTGAAAAGACTGCAGTTACAAACAATTGGAGCGCGGAAGACAACGCGGCGTTATTCGTGGCTTTAAAGGGGGCTGCTGCAGAAATTCTACAAACAATACCCAATTGCGAGTCAAGCAGCTATAAGCGTTGATGGGTGCTCTAGAAAGGCGGTATGGGAGTGAGCACAGGAGACAAATTTTCCAAATAGAACTGCTAAATCGGAAACAGAAAGCTAGTGAGTCTTTGCAGGAATTTGCTACGGAAATTGAAAGGCTAAAGTGAGCTAGCCTTGCATGTGCATAAGTCGGCAGAGTACATAGAGGATATAAAAATCCAGAGTTTCGTTAATGGTATACGAGACGAGAACACGCGCTATGCTGCACTAGCATGTCCAAAATTGACTTTTGTGGAAACGGTATCCTTTGCTCTAAAGCACGAAACTGTCTCCTTACTTAGCAACAGAACATTTAAAGCTCATCGTGTAGAAATTGAAGAGCCTGCCTGGACGGAGGAATTTTTGGAAGAAATGCATAAAATGCTGGAGTAATCTGGAGAAACACGTAAGAAAAATTATGACGTGGTTAAGTGCTTCAACTGCGGAATAAGTGGTCATATTGCACGTAATTGCAATATGGAATTTGGTCGATCCAATAATCTAGTTGGACGCAGACGCAAAGCTGAAGAAGATCAACCAGCTCTGAAAAGCAACCAATCGTTAAACTAAAGCAAGCCAGTCTCTCAAATAAATATAAATACGAACAACGTTACCGTTAGTGGACGCGTGGACGGTAGAAAGCGCATTCTGAC